>JBAMBL010000956.1:0-211511 GCA_037043405.1 Drosophila subquinaria
ATTAATCAGATTTAATTAAAGAAAACAAATTAAAAAGATAAAAAAAAATAATTGTTAATCAAATTTAACAATTAAAAATATGCAACAAAAAACACATTAAAATTAATAAAATGATAATGCAATAGATTTCTTAAAAAAAAATAAAGTAAAAAAAGGAAGAAAAAGAATCATTGCTAATCAAATTCAATAATGAAAAATATAATAAATCAGAATTAACAAAAAAAAAATTATAGAATTAAACAAAAAATAAAATCAAAAAATAATAATATATTAATAACCAAAAAAAATAAACAAATAAATAAAAAAAATTATTTAAAAAAATTAGAAAAAAATGAATATTCAATTAAATTTAATAATGGCAAAAAATGCATTAAAATTAAAAAATAAATAAAATTATTAAATTAAATAAAATAAAAAAGTACAATTAAAATAAATAAAATTATTAAGTTAAATAAAAATAAAAAGTACAATTTAAAATAATAATAATAATTAGTTAATAACTAAATTGAATAAATAAAAATTAATCAGACTTGAAAAAAACATATTTTTAATCTTAATAATTGTATATCAAAATAATTATTATAAAAAAACTATTAATTAAAAATAGAAAAAATAAATTTAATGAAAATATGAAATATAAGAAATATTTAATAAATTATCAATATTTTATAAACAAAAACACATAAGAAATTACATTTTTGAGTAAGTCAAAACATCGTCAGTAAAAACATCGTCAATGAAAAAATCGTCAACGAAAACATCGAGTTGTCAAATGTCGAGAAACATAGACTTTTGTTTTCAATTCAACGATTAACCAATGTTAGCGATGTTTTTTTTTTTTTTTTGGTATTATCAGAAATTAGAAATATTTCTCACCGAGACAGAGTAATCCGAGACTCGTGAGGACTTCCCTTGGTCCTGGTCCGTGTTTAGTTAGTTTAGCACTTGCCTGCAACATTGAGTTGCCGTTCAAGTTTGCATTGTTGCAATGACTGTAATTGTTTGCATTATTATTATTGTTGTTGTTAATATTATGGTGATGAAGATGATTGTTGTTGTTGTAGAGTTGATGATGTTGTTGTTGCTGCTGTTGCAAATGTTGTTGCTGCTGCTGCTGTTGTTGTTGATTGCTGCTACTGCTGGCGAGCATATGTTGATTGGTGTACGTATGGTGATGCAAACTGTTGCCATTGGGTGTCAGGGGCGTTAAAGGCTTAATAGGAGGCGTGGCAATATTTAGCAATGTTGTCGCTGTTGTCGCTGCACGTGCTGTTGTTGCTGCTGCTGCTGCTGGTGTTGCTGTTGTTGCTGCAGTTGCAGTTACAGCAATTAATGATGAAATATTCAAAGGCTGCGGCGGTCGCAGGTGAATGTTGCGTGCTGTTGTTGCAACAGCAGCAGGTGTCGGTGACGTCGACGTCGATGTTGCAGCAACAACAACAACTGCTGCCCCTGCAGTTGTTGTTGCCACGGGGTTGTTGCTGCTGCTGGTGGTGGTGGTTGTTGTTGCCAATAGCGTTGAGGGTGGGTTGTTGTTATTGCTGCTGCTGCTGTTGTTGTTGCTACTGCTGCTGCTGCTGTTGTTGTGGTTGTTGTTGTTGCTGCTGCTGCAAGTGCGCAGCAGCTGCTGCTGCTGTTGCCCATTGACAGTAACAACAACAGTTGCTGCTGTTGCTGCACCGCTCGCATTTGACGTGTGTTTCAACATTTCCTGTCGTTTCCTTTTCTTTCCTGTCCCGCCTTTTTTATCCCCTAATTCAAATTGTGTTGTTGTGACACCTCCTCCTCCTCCTTTTACTTTTTCTTCTTCTGCTCTTCCTTTGCGCCTTCTTCTCCTTCTCCAACTACTCACTAAGTCTGCAGCTCCTTAAATAGTTCACATAATGAAAGATCCTTGTTGCAACTGCAACTGCAATGAAATCAAATACAGTATGTCACGCAATTGTTTTGACAAAGGCAAACAAATTTTTTTTATTTTTATTTTTTTTTTTGTAAGAACCATAATAAAATAAGAAAGTCAAAGTCGCTAGAAGATCAAACCAATGCGAATTGCAGCCCTGGTGAAAGCACTTTTTTTGCTGTCAGTGTTGCCAACTTTTTGGGGCTTGAACAAGCTAGATCTGCTTTTCAAAAAAGCTAGAAACGGCTAGAACATTTTAGAACACAGCCAAGTGATGCCTTGTTATAATATTTTAGGATGTGGTCAGAGATTTTCTGAACAAAAAAATATGCGATTTTAACTCTCAATATAGCTATAATTCCCGACAGAATTAAACTTGCAAACTGCCAGAATGGCGGCAAAATCGCTAAATTGGCAACAATGCGTGCTGTATTTTAATTGTCGCTTATGAAAATTTTCTTGATCGGTGGCAACGCCAACGACACTTGAAGAACTTTTCGCACGCTTTCCAGTTAAACGTTAGAAAAGTGCCGCAGTTATTAAGTTCGAAGCACGTTCCCACGAGTTGCACTTTGCAAGCAAATTCCAGGAAAGTTCCAATTTTTTTTTAATTTCATTTTTTTTTTTTTTAATTTAATAATTTGATATGTTAGTCCTTGGCATATTTAATGGGAAATTACAATTGCAATTTTTTCAGCAGACTAAACAAATATTCGTTGTCTTTTTTTTGCACATACCCTGTTAAGCGCACTAGTGGGTATTTTCAGTCAACTTGGCAAAGCTGAAACAGGCTCCATTTAAGTTACACACAGCATCCATAAGGGAAGTCGTGTAGCTGTAGCTGTCAACTGCCTGCAAGCAGTGCAAATGCAATGAATGCAACACAGGGTATTTTTAAGTCACTTTTCTAATTCAGAAGTTAAGCAAAATGGCTCGTACACATACACATGGTAAACACTGTAGGAGACGTACACTGATAATTAATAAAAATAAAAGAAATAAAAAACACAAACAAAAAAATGGGTATATTTTTTTTTCACGTTTAAATTCAAAATCAAAGACAAGCAATTTTTTGATTACTTTGCAAACAAGTATACACGTACACATACACATGGTAAACACTGTAGAAGACGAACACTGATACTTCCAATTTTTTTTTTTTTTTTCCAATACTTCCAAATGGATGCCAAAATGCAATATGGCAAGTTTTCAAAAAAAAAACGAATAAAATAAAGCAAGTTTACCTTTTTAATGTTACGTTAGATGTAATTAACAATTGGGAATGTCGAGAATGTCTAAGCCGATGCGATGCTGTAGAGTTTAATACAGAGAGATTGCAGAGATTATCCAACGCAGCGGATATCATGTGGATTGTGGATTGCGGATGGCAACTGAATGGACGCCAAAGCAAAACAAACGTAAAATCAAACACAGAGCGGCAAACTGCAAGCGAGAGGGAGAGAGAGAGAGAGCTATGTAGCGTTGGAGTTTTAGCGATGAGCACTGGATGATAGCGACGTGCACTTGGCTATTTTTTTTTTCGCCGGAGCGAATCGCGAAAAGGAGACAAGTGAACGATGAGCGATCGAATGACAAACAACGACTATCAGCCGTTGCGGTCAGTTTGGTTCACAGCCCAAAGAGTCGCCTCGCCGTTCGTTGATTCTAGCCGCAGGGGCTGCCCGCCACTATTCGATTCGCATAACCAGTTAACAAGAGAATGTGTGTGTGTGTGTGTGTGCATACATATGTATGTGTGTGTAAGGGAACGAGCCAGTGCTGCCAACTTTTTGGGCTTGAGCAAGCTAGATCTGCTTTTTAAAAAAGCTAGAAATGGGTAGAACATTTTAGAACACAGCGAAGTGATGCCTTAATATAATATTTTAGGATGTTGCCAGAAATTTAAAAAAAAATATATGCAATTTCAACTCTCAATAAAGTTATAATTCCCGACAGCCGCTATATGAATTTACATTATTCCCGCATTTGGCATTTGTAAACCGCCAGAAATGGCGGGAAAATAGCTGAATTGGCAGCAATGGAACGAGCAACAAAACAGATAGCGAGACGCCGACGCTAAAATAACAAACAGAGAAGCGGTTGAAACAAGCATACATACGTGTGTGTGTGTGTGTGCGCGCAATATTGCCTCTTAAAAAAAGAGGCTCACACATAGATATTGCATGTGGGTCTCACAGTGCAACAGGCAAATAACCTGAAACTGATCGTCATCTGTCTATTACTAAGTTTACACGACAGTTTAAGTCGAACGATGAGCGAAGTTTGCGTATAATTTTATAAATCAGCTTTAATTGTAGTATAAACACTATTTAATTTAAAATAAAATGACAAATTAACTTTAGTTAGATCAGGTTTAGCTGTCGTATAAACTTTGGTATATGCTGCACATCTGCATTTGTATCAGTCTGCATGTGTATGAGTGTGCACAGGTATAACTGCGCGTGTATGCTACAACAACATTGACAGCGAGAAGAACAGCGGCAGCCGCAGAAGCAACAGCTTCAACTTGCTAAGCCGCATTCCACGAGTGCCGCAGATCTCTGGGATGAGGGAAGGTGAAGGATAGAGAGAGGAGAACGCCGCGCGCTCTTTTGCATTAAAGTCAGAAGCTGCGGATTCAACAACTTGCCACATAACATTCTGTCTGCACTTCGTCGCCTTGCATACCAAAAATACATACAACAAAACGCACACAAGCACAAACCTTACAAGCTTTGGCAACTGTTGGTTAATAAACGTCTAGTTATTTTGCTTTGTACGAATATATACTTTTCTTTTAATTTGCCGTCTTCACACGTTTAACGGTTGTTTTCGTGACGAATTCGAAACGTTACGTTTGAGAGACACGAGCTGTAGCGCTACCAGATCAATCGCGAATAACACTAATTGGATATTGACAGCACTGGAAAATTATCAACCGACCGCCACAGCAAACAAAAATGCACCAATGCTGCCACATATTTCAAAACATCGGCGCCACCTTTTGGTTTGCTTGCAGATGGAAAACAGATGGAAATCAGCTATTCTTTACTACATTTTGTGTACTCAAACATACGCGCCTTCACGTTTCCAGTCACAAGTAGAATTTTCTTTTAAAAAAAAATCGATTTTTCTTAAAACAAAATCGATTTTTGCTCCACCAAAGAAAAAATCGATTTAAATCGATCTAAAATCGATTTTATTAAAATCGGTCCCAGCACTAATATGCAGACCAGATTAGAGGTGGAGAAGCATCGATGTTACCTCCAACGATGTTTTCGATGTTTAAGTATTAATAATTTAGTATTTAGTGAGTATTAATATTTTAACTAATTGGACTTAAATGTGAATTTTATTGTTTTTATATTTTAAATGACAAATTGCTTTTTATTTCCAATACCATTTTTAAATATAACGAGCGATAAAGGATCTCGAATAAACGATTGAACGAACGCGCTAAACAACTGAACTACTGAACTAAAAGACCTACAATCAGGGATCCAGCTCGTTCGTTCACTTTGGTGAATAGTTCAATCGAACTTAGTCCGAACAATACGATGCAACTCTAATCAGCTGATAAATACATTTGTTTATTAGAGACTCAGATAAATAAATCATGCCAAAAAGAAATAGACTTCCTTGTATCCTGGATTGTGGGATATTTAAAATATTAGATAGATGGGACGACAAGGTGGACGTGGAATGTATGTTCTGCCCCTCATCGCGTGTGTTTCGAGCAGACATTCGAAACACAGGCAACTTCCACAGGCATGTCAGGGTAAGAAGGCCCACCATTACAATTTTTAAATTTTAACAATTTAAAATTAAAAATATAAACTTTCCAGACTTGTCATCCAGACCTTATGAACAAGGTGATAAAAAAGAAAGACGAGCGTTCGACCGAGTTGGAAACAGCGCGGAAGTTAAATAAGAAGATATCGCGATCGCTGAGAAATGGACGTGTTGCTGTGGAGGAGGTGGTGGTGGAAGAGGTGGAGGAGGATTTCGAGGAGGAGGAGGAGGAGGTGGAGGATCCATTATCCAATTTAGAAAGATTTATTATTGTTACTCCATATCCATCATCAGACCATGCGTACACCAAGAAGCAATACAATGGGCAACAGAATACCAAGAAGAAAAGAACACGATATTAATATTATTATTTTCCACTTTTGTTCGACATATATTTTAGTTATTATATTTTAGATATTTACTGTACATATTGTATATTTTAGATATATTGAAAAAGATGAAATTTAACTTATTTGTTGTTGAACTTTTAAATTAAGAAACTGAATAAGTTCATTCTTTCATCTTAATGACACGTTCATTTGAACTTTTTCAGAGCGAAACGACACAGCTCTAGTGTTTGTGTTTGAGAGAAGAGTTGGGAGATTTAGTTAAATTTAGTTAATTTTTCAGTCGTAAACTAAATCAGTCATTTAGTTCAGTTGGTCATGAATCAATTGGTCATAAACGATAAAAGGCAAATAGGTAATTTTGTTCAGTTGGTCAGTTGCTTATGAACGATAAACGATGTGAATTGGCGGCTAAAAGTGTTCCTCTTTTTAGTGGAATGTGTATTAAGTTTTTTATTTGAATACACGACAAATGCCAAATATATTTAGGATTATCTTTCAAATTTTTGGTTTTGATTACCTATACCCTGGCTTATTGAACATGAGCAAAATAAGTAAATTGGTTTTTTATTTTGGGCTTAAGTAAACTTTTACTTTGTTCAAAACTTAAAAATATATGAAACTGAAACATTGTTACATGTAAATAAAGAAGAAATTTAATCCAATCGCGAAACTCCATGTATATTGTATTTCTCTTAGAAATTTAAAAAGTGTTTTTTAAAGAAATTACTGACCAGCTGCGTAATGAACGATTTAGTTCATGATTGACTGAATAAGTTCATTCGTTCGTCTTAATGACCCGTTCATATGAGCTTTTTCAGAACGGAACGACTCAACTCTACTCCCAACCAAGGCAAATATAAATTTTTTTTGGCATAAAATCGAAGCAAAAAATACGTCAATTGTGTGATTCGATCGTAATATTTACTACTACAGCAGCTCTAGCGCGGCAGATAAGTGTGATATTTCGTACATGTGACGGACAGTTAAATGCATTCGATATTGTGTAAGTTCTCCGCCAGCAGCAGCCTGTAAATTGGGAAAGGCAACACAAATAAAACACTATAGGAAACAAATCCAAAAGGAAAAAAAAACTCGCAAGTTTGGACTGGCTTCAAGTGTGTGTGAGAGTGTGAGTAACAAAGAGGAACTCGTCGCAGCAGCAGATCAGTGAAATTAACAGAAACAGCAGCTGCTTGCTGTGCGCAACACAACAACAACAACACAATATCAAAAGAAGGGAAAGGAACGCAACGACGAACGAAACGAAGAACGTCTCAAAAGAAAGTGAAGTTAGCGCAAGTGGAGTTGCTATTGTGTATGTGTATGCGTGAGTGTGTGTTTGTGTGACATTACAACCGATTGACATTTAACTGTTTTTTGACGCACGTGTTGCAAGTGACAAAAAAAAGCCAACAACATTTTATTTGTTTTTGTGAAAGTTTAAAATTTTTAATTTTTTTTATTCAAACGAAACTTGTTGCAGGCTGCACAGTGTAAAGCGAGTTTTTGTTAATGTCGTTGGTTTTTCCAACCAGCAGCAACAAATACACCAAAAGGAAACCAAGAAACTACTACAGCAACAACAAAAACAAGAAAAGAGAGCGCAGAACGAACAGAAAGCAATAACAACGAGGAATAACAACAATAACCACAACAACAACACAAACAAAAGCAAAATGGCTGCTCAACAGCAGCTATTGGCTTTGATGTCATCGGCCTCCGGTCACCACAATATCAACAGCCCCGAGGCTTTGTACGATCTATCACTGATTGCCGTTGTCAACAGCCTGGACAGCCTGAAAGTGCCCGCCCTGGAGCGCATCAGAAAATTGCCGGAGTTGCCTCGTAATCTGCTCATTGATGTCTATGAGCTGGTAAGTTTTGCCCCCATCTCTTTCTAACAACAGCAGCAGGAACAGCAACAAATGCATTGCAAAAGTGAAAACACACACGCACGTGCGAAATCAGCTGCGCCTAAAGCGCACACAAACGCACACACAGACAAACGTTTGTTTATATGCATATTTGTTTTATCGCTTTGCTATTACAGCACTTGTTGTTTTTCTTGTTCTGTGTTTATCGTTTATCTTTTGGTCTGCGTTTGCAGGACGATAAATGGCAGTTGTTTTGATTTACAGTTACAAAGTTTTCAAGTAAAACAAAAAGCTCTATACTGTTTATCAGTGATGCCAAATATTTTCCGGAAAAAAAGACAAAACGGCCAATAAAAACAGGGAAAAAAGCTGAAAAACTAAAAAAAAAAGACAGAAAAACATGCCAATTTTAATTTAATTTTGAAATTTTAATGCAAAATGAACTTTTTGCTTGGTTGAATTGAAAATTTGTATAATATACACATATACCTTGTTGTCAAAATAGCATTTAGATGGTTCCTTAATTTAAGCGTAGTACGCTCTAGCTGAAAACATTTTGGGTGCTCGAAATGTTCGATGTTTTGAAGTCCGGCCTTACAGACTTCAGTGTGACAGCATAATACCAAAAATCACTAAAAAGTTGAGAGATTGTTGGTCTTACGCTGCTGTGGTCACACTGTTGCGTCAGCTGTGCACAACAAACAAATAAATAACATTGAGCACAACAAAAAAAAGAAAATTGACCAAATGGACATGATGAGAGGAGTGGCAGCGACTAATACCCTAATTATTAAATTAAAAATTATTAATTATAAAAATCGGATCAATATGTTTTTTGTCAGTCAAATCTCACAATATTGGCCTCTGTTCCACCTCTTCAATCAGTCTAATTCGCTCTTTGTGTTCAAAGATCTCAATTCGGCTTTTATTTTGCTGCTTGTTGGTCGCCATTTATGTTCAAAAAGATTTCGACTAGTCAAAACTACGATTCAATCGATGTTTTGAAAGGTAAAAAAAAGATGCCATCTGTTTACCAAACAGTGTTGTAAAACGCCGGAAAATATTCTGAGCTGCCCATATTTAGGTACAGCGTACATAGGTTTAGAAATGGCCTTACAAAATAATTTCGAGCATGCTTCAACCCTTTTTTTATATGGAGTTTTGACCTTGCAAACATATTTTCGGCTAGAGCGTACTATGCTTTAGTTTTTACCAAACTAACTTGGCTAAAAACCCTCTCAAAAACCCTCAACGATAGAAGAGTCAGAGCGAAAGTGACCACTTCTGAAAAAGGGTTATTGCCTGCAGAGTTTCTATGTTTGTTTGCTTCGGACCAAAATTTTTACGTTTTTTCAACATTTCATATTTTAAGAGGTGAATTTTGGCGTACTGGGAAAGTGTTTTCCCCTTCATATCGTTTCCATTTTCAAAAAGATCCAAAATTGGGAGTACAGAATCCTTTTTGGATTAAATTTAATTAAAACTAAGAAAAAAAATATTTTCGGATAGAAGATGTTTGAGATTTTTCCCGACTGAAGCAGTTAAAAACCAGACAAATCTATCCGAAAAATGGCCAAATTGGCATCACTGATGTTTACTGCTTAGCTGAAGCTTTTTAGTGCACGAGCACACACACACACACGCAGACATGCATTTATGTACATGTGCATGTATGTATGTGTGTATTTGAAACCGCATGTCATTATTTTAGTACATGTATTATCATAATAGCTCTTGAGATATAATATCTTTTAATAAAGCTTTTGTTTATCCACTGTATCTTGGTTTAACAACAACATTTATATGTACATACAGTTGTGCGGTCAAAAAAATAGTAGTGCCTGCAATGAACTTACAAAAGCTCAAAATTTAAAAACTTTTCATTTATCCAAATTTTTTATTTAATTTTTTTAAGATACGTTAATATATTGTTAATCTATTTGAGAAATCAAAGATAGTGAACAGTTATTATTTTTCGACTTAGGAATTTTTTTCTTGTAATAGCCTGAAAAATGGGCGGTCAAAATAATAGTAGTGATGAACATATTCAAATATTTTAATGATGAAAACGATCCTAAACTTAATTTTTTGTTATTTAAAAGGTTAGATATGTGAAATGCACTTAATAATTAACAAATTTAATAATTTGTTGTGAAGCCTTTATCTTGAATTACCGCCTTACAACGACGGATCATGGCTTTTACATCGTTCTGTTTGTATTGAGCTCCAGGCGCTCCTAGCGATCTTCCAAAGATGAATATTATTTGTTGGTTGATGCTTGGCAATATCCTTCTTCATATCGGACCACAAATTTTCAATGGGATTCAGATCGGGGGACCGTGGTGACCACTCCACTACATTAACTTTTTTCTATGCGAACCATTCTTTCGAAGATTTGCTGATATGCTTTGGGTCTATGTCCAGTTGGAACCTCCAAATTATCGGCATATCATCTGAAAAATACGGTAGCATAGTGTCCTGCAGAATTTTCACATGCTCGTGCCTTTCCATTATGGTTATGATCCATTATATGGGTTGGACCCAGTAATGTGAAAATGCGCCCAGGTTATTATTCTCATACCACAATGTTTTATGGTCCTGCAGGTGAATCTGGGCTGATATTCGGACTTTAACGGATACCTTACATGTTGTCGAGATCCTCGACCAGCAAAAAAAATAATTTTGGACACATCCGACCACTAGAGGTTTCTTTATTTCTCTAGGGTCAATTCAGATGATCCTTAGCAAATCGAAATCGCTTTTGGGCAGGTATTTTTTTTAATAACGGAATTTTTGACGGGCTTCATTCTGCCAGATTATTATTTTGCAAACATCTAAGAATGATTTACACACTTTGGTCCATACCAAAGTTCTTTTTTATAAGTGCTGCAGGAGCAAAAGGGTCGCGTTTCAAAAACCTTACTACTTTTGTCACTAGTCTTTTGGACATGGATCGGGGTCTTCCACATTTATCCTATTTTGGCGACTACTTAATGGCGTTTCTGATTATGGTTGGCAATCATCTAATCAAATTTGTCCACTTCCTTAAACGTTATCCTTTTAGAAATACATTTTTTATAGGAGCACGCTTTTCTGGAGTGCAATGCTTGCCACGCCCCATTGTAACAACTCTAAGTAAAATATTTTTTATACAATTTATAGAAAATTATCAAATTACAATTATAAATATCAAATCAAGTGCCTTTCCTGCTTAATATCATTTTTTTCCACTTTTAATGCATTCACTACTATTATTTTGACCGCCCATTTTTCAGGCTATTACAAGAAAAAAATTGCTAAGTCGAAAAATAATAACTGTTCACTATCTTTGATTTCTCAGATGGATTTACAATATAATAACGTATCTTAAAAAAATTAAATAAAAAATTTGGATAAATTAAAAGTCTTTAAATTTTGAGCTTTTGTAAGTTCATTGCAGGCACTACTATTTTTTTGACCGCAGCTGTACGTACGTACAAGTTAAGGGCATGTAAACTTATTCAAAAAAGCATCAATAGATTATCCAAGAACACACACTCGCATACACACTCACACACACACACACACACACACACACACTCACACACACACACACACACCAAATACACATAAAAAAGAGATTGTCATAATGGCGCTGCAATTACAATAATAAATTATAAACAGCGACAACAATGAAAAGCAGCTACAGATGACGTTGATGCTGCTCTTTTCCTCATTGTTGCTGTTGTTGTTGTTGTGTTTCGTGTTGTTGTTGGCTAAATATAACGCAGTTGCCTCGCCCTTCAGTTTTTTTTTTGCGTCCTGCAATCGAGTTATTGAACTTGGCCAACGTACACATTATTGGCGATCTTATCACAAATCTGGAAACTCAGCAGCAACAAAAACAATAACAACATAAGAAAACGAACTTGATAAAGCTTAAAAGCTCAACAAATTGTTGTTGTCTCAAAAGAGAAGTTCCTAAATATAACTGCTCTGCAAAAGAGTGTTGTATAACAGCTATGTGTGAGACAGCCATTGTTGCCAATTTAGCTATTTCCCCGCTAGATCTAGCGGGTTGCTATTGGCAAATGCGGGATGAATTGTAAAATAGCGGCTAGCGGAAATTATTGCTATTTTCCAAGTAAAATTTTGCATAATTTTATCTTTTTAAAAACATCTGGAACTTAATGTATTTTTATGCTTTCCATTTGAGTGGCAAAAAATCATCGATAAGCCAAAAGAGCATTATATTTGAACGTTTTTAATTATGAAATCAATTGAATCGAGTAAAAACCGGCCAGAAAAGTTGAGCTAGTTGATCTTGTTTATGACCCGAAGAGTTGGCAACACTGGTGAGAACTTGCCTCAATGGAGAAACAGTGTTGTTTAACAGCTTATAAGAACCTGTTTAATACTTTCACTTGCTAACTAAAATCTGAAAGCACTTAAGATTAACTAAGTTTTGACATCAAAGTCTTAAATTTTCTTTGAATATTGTAGCTTAATGCAGAATATTTAAAAGCACTAGAAAACAGTGTTGTGCAACAGCGTGCACAGTAAGAACTTGATATGCTGAAGCTTTAATGTGCTTGCTGTGGTAAAATTTTCTTATTTTTGCTTGTTCAATAAAGAATTTCTAAAAGTACAGCGACACTACATAGCAGTGTTGGGCTACATCATCAGAAATGTAACTTAATATGATTGAGCTTTAATGAGCTTTTAGAAAACTTATAGCTTAACTAATTGTTGACTTAACTATACTACAAAACAGTGTTGTGTAGTAGCAAACAGCTTTAATGAGCTTTCAGTAATTACCTAAAAGCTCAAAGCTCTGCGTTTTGTCAACTTTAGTTGTCTTGCTCTAACCAATTCCAAGTGTAGCAACAAACTTGTTGTCTCACTGTACTACAAAACCGTGTTGTGTAATAGCATAAAAGTAAAACTTTATATGATACAACATTAATGAGTTTGCAGTAATTAACTTAAAGCTCAAAGCTCTGCCTATTGTCAACTATAGTTGTCTTGCTCTAACCAATTCCAAGTGCAGCAACAAACTTTTTGTCTCACTATACTGCGCAACAGTGCTGTGTAACAGCATAAAAGAGATCTGCTCAAGAGCCTTAATGAGCTTGGAGCAATCAACTTAAAGCTTTGCGCATTGTTGCCTTTAGTTGTCGAAATCTGAATTCGGGAGCACAACAATAACAACAACAAATATTGTTGGGAGCAGTCGCTGCTCCCGGAGCCACTGCATGCCCATCGCTGATTTAATGAATTGCAAACTCTTGTAAATTAATCTCTTATTCTTTTGTGTGTCTTGCAGATGTCAAAGCGCGAGGATCTAAAGGACACACTGCTGGAGGAGCTTGCCAACCTGGATGTGTTCGATTGCCTGGTGCACTACACGTCGGCACGCGGTCAACTGCTGCGCATTGTGGCCGCGTTGATGGCCAGCAACAAACCGTTGCCGCGTCGCCTCAGCGATGCGTACGTGGGACGCTTTGGGCTGCCACAAGTGCCACAAACTGAGACGGAGGCTGACAACAAACAAACAGAACAGGTTGCAGAATCTGGTGACAAATTGTCAAAGGACGATAAATGTGAACAGAATGAACAGAATAACATTGCCAGCAACCACAAAAGTCCAACACAGGCAGAACAAGACGTGGCAGAACAAGAACTGGAGCCACTGTCGCCACAAGAAGTGCACGCCATTGATTTGGGACTGCGTCTGGGTAGCTTCCTGTCCGAGGCTGGTTGGATGCAGGAGAGCATCTCGGTGCTGACGTGCCTTAACGAAAGACTGAAGCAGCTGAAGCCCTTTAAGAATCAGCTTGTTACGCGTCTCGACTGCCTGCAGCGGTATTTAAATTTAATTAAAATCATTAAAACTTCCGCAATTCAAGTTTCATTAACTCGCCTTTTCATTGAGTCGAATTTTCCCTAACACAAACTAAATCGATTCGTAGTAAACTTAATAAACTTTTAAGAAAAACGAATTCTACAAGTCAAAAAGTCTACATAATTTGAACTTTTTCTTTGTATAATGATGTTTCGAGTTAGGGAAGCTTTACTGTATTTGGTAGGGGAATAAGAAATCCATTATTTCGACCATACCTGTTAAATAATGATTAGTACTCTTAATCATTAGTAATTGGATTTGTTTTGTTTAAAAGTCGAACAAATGATTACGATTACAAAAAATCAAAAACTATCTAAAATTATTGCAATTGTTCAAAAATAATCAGAAATGGTAAAAAATAATCTTTTTGAGTATTCGGATTATTTTTGATTTTTTTCTGATTATTTTGGCTACTTTGATTGTGAAAATTAAAATAATTTGATTTTTACTAAATAGTCATAAAATATAAATAATCAGGAAAAAATTAAAAATAATACGAATAACACTGGCATATCAAAAATATGCCCCATAAATGCCGCAATAAATTTTTGAAAAATAGGCTACAAAATAAATGAATTTCTTATGCCCTCTAATCTAATGTATCTATATTTTAATAATCAAATCATATTTTACTCTATTGAATTTGCAGTCTACTTTATGCGGAATCATCACACTGCAATTTCAAATTGGCACAACAAACATTCGCCGAGCTGATGGAACTGAATCCGTTGATCAATGAAAAGGTGCCGTGTCCCTTAATTGCCATGGTCTACACACAAATCTCGTCCATGTACTTTGCCCGCAACGAGTACAACAACAGTCACTTGTGGAGCGTTCAGGCCATGCACTATTTGGAGATGACAGCGCCCTCGCGGTGGGTTTTTCTTAACTATACTATACAAACCAGGGACCACAAATAATGATTATTGAAATTTTCTCACATCAAAAAAATCATTGACTAGAATACCCCAGGAAAATAAGTATATGTGGATGAAGTTATTCAAAAAAAATATACTTTTAACACAAAAGATTTAATGCAGATTTCTTAAAATAATCTTATCATTTAATTTCCGTTTGAATCACACAAAAATTTCTTTAACCCATTAAGTACCCATGGAAAATTTAGAATTTTTGTAAAAGATTTTTTTTTTTCTACTTTTTCCTCGATTTTTTACAAAAATATTTTGATGCTAAAAAATTCTTCAAACAATTCTAAGAGTGACTGCAAAAAAAAATTTTCAAAAATATTTTTGTTAGTATTTTTAATGATATTTTGATCTTTTGTGTTAAAAGTATTTTTTTTTTGAATAACTTCATCCACATATACTTATTACTTTGGGTGTACATACACAAAAAATAATGATAATGTTTAAATTTGAACGAAAAAATAAAACTCACAACTAATTATTATTTATGATTTTTATTTTTTTCGCTCAAAATAAAACTTACTTCAAATTCATGACTTTTGTGTAGAATTTTCACCCAGTGTTTCTGCATAACCCTTTAAAATAAATCCAGGGACCTATTAAACGCTAAAAAATTTAAAATTATCACGTTATTTCTTTTAAATTTTAAAAGTGAATTTTATTTTGAGCGAAAAAATAAAAATCACATATACAGGGGTGCCACAGGAATCGCTTTCGCTTGAATTTGACATTAATTCCATACAAATTTACGTCAAATTCAAGCGAAAGCGATTTCTGTGGCACCCCTGATAGTGATTACGTGTGAGTTTTAATTTTTCGCTCAAGATTAATCGTTGTCAATGAAGAAAAACCTTTAAAAATCATTAAATAATCATTACTATGTAATTTTTATAATATAACTTATAATGATTACTGTCCCTGATAGAAACATATATGTACATATATATTATAATATTAATTCTTTCTCCACTTTCTGCTCCTCCTCCTGCAGCGTTGCCATCGATGTGCTGCGTCAGGCGGCCAAGGCTTGTGTGGTCAAGCGGGATTTTGCACGGGCCAATTTGCTCATCTGCCAGGCGGTTCGTCGTGCCCGGTAATTTATAATAAATAACCTAGGAAACCTAAGAAACGGCATGCACAAAACATTACAATATTAATGAAAAACATTTACGAATTAATCAGGGATTGCAAATAAGAGTTATGAGTCGAGTAAAAATCAAGTACTAAAAAAATTACAGGGGCATTTAAAAAATTGCACATATGTATGCTAGTTTTGAAAGGACTATCCAACAACAGGATAAATTTTTGATTCCAATTTTTATTTTTAAAATTATTTTTAACTCTTATTTTCAATTCTTATGATAAAACTTATAAATAAAAGTTATTTTTCAACTTTTAACTCTTATTTATAATTTTTATCATAAAAATTGAAAATAAGAGTTAAAATTCAAGAAATAACTCTTATTTCATAACTTTTTTCATAAAACTTATAAGAGTTACGATCCCTGGAATTAATAGTATAAAAATTTATTACAATTTGCTAGAAAAACGTTGTCAAAATATTTGAAATTTAGTTACCTTCGACTACGTATTTTTCGACATTTATTCTCAAATATTTTTGTTATTTAGTTAGCTATCTTTTATAACTTTCAATATTTATTCTCAAATATTTTAAAGACTGTTAACAATATCTGCTTTCCTATAAATTAATCTTAAGTAACTATTTGTCGAAATTAATCTTTGTATTTTATTTAATTTTCATAGTACAAAAAATTCACTTCAATTCACTCTGAAAAGTCGAAAAAGTGGTCGTGTTCATCAGAATTAATCTAATCAATCAGTAATCATGTATCAGAAATCAAAAAATTCTGGTGAACGCTTTGATGAAATTTTCGAGGCAAAATCAAAGTTGTCATTTCTTTTTTTGGTAATATTTGTTTCAAGAATTCAAAACAATTTGGCGCAAAATGCAATGGCAATCAACATACCAAAAAGATAGATGTTATATAACAGTTGATATCTTGCATTAATAAATAATTATGCGCATTTAATATTTTATATAACAAAGTTTAAGGCACTTTTCCCAACCATATTCCCTAAAAATACTCAGCTTCCAACGTCTTCTTTGCATTTTTTTGAAGAAGACCAAACAAATATTAATAATGTGGTTTCCTCACTAATTTTGACGTAATTAGTTTCTATTGATAACGATTTGTTGTTGTATCGATAACAAAGCATCACAATCAGAAGAATTAAGCGTACTATTTTGGTAATGAATTTTCAGTAATCATAATCACAAAACTAGAAAACTTGATTGCTCATCACTGCCCTTCACCAAAATAATCATACAAATTTCATCAATATTCTGTTGTTGATTTGTTCTGCTGAACACGGCGAATCTGTGTAATTTAGTTAGCTAGTAATATTAAGTGATTATTTAGCGAAAAGCCTTTTTTTTTAAATTAAAGATTTTTATAAAAACTTATTGTTATATAGTAATCCAAAACTATCAGTTTCTTAAAGGTTTTTAATAGATTTAAAAATCAATCACATTATCAATATTATTACAAGAATTGCAAACAAGAGTTGTAAGTAGAGAAATGTCGAACTTGTCGAACTTATTCAAATCCAAAGAAAAAGTTAGAGTTATGGAGACATTGACTTATAGAAATCTTTTCTTTAAGTTTAATAATCGCTATGGCGACTCGATTAAGTTCGAGTTATAGAAGTTCGACTGTATTTTCCATTTCTATCATACAACTTAATTGTATCTTTTGATTTCTAGTCTATAAATTGTCCATGTCTTTAACTTTCATATTTTAACTACAACTTAATTGTATCTTTTGATTTGTAGTCTATAAATTGCCCATGTCCTTAACTTTAATATTAAAACTACAACTTAATTGTATCATCTGATTTGTAGTCTATAAATTGTCCATGTCTTTAACCTTAATTTTTAAACTACAACTTAATTGTATCATCTGATTTGTAGTCTATAAATTGCCCATATATTTTAATATTTTAACTACAACTAATTGTATCTTTTGATTTGTAGTCTATAAATTGTTCATGTCTTAAACCAGCGGTGGGCACGAAATCTGAATTCGGGAGCACTACAACAACAACAACCCTATTAGAGTCTACCTAAGTTGGGAGCAGCCGCTGCTCCCGGAGCCACTGCGTGCCCACCGCTGTCTTAAACTTTAAAATTTACTTGCCATCTCATTCTAAACCATTTCCCATGCTCTCTTTCTCGCTACAGTGAACACTTTGGTCCGACGCATCAAAAGTACGGCGATGCTCTGCTGGATTACGGATTCTTTTTGCTGAACGTGGACTCGGTTTACCAGTCGGTCAATGTGTACAAGGAATGTCTGACGGTGCGTCGCGGCATCTTTGGCAACATGAACTTCCATGTGGCGATCGCACACGAGGATCTGTCGTATGCTTACTATGTGCACGAATATAGCACTGGCGACTTTAGTTGCGCCCAGGATCATGTCGATAAGGCTGTGAATATTATGAAGAATCTGGTGCCCAGCAATCATTTAATGCTCGCCTCGGCCAAGCGTGTGAAGGCCTTGTTGCTGGAGGAGATTGCCCTCGATAAGATCGCCGATGGCATGGACGAGGAGGATCTGCTGTTGCAATCCGAGGAGCTGCACAATTTCGCACTGCAATTGTCACTCGAGGTATTCGGTGAGATGAATGTGCAAACGGCCAAGCATTATGGCAATCTGGGGCGTTTATATCAGACAATGAATCGTTTCGACGAAGCGGAGCGTATGCATCAAAAGGCCATCAAGATCAAGACCGATCTTCTGGGTCCCTACGACTATGAGGTGGGCCTCTCCATCGGCCATCTCGCCTCGCTCTACAACTATCAGATGAAGAAGTTTCGACAGGCCGAGGATCTTTATCTGCGCAGCATCGATATAAGTGAGTGCAATAGAAATTCAAAAATTAATTAAAGTTAAGAAAAACTAGTCGGCGGTGCTACAGTCGAGCGGTACTCGACTGTCGGAGACCCCGTACTTATTATAAAGATATCTCAAACAACAAAAAGATTTTCATACTAAGACTTAATTTGGACTGATCGTTCCTATGGCAGCTATATGATATGGTAATCCGATTTCAATAAAATTTGGTCAGTATGTATGGGACCATCTTTTATGCATATTCTGTTAGTTTGGTTGAAATATCTCAAACAGCAAAAAAGTTTTCCATACTAAGACTTGATTTTCAACTGATTGTTCCTATGGGATCTACAGCCATGCTCATATAATTGGCACAAATAAAATAAACAAATAAAAGATGATTTTTTTTATTAAATAGTAATAGTAAGGTACAAAAGTTTAATGACATTTTGTAGCCTATTATGTTAGCTTATTAAAAAAGAAAACAAATTTCAATTGAGATCTGTTATGTTAAAAAAAAATTAAACAATTCAACGAAAAACTCAAAACTTGCCTGCTCATATAATTGGCACATTTTCAAACAAATAAATTTCACAAATTAACGGATGATGTTTTCGAAAGGAAAATAATACTCGGCTTTAGTATTTGGTACTATATCCACAATTATCAATAGCTGCTTGACATCTTCGACTCATACTTAATGCCAGCTTTTGCCAAGTTTCCCTTGGGGTCGAATACCAAGCTTGTTGCGCTCCAGCCCACAAATCATCTAAAGTTTAAATTTTTTTTTGGAAACGGCCACTTCAACATCGTTCCTAAGGATCTCAATAGGATTTAAGTCTGGGCTTTAGGATGGAGAGTCCATAACCCGAACCTTTTCTTTGTGCAATCCCTTCATAAATATGCTTAGGGTCATTGTCGGGCATAAAAGTCCACTTCACAGGCAAAATCTCAAATGCATAAGATTCCATTGAGTTCTTTAAAATGTCAAAATATTGAAATTGATCCATATTATCATTAACCTAGGCGAGCAGGCCCACACCGTGCCAAGCAAATGCAGCCCAACAAAGTACTCGACTCAAAAATGCTTGATGGTTTTGGTTGGGCATCTTGTATATAGAGCCTGACTTTTTGGGCGACTCAAATATAGTTTCCCATCAAGTTCCATCTGATTTATGTTGTTTTCATCATTCCACAACACTTTTTTTCAAAATGGTGTATCTTTGCCCTTGTAGGCCTTTGCAAAGCATAATCGTCTCTTTATGTTCAGCTTTGACAGGAGCGGTACTCTTCTGCTGGTGGGCCCAAAGAGCAATGCTTTGATTAATCTTCTGGGCACTAGATTTCTGGATAGGTTAAGACCATATTATTCATTGATTTCCACCATAATTGCACGAGCCGACTTAAAATGGACACTGTTAATTTTCATACTATGATCCTGTCGATGCTGGAATCGGTCTTTTGAGGCTTTGGCTCCTGAACCTTGTTTTCATTTAAATATGAAGTACTCCTGTGAGCTAATGCAAGTGTATTATTGACCATTTTTCTGAAACTTTTTATTATGCAGCCGATTTCTTTATCGACTGACTTAGTTTATAAACAAGTCTACGTTTTTCAACAGTGCAAGTCTTTCCGCTGCCCATTTTTGCATAAATTAAATTGAGTTTAATAAAATTTAAAGAAAATTAGAAAAAAATATGAAAACCAAGTGCGCTTTACGGAAAAAACCACGCCTCAAACTTTATGTGCCAATTCTGTGAGCACCCAAAAGTCACACTAGGCCAACGAAAATTAAATATAAAGAAAACCCAATAAGGATATCGGAACAGTTAACGGTTAATCATATAGTACATGAACACAAGTATCAGTTGCATGCAAAATTGTAAAAGCAAGTAATGAACATTTTGAGAAATAGACGAATAGAATATACTTTTTTTTTTGTGCCAATTGTATGAGCATGGCTGTATATGATATAGTAGTTCGATTCCAACCAAATTTGGTCAGTATGTATGGGTCCATTCCTGTCAGTTTAATTTAGTTATCTCAAACAACAAAAAAAATTTTCATACTAAGACTTAATTTGGACTGATCGTTCCTATGGCAGCTATATGATATGGTAATCCGATTTCAATAAAATTTGGTCAGTATGTATGGGACCATCTTTTATGCATATTCTGTTAGTTTGGTTGAAATATCTCAAACAGCAAAAAAGTTTTCCATACTAAGACTTGATTTTCAACTGATTGTTCCTATGGGATCTATATGATATAGTAGTTCGATTCCAACCAAATTTGGTCAGTATGTATGGGTCCATTCCTGTCAGTTTAATTTAGTTATCTCAAACAACAAAAAAGATTTTCATACTAAGACTTGATTTTCGACTGATTGTTCTTATGGCAGCTATTTGATATAGTAATCCGATTTCAATCAAATTTGGTCAGTATGTATGGGACCATCTCTTATATTCTGTCAGTTTGGTTGAAATATCTCAAACAGCAAAAAAGTTTTCCATACTAAGACTTGATTTTCAACTGATTGTTCCTATGGGATCTATATGATATAGTGGTCTGATCCAAAATCGAAAACAAACTCGATCTGCTCCCAATATAGACGAACCTACATATCAAGTTTGGAGTCTCTAGCTCTTATAGTCTCTGAGATCGAATAGACCCCTTTACTTTTTTAAAGTACGGGGTCTAAAAAGTAAAAAAATTATATACAGTGAACCATTAATGTCTTCATACAGCATAAATTTGTCAAATTTGCGTATAATAAATAT
The DNA here is from genome assembly GCA_037043405.1 of Drosophila subquinaria. Taxonomy (NCBI): domain Eukaryota; kingdom Metazoa; phylum Arthropoda; class Insecta; order Diptera; family Drosophilidae; genus Drosophila; species Drosophila subquinaria. Next base: position 21,423 of record JBAMBL010000956.1, read on the forward strand.
GTTTTGATGCGGGTTTCTTATATTAATCTTTTATTCAATTAAATCCCGTTCTAATGAAGCAAAACTTCTTTAAATCATTAGTACCCATCGAAAATTTTGAATTTCAAATCAAGTAAATTTTTCAACTTTTTTCCTCGATTTTTTCCAAAATATATTTTTATGCAGAAAAATTATTCAAACAATTCTAAGTGTTACTGCAAAAAAAATTTTCAAAAATATTTTTGCTAGTATTTTTTTTTTATAATTTTTTGTCAACCTACTGATTGACAAACAATTTTCAGCCTACTGAGATGTAATTGGCCACCTTGTCAACTAGTTTAAATGCACCCTAATAGGGTATTTACACTGAGGCCCGTAAGCAAAAAGCCGTAGCTTACGGCGAAAGTCGTTTACACCGGTAGGCCGGTAAAAAAAACCGATATTTTGACGTCTAGTGTCAAACTGTGAAATTGTTTGTAAACAAAGGCGAAAAAATTAAAAACACAATATGGATCCAAAAGCTATTGCCGCAGTGACAATTATGTTTATGCGAATAAACCAAGGCATGAACCACGCATTGGCGGCTTGTGAGGGATCCAAGGTGCAGATTAATTCATTAAATCTTGCATTAGAGCAAATCGAAATCAGTTTGGGCGCACGTAAGTAAAAAGTGCATTTGTAGACAAGAACGTAAACTTTCCACACTTTTTATAGGAACGTAACGGCGTATTTTGGGAGAAAGACGTGCCCAACATGTCCGATGGTATATTAAAATCCGTTTTTAAGATGGAGCGCGCCGCTTTCGATAAGTTGGTGCAGGCACTTCCAGAAATGGCCAAGCAAGACTCAAATTTAAGGAATTGCATCCCATTACAAAAGCGAGTTGCAATCGCAGTATTTGCACGGGTATGCGGGTGTTGACGAACTGGATTTCAAGTTCGAGGTTAACCAAAAATCTAGAGCTGAAGGAATAAGATCTGCTTTGGCAACTATTTTTGTGTTCAAGACCTTTAATAAACTTTAAACTTTTTTTTTAACTTTTTATTCGTGGACTAAGTGACTAAAAATTTGTACCATGGCTGCAGCAGACCTATCTGCAGCTTCGGCCAACTTCGCCATTGCATCTGCTGCTGTGCTGGTTATTTCTTTCATCTTTTGCGCATCCTTGTGTTATCTTTTTCCACTATACCATATAGAAATTATTATAAATGGTATAAATGCGCTCATTATTTGAATTTCAATTGTCAGTTTTTTGTGGTGGCAAATCGATTAATTATCAATTTTGACCAGAGCTGCCACCTTTTTTTGTCAAAAATAGGTCGGTAATGACGCCGGTATCAATACCGGCACGCCGTAGAGCCTTTATATTTGAACCAAACTGTCAAATTTTGTATGGTAAAGGCCTACTTACGGGCCGTATACCGGCTTTTTTTCGTTACGGCGTCATACGGGCCTCAGTGTAAATACCCTATAATAAGAAAAATATTCAGAGTACAAAAATTAGGAAAACAAAAAATTGAGAAAGTATCTTTGGTTTTCCTGTCATTGGTTAAATTCTTTTGAATTTAAAAAAATGCTAAATCATCAAAAGACTTAGTAGTTCAAGCGTGTCAAGAAGCTGATGATCGAACTATTGCATTTCTACCAACACTGAGAAAAATATGTGCAAACATGTAGATTTTTAAATAAATGGCTCGAACGCCTGATTTTGAAATAAATTGTTCGACAAATGTTGTCTTTTTGCTTATAGGAAAAAGCCGAAATCAAATGTAATGTATAAATGTAAATTTGTAAATTTGTTTGCATCAAAATATTATTTTTTGAAAAAATCGAGTATAAAAGTTGAAAATGTCGACGTCCACAAAAATTCGAATTTTTTAATGGGTACTTAATGGGCTAAGGAAATTATTGCATCATTCAAACGGAATTTAAACCAACTTTCCAAATATATTTTTTTTACTAAGATGACTTGACTTACATTAGCTGATAAAGTTAAATAAAGTGGGTACGCATAGTTTTTCTGGCTACGAACTATCTCCCGAATGTTTGAAAATATTATCGATGTTTAAGCTGTTTAAACAAATTAAAATACCATTTGCTTTTACACTTCAAACAAACAATATTTGTGTTGTTAATAAAATTGCCGACTCTGTTAATTTTTTGCAGGCCTGCGCTTATTTGGACGCACCTACTCCGGCCTGGAGTACGACTATCTGGGACTGTGCCATGTCTATGAGACACTCCACGAGTTCGAAAAGTATTTACGCTACGCTCACATTCTCGAAAACTGGCAACTGTTGCGCGGCCAAAATCTAACACAAAACGTAATAATGAAATATATTTGAATTTCCTTATGAATTTACTAATGACACAACAATGTTTTTGTCAAATTCTTCACAGAAGTCCAGCTATCCGGCGATTGAGGAGGACTTTACCATTGACCAAGTGAAGAACAAGTTTTTCAATATGAGCGTGAAAACGCATTCAAATGAAGTTGCGGGTCAAACGCCGTCCGTGGAGCCGAGCAATAATTGAAAGCCAAGGATCAATAATTTACAATAATTTAACGGTGGGCACGAAATCTGAATTCGGAAGCATCACAACAACATCAACAGCGAGTCTTTTGTGCGACTTTACGGCGCCGAATAGGGAGCAAAATAGTTTCGAAGCAGTCGCTGCTCCCGGAGCCACTGCGTGCCCACCGCTGCTTTACATTGCTTAGAGACACACACTCACACACAACACACACACAACAATTCTCACAAACAACTTACAACACATTTATTATACTTTAGCTTAAAGCGCAAATCAAATTGTTATCAAATTTCTTTGGCAAGAGAGTTCAAAGCAAATCGCCATGACAACAACAACAACAACAACAGCAGCAGCAGCAGCAGCAACAACAACAACAACAACAACTACAAACAATTCAATTGGACAACGTTTTGCGTTACTCTCAACGCCCATATCTTTATTTTTTATGCTTTAATTATTATTATTTTCATTTCTTTTTGTTTTAATTGTAACTATAAAAGAATTATAGTTTATGTCTTGTCGTTTTCTTTGCTTTCTTATGTATAATTTCTTTTTGTTTATGTACTTTAATTTATTTATTATACCCTAGTTTGTCGTATAAAGATTAAAGGGTATTAAATCTTCGACAAACTTTGCTGCCTGGTTTTCTTTTGGTTTTGTTTATTATTTCGCAATGTCTAAACATTATTTATTTCTTGCATAAATTTATGATTTATCATTTAATTTTGTTAAAATTTGTGTTCTTTAAATTTATACACACACACACACACACACACACACTAACAAACAAACAAAATACCTAGTTGTAATTGGTTTAAGCCAATAACCGTTCATATTTTACTTCTAAAATACGAATAAATGATGTGATTGATGGATACAGATACAGTCGAACTTCCCTAACTCGAATCACCATTATCCACGAAAAAAGTTCGAGTTAGGGAGACTTCGAGTTAGGGAATTTTTTTTTTTTAGTTTTTTAAATGAAACTACAATTTCATTCATTCATAAATACATTTCAAATTGCAAACTTTTCTTGTTATTTTCAACAAAAAAAATTTCAGTTTGTTCAAGACCTGTCGATATTCTCAAAAATAGGTTTTATCGTTCTTTTGCTGTATCCAGAAGATGTTCCCGAATCAAATGACATAATTAATTTTCAATTTTTTAATATAATTTATGCTGGACCACTTTTCAATTTCTTAAAGAGATAAAAATTTGAATACACGTGCTGGTGCCATGATAAAAATTATTGAGCTGGTGCGCTGACAAAGAAGTACATTTCGAGCATCTTTCCTATAGCAATTTCACAAGCCTAAAAAATTGTTGATGCAATATTTTATCATATTACATCACCATATGTTAATGTACATCAATATTACATATTCAAACGATCCGTTAACAAAAGCATAAAGCAGAAAAGAAAAAAAAATTCAAACTTTATTGGAGATTTTCCCGAAAAATTCGACTTACAGAAGTACGGGCCAATACTTTTGTTCGAGTTAGGGAGAAATTCGAGTTAGGGAAGTTCGAGTTAGGGAAGTAGAATTGTATGGAATTTGCCTAGTAAACGCTATTGCCACTCGATTTTGTTCGAGTTAGAGAAACTTCGAGTTAGGGAAGTTCGAGTTAGGGAAGTTCGACTGTAAATATGTATTCATAATTGATAAATTGATAATCAATTATTATATAAATATTGTTGTTTAATAATTTTTTTTTTAAAGCCAAGAAGTTGTTAAAACAATTGTTTAAACAAATTGTAGCACAATTTGAATATGAATATGAATATGTTGCTACTGAAATGTATAAAACAAAGTAATTAACGAATTAATTAATTAGTAAATTAGTTGGTCAACGCATTATGATTTTTGTTTGTTTAGTTTTTTAACTATATAAAACTAATAACTAATTTTTATTGTTTGTATAATGATTATGGAGACATACGTAAACAATCCCTGCCCCTCATTCCCCTCTCCTCTTTTAAGGTGTACATACTATATAAATATATATACATATATATGTATATGCGTGTTGCGACATCCATCCAACTGGAAAATATTCATAAACTGTTCAGTTCTTAACCTTCGAGTAATGCCAGCTTCCAACTTAATTTGCAAAATACAAAAAAACTTAAGTAAGTCAAGTTTATACAATACATTTAACGATACCTATGTATGCATAGTAAATATATATACTTATATAGAAAGCTAAATATGTATGTATATGCCTAATATATAATAATAATTATGTATTGTAGCTACAACATTTTGGCATTGGCATCATCTGTTCAAAATGCCCAAGCGAAAATCTCAAAATAAAATTTAAAACAATAATTTATACATGACTTTATTTTGGTTGAGGGGAAACGGATAAACTAAACAAACATCGAAAAATCGACAGTTCCATTTTTGTGGTTGCGATTTTCAATTATTTTATCTCGATAATTTAAGTTGACTCCATTTGACTTCCATTTTTCCGAATTAATTCGGACATGAGTTGATTTGAATGTTCTATTTTGAGGCTTATAATTTTGAATTTTCGTAAAAATAGATGGACAAAAAAATTTTTTATTTATTTATTTATTAACATTGATAGTTAAGCTTAAAAAACTAAAACTAACAAGAAGAATAGCGCTAATAATAATAAAAAAAAAATTATTTTGATGAAATTAATTAAAATTGAATGCAGAGTGAATTTAGATTAAGACCAAACCATGACATGGAAATCGGGTCAGTTTTCGCAATGTTTTGAAAGTTTAACTATATTTATTAGCTATCATCCTACTTATTCGTAACAAGATCGGACAAATAGAAAGGTGGTAATGGCTGATTAAAGTTTTTAAGCTACGTAAGTGCCTAAAAGCATGCAATAAAAAATATTTGTAATTTATTTAAATAAATAACTGGTATCCTAAAGTCGGGAGCTCGACTATAGCCTCTCCAACTTGTCCAGAATTAATTCTAACATAAAGTTGGATAAATATTCCATTTTGAGACTTATAATTTCGAATTTTCGAAAAAAATATGGGCAAAAAAATCTTTTTGACGAAATTAATTAATATTGAATGCAGAGTGAATTTAGATTTAGACCAAAGCATATTCAAAATATCCAATTTTGTTGTTAAATTTTGCTTAATTTTTTATAAAGAAAAAATGTCTCAAAATTAAGTTTAAAGTGTTGTTTTATACTAATTATGATTTAAGAATTTGATTAAATGTTTAAACTTGAGATTTTAATTTTTTATTTTCGAAAAATACTATCGAATTAGTTTTGGCAAACTTTTAAAAGTCTGACAGTTTACAAATTCTTTTAAATTTTTTTTTTAAAAATCTTGATATATCGTTATTGTTTGAAGATAGATCGATGACACAATATCTTTTTTTTTTGTCGATTTTTAGATTTCGATATTTAAATTAATTGTTTGCTCTAGTTTGATTTGTCAGCTCAATTCTAATATATTTCCTTTAAAATGTACACAAATTAAAGTTTTCCCGTTCGAAAACAACATCGATTCTCAAACGATTCGTAAATGAGTCGTAAATGAGTCTTAAATGAGTTTTTTATTAGGCTCCCGAGGTAAAGATGCTGATTGATAACAATCGGGTTCGGTTTTCAGCACATTTCTGTTGTCGTTGTTTTTGTTGTCTGTCAAATAGTTTAACATAATTTTTAATTGTTTTTTTCGTTTGGCCCACTGTCACTTTTCTTTGGCCGCCGGCAGCATCTGCACCAACAACAACAACAACAATAACAACAACAGCGACATTGTAAAAGTTGTTTCAAGTGTTTTCACTTGGGCGCCAAACTTGACGCCGCGCACAGTGGTTCGTGTTGGCAAAACTGTTGTTAAAAGTCGTTGCCTTTGCAGAAATTATGACTGCTGCACAAATAACTGAAAGCAGGTACCGTAACGATTATAATTTTTGAAATATAAATTACTAAATAAAAGTTTTTTGTTGATTTATATTAAAAAAAACTAAAAGAAAACTCTTATTTTTCGATCTGAATAAAAAATTATAAAATAATACAATAGTTTAATTTTAATTTAAAAATTATAATTTAACTCTTATTTTTAATTTTTATTTTAGCAATAATAAATTTTTATAATAATACATTGGAAAATAACTTTTATTTTATAATTTTGAAATGAAAATTGGAAATAAAAGTTTATCCAGTTTCTCATAACTCTTATTTGCGGTCGCTCAAGGAAACGCTCAAGGAAAACTCAAAGAGTAGAAGTTTCGCTCAACTCAGGGTCATATACCCGCTCAAAAAACGGTTCGAGTTATGGAGATATTCGACTTATAGAGTTCTTTTTCTTAAGCTTATTAATTTAACTGCCACTCAATTAGCTCGAGTTGGAGAGAAATTCGAGCAATAGAAGTTCGAGTTATGGAAGTTTAACTGTATTTTGAATCTCCGCGCTCTATGTATGTATGTATGTATGTATGCATTATGTATGGGTGTGGCGGCTCCCTGCTACCAAAGAGTCTGCAAAAATACCAGGCGAACAGAAATCAGCAGTAAGTTAAAAATTCATTTGGGCACAATTTGAATTGTTTGAGTGCAAATATTTTTGTCCCCATGACAATGATAAAAACCTTTTTAGTTTAAAATTTATTCATTTTTATTCTTAGGTTCCTAAGATTTAAGCACAATTTACACGATCGGTTTCCGACCGACACTTTTTGACCGATGGAAAATGTTGCCAAAAAAAATGCACCAAAAAATACCAAAAAAATTTAATTTTTACGTATTATGTTCGCTTCGATGATAAACCGACGCTCTAAAATTTTGCGTGTTCACACGAGACCGACGATTTATTAACGTAAAGTGTCGGTCGGAAGCCGATCGTGTAAATTGGGCTTAAGTAAATGGTATTTTAAAGTTTTCTAAGAATTCTTTCCGTTCAGCTTTCTTATAATTTTAGAATTACTTATGTAGCCAAAATTTAGTTTATGCTAATTTCCAGTTTTCTAAGAAGCTTATCCTTTTTTGTCTAAATTCTCATTTAATAAACCATAAGCATTTACTTTTTATCATTATATTTTTCTTCACACAACCGCAGCCCAACAGACCACTGTGCGCTGCAAAGGTTGACGTTAACGTAGGCGCAGCCGCAGCAGCGGCAGATTCGGCGCGCCCATGAAGTAACAACAAAAGGAGGTCTCGTCGGCTGTCAAATCGTTCGGTTTTTCTCCCTTGATGCTTCAGTGCGTGCTTGCTTGTTGACGTGAAAGGTATTGTCGTCTCACTCACACTCACTACGACTCACTACGATGAGCCTTTTCACTCGCACTTATTGTTAGTATAGTCAAGGGAGAGCTTTTTGCCGACGAGACCTCCTTTTGTTGTTACTTCATGGGCGCGCCTCAGTGGCCGATCGGCCGTCTTTCGATTGCTGTTGCAATGCACGCCGCCCACACATACACATACAAAGAAGGCACACGCATGCATGCACACACGCACGCATACAATGATGAGGCTGCCAAAACCTGCAGCACTTGTTGCTGTTGTTGTTGTTGTTGGCTGTGTCCATTGAAGCGCAGCTTTTGCTTTTGACACATATTCGTCGTCGTTTTGTCGTTTATCGTCAACGTCGCGACGTCAGCGTCGCAACTTCGTCGTCTAGCAACTTCGACTTCGGTTTTTGTTTTTGGTTTTGGTTTGGGCAGCACTTGAAGCTGAAGCTTCATCGATCAGTTGCTGACTTTGCGCGGCAGCGAACGGTTTGCGAGCTTTGCAAGAACGCGCATGCGAACTCTTTCTTGTTGTTGTTGTTTTTCGAATCGTTTCGTTTTGTCTCGTTCGTAATTCGTATTTCGTGTGTGTTTTTTTGTGCTGTGTGTTTTTTGAAAAGTGAAACTGACCGACAAAGTTTGCCTGGTTGGTAAATCGATTGGCAAATATTTAAATATAATTGCGACTAGTTCTTAAAAGAAACGACTTGCAAAAATAATAATAACTCTGAAGTGGTCGTTGTTGTTGTTGTTGTTTGCTAATTCACATGGAGGCCAGTTAGAAACAGTTAAAAAAGCTGTGTTCGAGCCAATCCTTGAACTGCAGATGCAAATGGAGTTACAGATAAAATATCAAGCGGATCAGTCGAGTGCACTCGACAGTAATATACCCTGGGCTTAGGCCTCGGCACGCTGAATATTTAATGCCCATGCAATTCTATCGTTGTTTACAAATATAATCCAAATGAGTGATTTAAACCAATTTGCACGGCATATTTTATTTTTAAAAATGTATTAAAAGTCAAAATAATTAAAATAGCAAAAAAATTGATTGACCAAACCAGGAATTGAACCCACGATTTTTCACAAAAAATATTTTGATGCAAAACAATTTTTGGAACAATTCTAAGAGTAACTGCAAAAAAAAATTTCAAAAATATTTTTGCTAATATTTTTTTAAATTTTTATAAAATCCTAAAAATGACCATTTTTACCCATTTTTCCTCATTTTCATGCAAAAAGTGCCTTTATTGCAGTTTTCAAAAAATTCAAAAAAATATTAGCAAAAATATTTTTGAAATTTTTTTTTTGCAGTTACTCTTTATGGGGTCAGAGATGATTTCTTCTGCCTGTTACATACTTTGCACAAACTTAATATACCCTCCCAGGGTATAATAAAACTTGTGTGTTGATTACCTGTTGATTTTTAGCTACAAATGGAGTGGAGGATAAGAGGGGTTAGAGGGGAGGGGAGTGGGCGGAGTTTCCCCTTTTTAGCTGAACTCAACGCGGCCGAGTTTCACCCAAAACGCTTGTGAAACTGGCACACACATCAGAGAAACAACAAAAGCAGCGAAAAAGGAAAGACAATCGACTGGGAATGGTTGTGGGAATGTGCCACAAGCTGCAGTTGTCAACATCCAACAGCAACAACATCATTAAAAACATCATTATCACTTGGTTTCATCATTACGATTATTTATCTTGATCCGCAACAAGCAGTTAACTTTGTTTGCGCACGCTCACCTCTTTAATCATCATCATCGTCATCATCTTTAACTCAATCATCATCATCACCGTCATCATTCTCAATTTCCCAATTTCGAATTCCCATTCCCATTCCCATTCCCATGATTAGCGACATTGTGCGAAGCTGGATCCACACGACATGTTAAATACCCTACCTCAACATTCTGTTAATGAGTTGCCTTTAAGATCCAGACTAGAGGTCAAAACATCAAATGAGACATTCATGCTCAACTGAATTGAATGAATTCGGCTGAGTCTTCCAATGAATTGAATGAATGAATTGAAACCGAAAACTTCACATTCAAAAAAGGCAGTTTTAATTGTATAACGAAATTTTTGTTTCTATTTATTAAAAGTAAAAATCTAGTCACGAAAACATTTCTTTACCCCAAAATTTCTGATATCCAATTTTGTGACGAACAATATTAAAAATGAGTATTCAATACGATGAGAGCCGAATCATTGAATTTATTGCACTCAAAACTGAATGAAACTCACGAGTACGCACAGGCGGTCAAGTTTGAGTTTTGTTTATCGAAAAATTCATTTAATTTAGAATCAATAAGAGAGAAGAAAATTCGAGTATTTCAGTAATCTTTATTAAGTTTTTACCTCACAAAATATTGATTTATTTTGAGCTATACTTTACTTTACTTAAAAAAAAACTCATAAAATAATGATCATTTCTTGAATTCTGGATTGTTTTTTTTATTAATTTAGAGTTATACTTTATTTTACTTTAAAAAAAACTTATTTGCTTAAAAAAAAAACCTGAAGTTGTATTTTTGATTTTGAAAATAATGACAAAGTATTAGTAACAAACCTCTATAAACAATTTTGAAGTACTAATAAAATGAATTATTTAAAAATTTGTTCATAGAACTTAAAATTATTACAGTACCTTTAAAATAAATTTATCAACTTATTTAATTAAACCTAAAATCACTCGTTCATACAAGCAACGAATATGCGCTTATGTAACCAGTTGAGTAACGAGTCTAGTAACGAGTTCAAGTTCAAGCGATTAATCAAACGCTTCCTTCCAAAGTTCTAAAAGATTCCACTTGAACTTCAAATGCAGTGACTTGGCAAATGAGAAATTACTGGTTTGGTAAATTGTTAACTAAATATTTACTCAAGTGAGTGGTGTCTTTGTTGTTTAATTAACGAGTAACGAGTCTAGTAACGAGTCACTCGCTTCTCATGTGTACACTCAAAACACTTGAACCCAATTCACTTCGCAAATCAAGGCGTTGCAAGCGATGAGTGTAAGTGAGGATTATAAAACCAGAGCATCTAACTTTATGTAAGAATTATTTGTTCTTGTTCAAGTTCAAGTTGCTAGAATCTTAATTGAAGTCTATGTTTCATAAATTAATAACAATTTTTAGCTTGAACAAATATAAACTTATTAAAAAAAAAAGATTTGGAAAATTAGTTCTAGTAAAAATACGCTTGCTGTTAGTAACGAGTGCTATTAAAATGTGAAAAAAGACACGAGTGATACAGAAGAGTTTTAGTTAAATGATAGTTAATCGAAGGGGTCATTTAAGCGTAAGCACTTTAGATCTACTTGTCTAATTAAAGGATGCTTTTAGGTATACTAACGAGAAATAAAAGCGAGAGCAGTAAACGAGTAAAACAAATATGTAGATATGTCAATTGTGGTCTAATAACTTTTTAAAGCTGTAATATATGAGTGGTAGCTATAACGAGTGCTACAAACGAGTGCTGGTAACGAGCGCTAGTAACGAGTGCCCTTAGCGAGAGTTTCTAATGAGTTTCAGTTCACTTGTTTGGTTATATTTGTAGTAACGAGTGTTAGTAACGAGTGTGTGTATTAAGAAAAAGTAACGAGCGTTAGTAACGAGTTTCAGCTCACTTGCTTGGCTAGATTTATAGTAACGAATGTTAGTAATGAGTGTGTGTATTTAGAGAGAGCTAAAAACTGTTTTAAAAAAATTTTAACGAGTTTAAACAGCTAGTGTTAACAGCGAGTGCTGTTAATGAGTGCTAGTAACGAGTGCTGGTAACGAGTGCCCGTAGCGAGAGTTTCTGACGAGTTTCAGTTCACTTGCTTGGCTATATTTGAGAATCTTTAATTTCGTGTGGCATTAACAAGTGTGTGTATTTATAGAGAGCTAGTAACGAGTCTTAATAGCGAGTGTTAACAACGAGTGCACTTCATGAGTTCTGCAGAAGAGACTTGTTCTCTTAGCTATGTTTATCCACAATATATAATTAAAAAAAACTAGTAGCGAGTGCGATTCCCAACGAGTAAACACCTTTGATTCAGAAAATTTTAACGAGTGCAGTTGGGCTTTTATAGCAGGGACCGTAACGCTTATAATTTTCAAAAGATAAATTATTAAATAAAAGTTATTTGTTGATTTTTATCAAAAAAAATAAAAGAAAACTATTATTTTTCGATTTAAATAAAAAAATTATTAAGTAATAATTAAATTAAAATTGTTATTTAAAAATTATAATTTAACTCTTATTTTCAATTTTTATTTTAGCAATTGAAAATAAAAGTTATTTTTCAATTTTTATTATAAAAATGGAAAATAAAAATTATTTTTCGATTTTTATTATAAAAATTTTAAATAAAATTAAATAAATAATATTTATTTTAAATTTTTATTATAAAAATTGAAAAATAGCTTGTGTTTTAAATTTTTGTAATACAAATTGAAAAATAACTTTTATTCTATAATTAAAAAAAAAAATTTTAAATAAAAGCTTATTCAGTTTCTCATAACTCTTATTTGCGGTTCCTGTTTTAAAGCAACCAAGAGGTTAATATCTGACATCATAGCGTGTACACGTTTCGTATTTTGAAGATCTTTTGCTAATCATTTTGACACGCAGTAGCGAGTAGACTGGCGAGTAGAGAATTCGTAGAGTCAAGAGGCTCGAATTGCATTTAGTAGAAGCGTCTACAACTAGAAAGAAAGAGGCGACGATAAACAAGTGAACAACATTATCAACAACTCAGTTGAGGATGCTGATGATGATGAACATCTCCTCTCGTCGAATCATTTGAAATTTTAATCGGCATTTCGTGCCGTCTGTCTGGCGTGTGGTACGAATCTAAAAACTGGAGCAAATTAACCAAGATTAAAGCCCACAATTAAGCGTGCTCGCGCCCAATGTGAAAGTTAAAACAAAAACAAAAACAAAAACAACAACAAACGCGAACCTGCAAACCAGTTGATAGTTGTTCTCTTGCCTCTTCTCACCCCAAATCTCCGTGTCTCTCGTCTTTCTTCTCGTTGTTCGTTGAGCGCATCTGCAACCACTTTTACTATACTGCAAGCAACTTGGCCAAGATAACCACTTTTTAAGTTTGTTTAGCGGGTCAACAACGGAATCAAGCAAAACAACACGAAACGAAACGAAATTAAACGAATTTCGCCCACGGCCGAGTTACATTTTTTTTTATTTTTATTTTTTTGTCTTAAGTTTACAAAAAACCTCATGCTTCACTGACCTATGCCAAGACAACAACTCTGTGCTTGTTGTTGGCTTCGTGCTTATGCAAAGCTTTGCACTTTTGAACCCATCAGGCGAGACTGAAATTCACAACGTCCGACAAATAAGAGCCAAGTTCAAGTTGGCCAAGTTTCGGTTTCGTTTTCTCCGTTAAAACAAAAAAAAAACCTTCTTTTGATCCATATCTTATAAAAGTCTTTGGGAGTCTTGAAGAGTCTTCGAGAGTTTTAAAAATATATTTAAATTGTCTAGCTGAGTTTTGGAAAGTCTTAAAGTCTTGGAGAGTCTTGAAAACGTCGAAGAAGAGTCTCAAAAGTCTTGAAAACTTTTGTAGAGTCTTGGGAATCTTAGTAATCATATAGTGTCTTGGATATCTTGGATAGTTTTGAAGAGACTTGGCTATCTTTCAAAGCATTTAATAGTCTTTTAAAGAATCTTAAAACTTTTGACAAAGCTTGAAGATTCAAACGTCTTAAAGAGTCATGAAGAATCCTATAAGCTTTCAGAAGTTTTGCAGAGTCTTGGAAATCTTTTAGACACTTGGAAGTCTTGAGAATGTTGAAGAGTCCTAAAAATTCTACAAGAAACTTGAATGGTCTTAAAGTTTTTTTTGAAAATTTTAAAGAAGTGTCTCGCAAAGTCTAGAAAAGTCTACGTTAATTTTGGGGAATCTGGAAGTTTTCGAAATACTGAAAAAGTCTTCTAGAGTATTGGAAGTTTTGAATAATCTTAAAAGCATTCCTGTTTAATTTCGATTAAAATTACTAGTCAATTAGATTATTTTTGGAAATAATCGTAGCGACTATGTGACAGAAATATCTACAATTATTACAATTATTCAAAAATAATAAGAAATAATCAAAAATAAATAAAAATTATATTTTTGAGTATTCGGATTATACAGGCCTGTTCCGGTTTTCACTTTCGGGAAGATTATTGCGAAAATGAATTTCCCTTAGCTGTTCCGGTTTTCACTTTCGGCAAGATTTTGCGAATTGAATTCACGTAACATTGCAGCTAGTGAGTTTGAATTCGGAAGGGTTAAATCGATGATTTTGGCATGCTTAGCATAAAATTAAAGTGAAAATAAAATATTTATTAAATACTTCAATGTTTTAGGAATATTACAACGTTATCAGATAAAAAAATAATAATTTATTTTATTTTTAAATAATTATTATTTCATCATACCTCTAAATCGATAAGACTCTAACCTAACATTTTTGTCGGATTTGCTCGACCTGTTCCAGTTTCCGCAAGTGTTTATGAAAGTGAATGGCAACTTTATAAGGGCTGCCCTTGTATGTGAAGAAATTAGTAAATATATTGGTACATATTTTAAACAACAATTTAAGTATTTTTAAGTGTTGCGTAAAGTGAAGAATTCAATTTATTGTTTTTTAAATGCATGTTTGGACAAAACAGTTTAAAATTTAATGCAAAAAAGAACTGATTCTTTTTGTAAACAAACACTGTGCATACAGTTGACAACTCTGCAAAAAGACATTTCTCAGTCACTGAAATCAAGCCGCACTTTCAAACAGACAAACGTTACAGACAGACAGTAGGCTATACCTTCGAAAAATGCTTCGACTGTATGATTGCATAGATATTTGATGAATAAATTACACATTTTAATGGGCGAAAATTCTGCTGACGCCTCCTGTCTGCCTCGTTACAGCACATTTTCTAGTACTGTTCTGCACAAAGTTACTCAGACACACTGTGTACGGGAATTTTGTAAAGTAATTCGTGGGAAATCTAATGTACTTTTTTAGGGAAGTACGGGGTCTAATAATTACGAAATGAAATTCGCAAAAATACAAGTGAAAATTATATTTTTGAGTATTCGGATTATTGATTTTTTTCTGATTATTTTTGAGTAATTGTAATAATGTAGGATTATTTTTGATTTTTTGTAATCGTAATCATTGAATAATTGGGCAAAACCGAAAATAATCGTAATTTAATCATTAGTTCGACTTTTAAACGAAAATAATCGAATTACTAATAATTTTGATTACTAATCATTATTTAACAGGTATGCTTAAAAGTGCTATAGACTCTTGGAAGTTTTGACCAACCTGACAAGTCTTATAGAGTCTTTAGAGTGATAATAATCTTAATAAAAACGTGAGAGTTTTGAAAAGTCTTGGGTGTTTTTTTTTAACGTAATTTTTTTTTCTTTCTTTATTTTATTTGGCTTTTCAAAAGCGGCTTTTGGCGCTTTATTGTATCTATTGCCATTCACTGACTTTGTTGTTGTTCTCGTTGTTGTTTCGGGCTAGACGGAAGTGATAATCGACAGACAGATAGACAGACAGACAGACAGACAGACAGATAGACATAGATCGTACATATAATCGGAGAATCGCGTAGAATCTGAGCAGGAAACACAGCGAAAAAGTCACTCAACTATGAACTGCTATTGTTGTTGGATTAATGTGGCTTCAAATGAGATTATGCATTGTTAATTATGATGTCGAGATCATGACCAACTGATCTTAACGTAAAAAAAAAAAAAAAAACTTGGTCAATTGTTGGTTAATCGGTCAGAAAGTCTGAAAATCACAAAGAAAAAAAAAGATAAAGATGAGTAAGGGATTTATACTTCAAGTAGTTCAACAATTTCTCAACTTTTACTCTTAACTAGGGGAACTAGATATTCAGAAAAAATAAGATTGGAATGAGGAAAAGGGGAAAAGAGGTTAGTTGAGGTAAAGATGAGTTGGGGAATCTTTTTGTTAATTAAAGATTGTAGTTTATTAGGTTTGAAAGGAAATTTAAGTTGAAATATAATGTTAAATTGGAGTATGTTTTGAAAAAAATCTAAGCTCATTTTACTATGGTACCTCATACGAATTCCGATTTTTTTTAAGAAATTTAAAAAAAAGATGAAAAAAAAACCAAGAATAAAATGTTAGGAATCCAAATTAAGGAAGATAAAACAAGTGGGAAAGGCTATAGTCGAGCTCCCGACTTTAGGACACCCGTTAATTATTTAAATAAATTGAAAATTTTTTTTATTGCATGCTTTTAGGCAACTGCATTGCCTAAAGACTTTAATTAGCCATTACCACCTTTCTATTTGTCTGATCTTGTCAAGATTTAGTAGATTAATAGGTAATAATATACCCCTTTACTTGTCTTTCGACATTCGTATATAAAATCTTTTACTATAGCTTACTCTCTCTCTCTCTCTCTTTTTCTTCGTCTCTTTGTCTCTCTCTCTCTTTCTGTCTCTCTCTCACTCTGTCACTTTCTTTTGGGGTTCTCCGTTTTGATTTGAATATCCTTTGGGTTCATCTTTTATATTATTATTTTTCTCTGTCTCTTTCTTAGTTATCGTCTGTTGTTCTACCTCTAAGTTTACCTTTGTCTTCGCCTTTGACTCTCTCTTTCACTTCGTACATATTCGTTTGATCTCGCTCTGTCTCTCTTTTGAACTCTTCCTTTCTCTTTCTCTCTGTCTCTTTTTTCTCGAATTTTGCATTATTGTCTTACTCTTACTCTCTTACCTCTCCTCTCTCTCTCTCTCTTTTCCTCTCTCTCTATCTTTTTCTCTCCTCTCCCTTTTTCTCTTCTCTCTCTTTCTCTCCTCTCTCTCTCTCCCTCTCTTACCTTTCCTCTATTTCTCTCATAGTTTTTCCCTATCTTTTTCTTCTCTTCTTTTCTCTTTTTCTTCCTCTTTCTCTCTTACCGTTACACTTTTTCTCTCTCTTCCTCTTGTTTTTCCACTGTTTCTCTCCGTCTCTCTGTATGATTACAGTTCTCTATTCCTCTCTTTATTTCTTTTTCTATGTCCCTTTGTCTCTCTGTCTTCTTCTTCTCTTTCTTTCTTTTACTTTTTCTCTATCACATTCTCTTTTTATTCTTCTTATTTGTCTTTCTCTTTTTTTATTTATTGAATTCTTTTACTTTCTTTCTCTTACGTTTTAAACTCTCTTTATCTATTTCCACTTTTTACGTTTCCCTTCCCTCTCTCTCTTACTTTAAAAGAGGCTGAAATTTCAACATAACCTCAACTAAAGCCCCGTTAGCTTCAACCTAACCTTAACCTGCTAGCTACTAGCATTGAAATAGCTTTAAAACCAAAAAAAAAAAAAAAAACTGTCATTCAATGGGACAGTTGGCTTTTAGTGTCTTGGCCAGGCCAAGTTTCAGGTGTCAAGTGTTAAATAACTGGGCTTGTTTATCTCTCTCTCTCTCTCTCTCTCTCTCTCTCTCTCTCTGTGTGTGTGTAGGTGTGTGTTTTTTTTATTTTTTTTTGTGATGCTGTTTATCAAGCTGTTGGCCAACATTTGCCATTGCCACATACAACACACAATGTCGCCATCCTCGACGAGGATTTGTCATCATCATTTCGTGTTTCGTGTTTGCTCACAATTCAAATTGAAATCGCACAAAATTGTCAAAAAAAACGAAAAACAAAAAGAAAACAATAAACAATGCATTGTACTTTCACTTTGAGTTGCCCCCCACTTGACAGCTGTTTCCCTCTACCCCCTTTCCCTTTGCCCCCCTCCCGCTCCCAGGTAGACACTCCCACGTGCCCCTTTGTGCCCAGTTTTTGAGTTGACTTGACTTCACTTGACCATTGTTCGCTTGCGTCAACTTTCGTGTTTAGGCCTTGGCTAAAAAAGCAAGCAAAAAAAATTTATAAAAATATGTATATATAAAAAACTTCATAAAAAAATGTAAACAATACAATAGTTAATAAATGAATATATGTACATGCATACAGTAATGGGAAAACTAATAGAAACGAAAGTATTTTTGGCAGTTCAAACCAATTATTTAATACGAGTATTATGATAAAAAGCTGCACATGAATATAGAATTTCGTTGTTTTATTAAATTTTGAAACATTGCTAAAAATGTATTGAGTGAATATTATAAAACTAGTAAAAAGTTTTTTTTTCGCAGTTAATATAAAAATATAAAAAAATCAATTATTGTTTCTATTATTTTTTTTTCCTATGGGCATTTTCACTGAAGGTCCACCTCACCAATACATTTTTGAAAGAAAATTTCACAAGATGTGAGTTTTTGAACAACTTCACGTTTTTGAGTGAGGTGGACCTTCTGTGAAAAGGCCCATATGGAAAAAATAATAGAAACGATACTTGATTTTTTTTTATTTTTTTTGATTAGTTTCATAATATTTACTTAATACATTTTTAGCAATGTTTCAAAACTTAATAAAACAACGGAATTCACTTAAATTTCATACAAATTTAAGTGAAATTCAAGCGAAAGCGATTTCTGTCGCACCCCCGATAGATTCCACATTGGAATAAATTCAATTTTTCTATATTTTTGCCCATTTTTTTAACAAATTGACTTCCAAAATGGATGATTTGTATTCTGACGATTACACTGAGTAAGATTGTAACATGAACCATTTTAATACATAGAAATATATTGAATGTTTAATTTAAAACAAGTTTTTCAAGCTGTTTTCGATACATCGCATAAAATTTGATTAACAAATTCTTGGACTTGTAAAATAATTAAAATAATAGTAATATATCAAAAAACTTTTTGTAAATGGAAAACTACATTAGTTTTAGAGTATTTTCTTTCAAATTACTCGCCATATTTCGCTGACTTTCGCATTTATCAAGATTATGTCAAAAACGACTTTTATTTTTTTGTCGCGTTCGCGATGCATTGTTTTCTATAAATAATTCGAAAACGACAAGTTCTCAAAGCTTGTGTTTTAAAATAAAATTAGTGTTGGTAAAATGCATTAAGCACGCAAAAAACATTTTTGAAAATGTTAATATTTGCCTTTTCTTTCTTTTAAAGACGTACGAATGTCTTCTTTTTTTACCGAAGCAATATCAAAAAAAAAAAATCGTTTTATTATTTCACCCATCACTGTATGGCTTATAAATCTTGTTAGTTGTGTGTGTTATACGCATAATAATGAACTTTTTTTTTTTTTTTTTGCCACAACAACAAACAACATTTTTATTAGCATGTTTCGTGCGTGTGGACACTTCATTCATTTCCTCCTCTTCCTCTTTCTGCCCTTCCCCCTTTTTTTTTGCACCCAAATTCGCCCCGCTTCCACTTTTTTTTTGGAGGAGTGTGAACGATTTATGAACTGGAATTGAAAACTGTTTCATTTTAACAAAATAAAAAAAAAACGGGCTAGTCATAGGTGAAGAAGGAAAAGAGAGATAGAAATAAAAAATAGATGGAGGTGGAGAAAGTGGGAAGCAGATTTTAAAATTGCGACACTCGCGAAGCGTAATCAATTCACATGCCCAGCACATAATCAAAAATCCCGCAAATTTAGTTGTCTCTTTTTTTATGAACTCACAAATTGAAGCCCCTTCAAAAAATCAGTCGCAAGCTCATTTCAATTCCCAGCACATAACAAACTTGCCAAGATTTTAGCAAAAATCTTGAGATGGAAATTAATCAGAGAACGGATATTGAGACAAAATCTGAATTCTTTTTCGATCAGTCTTAAGGGGGTATTGCTGCTTGGAAGGCTGTTTTTGGAAATAATTATTTAAATTCTGTTTTTTTTTATTGTATTAAAAACATATTGAATTAAATAAAAACATTTGTTTTTTCTTTGTACGAGGGCTGTTCAAAAAGTTGTCAGCACAGATAACTCCACTTCGGATCATTTGAAATGGAAAAAGTAAACGGCGTTAGATTCAGTACAGATGTAATTCGGGCCCCTACCTCAATCATAGTTTTTGCGATTTTTTTTTTACAAAAATGCCGGCCAGTGAAAAATGAAAAATTGATTTCGTCAATTTTTTTTGTAGTTTAGTGTAAAAAAAAAATAGTAAAAAAATTTTAAAATTATGATTGAGGTAGGGGCTATAATTCTGCGTCGATTGCAATTTGTTTCATCAAAATCGGATCAGAGAAAAACGCGCTTAAAGTTTTCACTCCACTTGCATTCACATTAACATTGCTGGACAAAATAGGTCATATCTCCTAAAGTATTTCGAATTTCAAAAAACCCTTTTTGGACGATATTCTCAAATATCCAAGCTATAAAAACATGAAAAAGCAAAAATCGAAAAAAATTGAAAATTTCAAATTGTTGTCTACTTTTTCAACTTTTTTCCTCGGTCTCAAACAAAAAATGTTTTGATGCAAAAAGTTTCTCCAAACAATTCTAATAATAAATACAGAATTTTTTTTTCAAAAATCTCTTTGCTAGTTTTTTTTTAAATGATTTTTTGAAAATCGCTAAAAATACCTATTTTGGCCACTTTTTCCTCATACAAAATTGTTTTCATAAAAAATACTAGCGAAGAAGAATTTAAAAAAGAAATTTGTACTCTAAGGCAACCAAAACTTAACTTTAATTTAAATAAATTAAATAAATTTTAATTTAAATATTTGCTATTAAAAAAATTTAAAATCAAACAAATGCAATGATTTTGAATAAATAATTGAAATCAAATAATAAATTTATCATATACTTTTTTTTTACTTATACTAAAAACTGAACTGTTATTTTTATAAATTTTTTTTTTGGATAAAGAGCAACAAATAATGAAACTTTTATATTTTGTATTTTAGACAATAATAAAACTGTCGAATAATATACTTAGTCAGTCAGACTTATTTAGGCGACATCTGTGACTTATCCAATAGTTTCCCATCAAAACTTTGAGTACAAAACGCGATTAGTTTGAATATGAAATTTGCCTGCGACAATAAAATCCCCTAACATTCAATGATATGCAATTAAAAAAGTTGTCGTTAAATTGCTTAGGATTTAAAATGGAAAACTTATTGCGTATACGCCGTGTGTGCGCGAACTGTTATGCGAACAAGACAAGGCAAAGGAGACTTTAAGTGGAAGAAGTGGAAGAAGAAAATTGGGAAAGAGGGAAAAAGTTGAAGAGGCAAACAGTTTAATCAACGACACGTCGCGTTTTTTTGCTAAACGCACGTGATTATTGAACAGAAGGGTGAAAATATTGAGTGGAAGGCAGGAAAAACAAGTGGGAAAGACTTTAGTCGAGCTCCCAACTATAGGATACCCGTTACTTATTTAAATAAATTTAAACAGGGACTGCAAATAATGATTATTGAAATTATTTTACATCAAAAAAACAATGACTAGAATAAATATAAAAAAAAATAATTATAATGATTTAATTTGAGCGAAAAAATAAAACTCACATTTAATCATTATTTATGATTTTTATTTTTTACGCTCAAAATAAAACTCACTTTAAATTCATGGCTTTTGTGAAGGATTTTCACCCAGTATTTTTGCATATCCCTTTAAAATAAATCCAGGGGACCCATAAAACACAAAAACAAATCTTTAAAATATTACGTAAACTTTTTTTAAAGTGAATTTTATTTTGAGAGAAAAAATAAAAATCACAAATAATGATTCCTTGTGAGTTTTAATTTTTCGCTCCAGATTAATCGTTATCATTGAAGAAAATCACTAAAAATCTTTTAATAATTATACTGTGTAATTTTTTTAATATATGTAACTCTTAATGATTACGGTTCCTGAATTTAAAATATTTTTTATTGCATGCTTTTGGGCACACACATTGCTTGAAACTTAAATCAGCCATTATCACTAGTTATTTGTTACTAGTTATTTGTTCGATCTCGTTACGATTTAGTAGGACGATAGTTAATATTAGTAGTTAACGTTAATTAGTAAACAATTCTAATATCTTGAAAGCTGTACGTGTGATGGCTTTTCCCGATTTACGTAGCAGCCGCTGCTCTCGGAGCCACTGCGTGCCCACCGCTGCTTTATAGGGTCGGAGATGCATCCTTCTACCTGTTACACACATTGCAACGAATACAATATACCCTTTTACTTATTTTTCAAGTAACGGGTATTAAAAGTCCAAGAGGGCTTCAGATTGAGGTCTTGATTGCTCGATGGCCTGTGAATATGGCCAGCTGTGTGAGGACGTGCCTGAATAAAATGAATAAAATATTTTGAATTTTTTAGGGGGCAACAGCAGCAACAACGACAACAAGCGAATAACGAGTAACGAATACGAATACGAAAGCGAAACGTCTAACGAATCAAGTTGTATGAATTGAATTTTGTTTCAGGTTTCTTTTTCTAAGCGGAACTTAAGTCGCAGCCAACACGTTGCAGGCGACACAGTACAGTGTTCAATGTCTGTGTTGCCTTTTGGCAAACACTCGAGCAACGAGTAGCGAGTAACGAGTAACGAGTAGCAAGTAACGAGTCACGAGTAGCGATTAACGAGTTACAAGTCTTAAAATGCATTCGAATTTTGGTCTGAAGCGACGACGACTACAATTGTTGGCCTCGTTGTTGTTCTGCGCACTCTTGGGCTATCTTAGCTCATCGGTGGCATTGGCCAAGCCAACGTTGTCCTTCAGTCTGCCACATGGACTGCAGGGATTCCCCTCGTTTCAATCGTTCACACAGCAGATCATCGAACAGCGCAGTCTGCGACAAATGAAAACCTACAGGTGAGTTTTGTTGTGATCAATCAGTTATCGGTACCTCACACGAATACCGAAACTATATTAAGGAATTTTAAAAAACCAAGAATAAAATTTTAGGAATCCAAAATTGAGAAGACAAATTTTGGAATCATAAACTAGAAATTTCAAAATTTAGGTGCAACAATTACTTCCGGGTCTCTTTTAGTTTTTATTTTAAATTCATTTTGAAATTTTAATGCAAAATAAACTATTTGCACAATTTAAAAATAAACTAAAAGAGACCCGGAAGTAATTTTTGCACCTAAATTCATCATAAACCGCCCACTAATTTTGGATATTTTTTTTTTTGGAGGTGTGCCTTTACCTAAATTTCAACTAAGAAAAATATTCAAAGTTCAAAAATTAGGGAAAAAGATGGGAAAAGTATTTTTGGCTTTCCTGTCATTGGTTAAATTCTTTCGAATAGTTATGTATATACATTATTCATTATTCAAACAGATCTGTGCCAGAATGTTCTCTTGTTTTTGTTGAAAAAAAAAAGGAAAAATATATAAGCAACAAGCAAACTTATAATATTGCTACTCAAAGCATACGAGGAACACAAAAATGAAAAAATGATTGAATTTTGATATAAGGTGGCACACAACATATACACTACTGGCCAAAATAATAAGTACATTCTTTTTTTACCATAACTGCTATTGTAAGTCAAGCCTTCATATTCAAAAAATAAATTTGGAAAGGTCATTTAAATTCCGTTTGAATGATACAAAATTTTCCCATTAAGTACCTATTTAAAATTTTGAATTTATGTGAAAGTCTACTTTTTCAACTTTTTTCCTCGATTTTTAAAACAAATTGGTTTGATGCAAAAAAATGCATCAAACATTTCTAGGAGTGACTGCAAAAAAAAAATTTTCAAAAATCTTTTCGCTAATATTTCTTATAATCTTTGAAAATTGCTTAAAGGGCGCCTATTCGTCATTTTCATACAACAAGTGCCTTTTAAGCAATTTTCAAAAATTTATGAAAAATACAAGCGAAGAGATTTTTGAAAAAAATAAAATTTTGCAGTCACTCTTAGAATTGTTTGAAGAATCTTTCTGCATCAAAACATTTGCGTGATTTTTAATAAAATATTTTTGATTTCGGCTTTTCCTAAATTTAGTTTTTCCAATTTTTTCGCGATTTTTAATAAAATATTTTTGAATCACGCAATTTTAAATAAAATATTTTTGACTTCGGCTTTTCCTAAATTTTGTTTTTCCAATTTTTGCCTTCCCAATTTCGAACTCCTAATAACTGTATTCCCAATTTCGGATTCGTAATTTCGGATTCCTAACTATTCGATTCCTAATTTTGGATTCCTAATTTTTTTTGTTCCGAGTTTTCGTATGCTGAGTAATAGTTTTCGACATTCGTATTGTATATAGAATGCAGTAATCAGTAAACAGCTGGCATTCAACTGGACAACAGATATAAAATAGTAAATGCCAATTGGACAGTTGTCAGTCAGTTTCACTGACAGACTGACAGACAGATAGACAGACAGTCGACAGACAGTTGAGTCCATTGCCATGGACGTCACGTATAGTAGTGGCCATAATCACCGAGCTGGCCGTGTGCCCAAATGCGTTCAACAATTAATTTTAATTTTAATTTCAATTCCTGCCTCAACTCTCGTTACTCTCACGCTCCTCTCGTTCCCTCTCGTTGCAGTGGCAATCGCGTCAGCAATGATTCGCTCATTATGGTTTACTATCACGATCAGACCATTGCTGTCACCGAGCTGGGACCCCAGAAGCTGCTCATTGGCTGCGAACTAATTGAGATCTAGTAAGTATTTGCCGCATTTATAGTATGATTTCCTCATTCGCAACTCGTTACTTTGTTTTGTTTTTAGCAACGAGAAGGAGGGCAAAATGCTGCTCAAGGGCCTGGCGCAGTACAATCGACCGCTGGAGATCAAGTTCGAGGAGATGCTGAAGCTCATGGATCAGTGCGAGCATGTGGATAAGCTCAGCTATGCGGCCAGGCACAAGTCTCGTTACAGCCACGACGAGGGCTCCGAGCGCAGCAGCGGCAGCAACGGCAACAACAACAACAACAACAACGAGTCGGCCTCCAACTCGGCGGGCAATGGCAGCGAAGCATCCACATCGAATCAGGATGGGGTTGCCCTTAAACTCGCTGCCAACATCTTTCCGCGCAGTCCCTTCTCGTTGCTCAGCGGCATTATACCCGGTAAGTGTGCAAGGACAACGAGAGTAACTTGTTACTTCTAATCAGGAACCGCAAACAAGGGTTATGAGAAACTGGATAAACTTTTATTTTCAATTTTTATTTAAAAATTATAGAATAAAAGTTATTTTCAATTTTAATTATAAAAATTATAATGAAAGTTATTGTTCAACTTTTATAATAAAAATTGAAAATAATACCTAAAATAGGTTTTATTTTCAATTTTTATTTTAGCAATTGAAAATAAAAGTTATTTTTAAATTTTTATTATAAAAATTAAAAACAAAAATTATCCCCTAATTTTTATAATAAAAATTGAAGAATAATTCTTTTATAATAAAAATTGAAAAATAATTTTTATTTTAAATTTTTCAATTGAAAAATAACTTTTATTTTCAATTGCTAAGTTAGAAATTGAAAATTAGAGTTAAATTATAATTTTTAAATAAAACTTGAAATTTAATTATTATTTTATAGTTTTTTTTATTTAGATCGAAAAATAAGAGCTTTAATTTAATGTTTTTGATAAAAATCCACAAATAACTTTTATTTAATAGTTTATATTTTAAAAATTATAATCGTTAGGGTCCCTGCTTCTAATTGCTAAACTCGCCTGGTTCTTCACCCACAAGTTTGTTTATTTATTAGTTGCTTTCTTGTCTGATTATTTTCCAACTCGCTGCTTTTTTCACTATTTCCTATTTGCACTCGCTGATTTGCCGATTCGTTGTATGGTACATTTTATAAGTTCGCTTTTTCAACATGCTCCCTTCTCGTTGCTCAGCGGCATTATACCCAGTAAGTTGCAAAAACAACGAGAGTAACTCGCTACTTGTAACTCGTTACTTTTAATTGCTAAACTCGCCGAGTTCTTTACCCGCAAGTTTGCTTATTAGTTGATTTGTCTTCTGTTTAGTTTTAAACGGGCTGCTTTTTTTTCACTATTTTCTATTTGCACTCGCTGATTTGCCAACTCGCTGGTTTTTTTTTTTTTCTACTATTTGCACTTTCTGATTTGCTCACTCGTTGCTTTTTTCACTATTTTCACTCGCTGGTTTGCCAATTCGCTGTATTGTCAATTTAATTAGTTCGTTTTCTCAACTCGCTGGATTGCGTACTTGCTAGTTTATCTACTCGCATATTTTCTGGCTCATTCGTTTATCTGCTCAGAGGTTTGTGAACTCGTTGAGATTTTAACTCGCTCATTTGCCACCTACTAGCTATTATTTTTCCCACTCGCTGGCTTGCAGATGGGCAAGGGGTGAAATCAATTGCTAGTTTGTCAATGGTTACAATATCAACTCGCTGAAGTGTCAACTAATCGCTGTTCTCGAATTCTAGTTGAGTATCTACTTGGCTAATTTTTAACTCTTTAATTTTTCAGCATACTAGCTGGTATTCTAACATTTTAGTTTGTCAACTTCTTACATTATTCACTCGCCAGTTAGTTAGTCAATAAACTTGCTGGTTTGCAAATTTATTTAATTTTGTACTTACTTTTTCGCTTTGACTTAATTAACACGCTGGCATGTCAGTTTGTCATTTTGGCTACTCGCTGATTTATCCATTCACTAGTTAGTTTACTGATTTGATTAATAATTTGCTAGCTTTATCACTTGCTAATTTGCTTACATACTTTAAATTATTGTTGCTCACTATTAAGCCAATGCAATGATCAAATTTTTCAACTCGTTGGTTGCCAAGCTTTTTAAATTAACAATTTTACTCGCTTGTTTGTCAGCGCATTTTCATGAAAGTTAATTGGTTTGTCAACTCGTTAGTTTATTACTCGTCCTTTTACTATTCAAATTTTATCAAACTTTTCAACTCGTTACTTTTTCAACTCTTTGGGCGTCAAATTCTTAAGGTTATTCATTTTAAAACTTAACTGGTTGGTTTGTCAGCGCATTTTCATGAAAGTTATCTAGCTTGTCAACTCATTAGTTTATTACTCGTCCGTTTACTATTCAAATTTTATCAAACTTTTCAACTCGTTACTTTTTCAACTTTTACTTTTTCAACTCGTTACTTTTTCAACTCTTTGGGCGTCAAATTCCTAAGGTTATTCATTTTAAAACTTAACTCGTTAGTTTGTCAGCGCATTTTCATAAAAGTTAACTAGTTTGTCAAATCGTTAGTTTATTACTCGTCCCTTTATTATTCAAATTTTATCAAACTTTTCAACTCGTTGGTCGTCAAATTCTTTAGGTTTTTTATTTAAAAATGTACATGGCTTGTTTGTCAACTCGTTATGAATTTACTCTTCTCTTTTTTTGTTGTTGCAGGCACCAAATGGTGTGGCACCGGTGACATTGCCGACACGTACAACGATTTGGGCAGCGAGATGCCCATGGATCGTTGTTGTCGCCAGCACGATCTGTGTCCCGTCAAGATACGTGCCTATCAACACAAATACGAGCTGATGAACGACTCGCTGTACACAAAGTAAGTAACGAGTGAAACAGAGATACATTTATAATTATAATAAAATTTAAAATTAATCTGTAGATCACACTGCATCTGCGATGACATGTTGTTCTCGTGCCTGAAGATGACAAACACGTCGGCATCGCAACTGATGGGCTCCATCTACTTCAATCTGGTGCAAGTACCCTGTTTGGATGGACGCAGCAACAAGTACAAGTTTCGTGCGGCCAAGGAAGGTTTCTGAATAGATTTTCGATATGCTTAAGGTTTTTTTTATAGTTGTTATCCAGATTTGTACATAGTTGAGCAGGCGTTACTTCAATTATTTATTCGAACAACTTTGAGCTACTTGAACTAAAAGATACAAGATACAAGATACAGAGACACATATATTGATGGAACGCCACATTTTTTATTATTATTATTAATTAATATGCTTGCATGATGTTAGGTTTACATAGTTTAGTAGTAGGCGTTACGTTCGTTTTATATTTATTATGTATATTGTTATAAATACATTTAAATATATCAATATATATATTATATAATATAAATTGTCAACATTATTGGTTGTCTTTATTCATTTATAGCTCAAAACAATAACTACAATTTTTTTTTGCTTATTTTATAACAAAAAAAAATATATATCGGATTTGTTAACTATTAATTTTAGGGTCTTTCTAAAAATTGTTTTCTTCTTTTAGTTGTTATTTTTTGTAGTTAATCTTTTTTTAGGTACTTGGAAGGGTATTACAAGTCGCCGTTAGCCATGTCTTCTAGCTTCTATTTAGAAAATGCTGGCCACATTTGGTCCTGGCTGCGAATTAGTCGGTGTCGGCTGCGTGGGACGATCAATGTCCTGATAGCTGCGCTGCTGCTGTGTGCTCGGGAATACCGAGCCGCTCTGCAAGCTGCCGCCACGCGCGTTGAACTCGCGGTAGAGCAGAGCGACGCTCACCGGACGCAGTATTAGATTGATAATGCTGAACGCCACGGCCCAGCCATCTATGGAAAGAAAGAAGCATGAAATATTTATTAAAAATGTTATTACTATCGACAAATTACACTGGGCAACAAAATTTTATTTTTTTTTCTTCTCACACGAACCAAAGCAACTTTTTTTCAATACATCTAGTCTAGTTTAGCTTTTAAGGAGTTTTTTTTTAATAGCGCTTAAAAAAATTTTAGCTTTTTTTTTTAGCGTTTTTTTAAAAATTGTTCTATGGTAGAGCTTAAAAAAATGTAGCTTTTTTTTTAGCTGTTTTTTTTTACATCAGACCCCAAATTGACCAAAAACAGCTTTTAAAATTTTTCTATGGTAGCACTTAAAAACATTTTGATTTTTTTTTTTTGGTTTTTAAAGATGCGCTTAAATTTTTCATCAAACTAAATGAAATAATGACGCTAAACGCAGTTTTAAATTTAAACCATTAGTAGAGCCTTAAATTTTGTTTAAGCTTTTTTTTTAGCGGGTTTTAGAGATGCGCTTACATTTTTTATCAAATTTAATGAAACAATGACGCAAAACGCAGTTTTAAATTTAAACCTTCAGTAGAACTTAAAAAAAATTTAGCCTTTTTAGCGAGTTTTGAAAATACAATTACATTTGTCGTCGAAATGAAAAAATAATGACGCTAATAAATATATCTGTAATTCATACAAACACAGTTTTTAATTTAAGCCAATAGCATTACAGTTATTATAATTTTAATTTTACAAAACCATGGATTTTTTTCGGTATTTTAACGATTATTTTTATTTTTTATTCTAGGAAAAAAGAGCCGAACAAAATTTCAAATATTTTTGTTTTTCCTTTATTTATATAACTTTTTAAATTACGCGTCGTTTGTTATATTATTCGTTTAGTTAAGCTCTGGAAAAAGCTAAAAAAACTTCAAAATTTTTCTTAAAAAATACAACAAAATTTTATATATTTAAAAGTGAGTTTGGTTCGTGTAAGAATCTGACTGTTTCTCAGTCTTATCATTTATGGTTTGCAGTACTACGTTAAAAAAATCAAAGGTATATGATTAATACTTACTCATGAAATTGAAACTAACGATAATGCTGACTAGATCAAAGAATATGCTAGATGCATTGATCACAAGCGCCTGCAATGAGAAATGAGAAATGAATTAATGAGCAATTTGAATGATAATGCTAATGACTAAACTAATGCTAATGCTTATTAACTTATGATTAAATCAACAACAACAACAGCAGGCAGTGTCATCAATTATTTATTTGCTGTGTGCTGTAATTGTTTGATTATTGAACAGGCTCTTAAATTATTTGTCAGCTGAAGAAGGCGACATTGTGACACCAATTTACATAGCATTAATGTGGAATTTGTGTGAACAAAAAATGAGCTAAAGTTGTGCAGTTCTTTCCTTGGTTTCTTGGTCCGTCTTGTCCAGCCAAATCAATTGTGATCAACCTTGAACCCTTGAACTTTAATACAGTCAAACACGCACACACACACACCAACACACACACACACATTGACACACTTCATTAGTTGGACACACCTTTTTGGCCCTTTACTGAGGTGTGTATTGTGCTTTTAAAGGCTTCAGTTTGTCCTTTCCATTGTATACTCGATAGGAAATGCTTAAGAAATGAATATTCCAGAAAAGCAAATTCCAAATTACATTTTTACAACAAATTTCTATACATATTACCAAAATTGTTTACTTATTTGAGTTGCAGCAATTAACTTGAGTTCCCAAATTCACTTTCAACCAAATTTTGCCTAGTTTCTTAATACATTTAAACTGATTATTGATTAGCTTTAGTCTAAAAATATATAATTCATAAGATTTTTTTTTTAGCACGACTTTTTCACCATCATCATACATATGTGTAGAAATATAATTTTATTTTTTAAATTGAAAAAAAGATACAAAATATTTATAATTTGCATAAAATAAAAATAAAGTGATTTTAAAATCGATATTACCTTATTTATTTGATCAATAAATCAATCGCTAATAAATAAATCAAGCGTAAAGTTCAAATCTAATTCATCTAGAATTTCATTAATTTCATCATTAATCAAATTCGTTCTTGACTATATGTACATATATAACTTTATGGACTCGGAAATGAAACCAGCTGGTTTAACTTTATGGATAGCCTTTAGTAACCATTTGACCATTCAGCAAAAGCGTATAAAAAACGCATTAAATTATTTATAGCTTTGTGTAGCCTACTTTTGGGTGCACCATAAAAACTAAACTTCAGAGCCTCAAACACACAGCAATTGAAAGGAGGAAAATTCTATATTTATAAATACATTTATTTGAGAATGCTTAAATACAATTCCGAGTACTAAATGCTATAAAATGCATAGACTTGCCCCGAACAGTTTGCAAAAGTTTCCACGAAATCGAGTACAGTTTGTTTGGGATTAAGAAAGGGGGCGATACCGAAAGTAGAGGGTGCTGAATTGACCACAAGATTAAAAAGTTTAATCGAGTGTACTCGACTGTGTTTTACTCGGTAGCCAGAACATTAGGCGCGTGCTTGCACATACAGTCATGGAAAAAATAATAGAAACGAGAGTCAATTTGACATTTCAATCCCATTTATTTTTTTTATTAAATTTTGAAACATTGCTAAATCGGTATTAAGTAAAATTGATACGACAAAAAACAATTTTAAAAGTTAAAAAAAAATTATCGCTTCTAATTTTTTTTTAACATCGTACATAAATAGACACACATTTGAATATCATACACAATAAAATCTGTGTTTTCTTCATTATTCTGAAATTGTTTCTTGAATAATTTACAAGTTTATTAATTGATCATTATGAAATCTTTATTCTAACGAAACCGACAAGCTGAAATTATTCAAACCGAAATAACCGCTTAGTACAACGACTAGTTTCGGTATATAAAAAAATTATATTTGTTTAAGTGTAATCATTGTTAATTTAAAATAATTTTTTAATGATTAGTTTGAATTTTAATAGCAATTTCGTTGAGCAGAAAATCCTTTTTTCAATATCAAAGAATTTAGTTCTATATTCATAACATATTCTTAACATGCTTAAAGCCAATTTTCTGTTAGCCGAAAGCTAAAATGATGTTATTAGCTTCTTTTTTCTATTTTTTTGGCTTTTTACAATTTTGCATTAAAATCTCAATTTCGAAGAATGTCAAAGTCGATATCGAGCCCTTTTTGAGTATATAACGTAAGCGACAAGAGGCAAATTTTACAGGAAAAAATTTTTTATAAATTACATCAGCACGCATGGGCTCCGGGAGCTAGCAGCTGCTCCCAACTTTATTTCTGCCCATTCGGCGCCGTGAACTTGAAAAACTTACACTAATGTTGATTGGCCAATATCTCCGCAAACATAAACAAATTAAGTTTAATATTTTGGTATTCATGAATACATTCAAATTTTTCAACATATGTAAGTTTGGTTATCAGGAAGATGATAACCTAATTTACATAAAAGAATCAAAAGAAAAAAAATCATATTTCATCATTATTTTTGATTTATATAAAAAAAAATCAATATTAATAATTATTTATAATTTTTATTTTTTTAATCAAAAATAATTATTAAGCATGATTTATAAAGTAAAAGTCTTTAAGTAATTATTAAAAGTAATTTGTTTTTATATATTCCTCATAACAGTTTCGGTCCCTGTCACAAACATGTAATCCCCGTTTAGCTTTTAGGTAACTCGGCTTTTGGGTCATCGTTTGACTTTTGCATTGCTGAGTTGATTAAAAGGCGTTGCTAATGACGAAGCACAAACTGAAAGAGAAACGAGGAGTTTAACTTGAAGTGTAGAGTGGAAATAGGGAAAGAGGTAGGGGTAGGTAGAGGGGTAGTGGATGAGAAAGGGCTAGGGGTAGGGATAAGGGTAGCGGTTTGAAGTTGGTGTTTTCATGTGACTGACCGCTGCACTATGGGTCAAATGGACCCTCTTTCTGATATAAATTAATAACTCGAATGCTTATCAAGTTTTCCGTGTAAAGTTTTTATGATACCATTCTAGATCGAATTTGGAAATAGTTTTGAAAATTAACGCCCCTAAAAAATAAATATACAAAAAAATATTTTTTTCAATTTTGAACTTCAACCAAAATATTTGCACAATTTATGAGCTGCATGTTTGACAGCTGTTAACTTAACATCAGACTGCAATGTTTACATTTCTGGTATGCAACATTACAGTTCAATGTATTCCTAATAGGAATGTAAGAAAAGTTTGTTATTCATTGTAATTCATTTTTCTTGATATATGTATGTATGTGTATGATATGGTAAGTTGGTCAGTTGAGTTGAGTTGAGGTCTGGTTGGGATTGCGTGAGAAGCCAAGGATTACGACTCTGAGGGGGCGGGGGGAGGGGGAGTAATGTCAAAGTTCAAATTGGGGTCTCCATTTCGCATGTATAGAAAGTAAACTAAACTAAGGCACGCCAACAACAACAACAAGAACAACGCCTCGAGCTGTCAACTCTTCCAGTTAAAGACGCATAACTATATGCAGTTAACACACACACACACACACACGCACACACACACATATTCATATGCCTTACTATATATTTATGACCAGTCTTATTTGTGGCTAACCAAATCCGTCTAAACATTAACATGCCTCCACGTGTTTTCGTTTCGTTTCGTTTGCTTTTCATTTGGGGCCCAAATAAATTCAACTGGTTTGCAAACCGGTTAATCAAAAAAAAAAGAAATAAATAAAAAAAAGGGGAAAGGCTTAAGTCGAGCTTTCGACTTTAGAATACCCGTTACTTATTTAAAAAAATTAAAAAAAATTTTAATTGCATGCTTTTAGGCACTTACATTGCTTAAAAACTTAAATCAGCCATTACCACCTTTCTATTTGTCCGATCTTGTTACGATTTAGTAGAATGATAGCTAATAATAGTAGCTAACGTTAATTAGTAAGAAAACATAGTTTCATATTTTTTACTTAAGACCAAATCAGCAATGTTTCAAAATTTAACAAAACAACGGAATTCTATATTCTTGCGCAATTTTTTGCTCTTGCTTCTACTAATTTGTCTAACACTGTACATTAAATTGTTCAGTCACACAGTTATTTTATCGGGTTCAAGAAATATTATATACATTGTTATTTTTTGTGGTCATTTGAATCATGGCCCCACATTTGCCAAGTTGCAACCACAATTTAAACTATAAATTGTCTCAAGTTTACGATTATTAACGCATGTTTTGCGGCTTTTCTTTATTTTTAGAAAAATATTTAAGGACAGCAATCAATACTTAGTTTGAGAAAGTTTCTGCTACTTAAAAAAGGACGCTAAAAACCGAAGAAAGAGTATCTTTGACTTTGACTATCTTTATTGACTAATAAGCTTTGACTGTACTTTTTAATACCTATTAAATAAACTATAAATTACCATTACTTTTCACTTTTATTCTATTTTTTTTACAAATTGCCTTAATTTTTTAAGGCCTTATAAATAGGATGTTAAAAATATTTAAAAATTTTTAAGAAATCCAACTTAAAATGTTGATCTATAAATGCAATCCTAAAAGTATGCTACGCTTTTTTAGAATCCTATGAAATTAAGATGTGAGTTGTGTAGATTTGAAACATTTACGTATAACTCGATGTTAATTCTAAAAATAGCACTTAAAAAAACGGTATATAGGATTAATATAAACTGAAAAATTCGAAAATCATTGTAGATGAATTATACATAGGCGTTTAATAATTTGAGATGATTTTAACTTTACTTTTTTAATGAAATTTCTTTTTTAAATTTTACATCTTTGACGAATCTTAAGCGATAATAAAAATGTATCTTAAATTAAGCTCTTTGTCATGTGTGTTGGTAAATACAATCTTATCTTAAGTAGGTTCCATAATGCGATACTTTTATATCTACAAATATGTAGATATTCAGTTGAAAGTGGGACAATGTGGATTATATGTAAGTAAGTATGGATCAACATCAGCCCTAAATAATGTGGGGGCAGGGGCAGGGGGACCCCCCTCT
The DNA here is from genome assembly GCA_037043405.1 of Drosophila subquinaria. Lineage (NCBI taxonomy): Eukaryota > Metazoa > Arthropoda > Insecta > Diptera > Drosophilidae > Drosophila > Drosophila subquinaria. Next base: position 55,545 of record JBAMBL010000956.1, read on the forward strand.
GAGATCACTAGCGTGGTTGGTGCAGATGCAACCCAGAACGCAGAAAATGAGGAAGCATTGAGCACAATAATTATTTATAGTATCGCCGGAGGTATTAAACAAACAAACAAATAAACGAGACAAATATACAAAGAAAAAAAAAGAAAATTAAAAAAGTCAACTCAACGTCTATATGTTAATTTCATTCTCTCTCTGATTTTGATGGAACCGGTTCTGGCATAGATATAATACAGTATGTACAGTATGTATGTATAAAATATATATAACATATATTGTATATCTAAGGCAAGCGGCATCATCACATTGAAATTAATTTAGCGCTGATGAATCGTCTATTGTTTTAAGTAAGAACTAGAGGGGAAGGCGGAAAAGTCTTATCAGTCTGCGGCTTTGCATGCAACTGATAAGCCATGTGTGTGTGTGTGTGTGTGTGTGTGTATGTGTATGTATGAATGCGTCAGCTTCTGACTAAAAAGTAAGAGTCAATTTAAATGCTGTTTTCACTACCAATCTACTTACATATTAGAAACTTGAGCGTCTCTATTTACTCGTGAGTTTTATTCAGCTCTCTGAGTGCAATAAATTCAATGATTCGGTTCTCATCGTATTGAATACTCATTTTTGACATTACTTTGAGCGTCGAGTGAACGAGAAACGAATTAAATGAATGAAGCAAAGATTTTCAGAGTACTCAGCATAAAACTTTTTTTTTATTTTTTAAATAATTTTATGTAACAGTTAATATTGATCGTCACAAAATTGGATATCAGATATTTTGGGGGATATTTTTTTACTTTTAATAAAAAGAAACAAAAATTACGGCACTTAACCCCCTTACTCGATTTTTTCGGTTAATTCATCATTCACTCTGTTCACTCTGCCTATGTGAAGTTTTCGGATTCAATTCATTCATTCCATTCATTGGAAGACGCAGCCGAATTCATTCAACTCAGTTGAGCATGAATGTCTCATTTTATGTTTTGAATGCAGCCATGCAGACCTCTAATACATACATACATATGTAAATTTTTCTAAATTTTTCAACATTTTTCTATTATAAATTTAAGTTTTTAAAAAAAAATAGTATATTTTCAACTATACTTTTCAATAATAAGCTTAAAATTGTAAATTTAAAATTTTTCAAATTCAATTGTTTATTTTATAATTTTATTTTCAAATAGATTTTAAATTTTAAAAAAGTGAAACTGTTGATAAAAAACCAAATTATGGTTCGAGTTTTAAATCGAAATGTTAAAATCGTCAAGGCAAAAAATCAAGTTGTCGATAAATCGTAGTAAAAAAATTATTGAATTTTAGATGCAAAACCAAATTATGGATCAAGCTTTAAATGGCCGTCGATAATCGTAATAAAAAAATTGAGTTGTCGATAAATCGTCAATAAGAAATATAGCGATTTTAAATATATGTCGATTTTTCGATGTATTTTTACAGAACTAATAAAAGCTTCGAAAATGTCCTTTAAAAAAGCTGTCAACTTACTGTTTGCACCGCCTCAATGGACTCCTTGGCGTGTATGGTCCAGAACATGGATATGATAAAGAGGAAATTGTAGAACTCATAGGCGCCATGGCCCCAGCTGCCCAGCATAGCATTCGATATGAAAATGAAATGCACAAAGGCAACGACCTGCGAGAGAGAAAGAGAACGGAAAACAAAGAGAGTGTGAGAGAGTGGGCGTAGAGTGTTATAGAGTTTCGTCAAGTTAAGCTTTGTCTATTGAGTAAGCGGCTCAAATGAAGCCCCACAGCGACGCCGGCAGCAGCAGCTGCATCAACAACAACAACAACAACGCTAACCGCTTGCATGTCTCAGTGAAGTTACTAATTGATTGCCTAATCCGCCCACCCCTTGCCTTCACCAAGTCGCAAATATCGAATGGCAATTTGCGGTTTGACGACGCGTCGCACAGTGGGACCTTTGCTTCTCATGCTTTGCAAAAATCGTAACTTTTAAACCAAATGAGATAATCGAATAATTTAAGTAATAATTTTAAAATATATAAACCTTAAAAATGAAACAAAATAAAAGAAAAATTGTAAAATATATTTATATTTAGATGCAATGAAATAGATTTTTTCGCAAATTTCAACTTTGATACCCCACAAGTAAACATCTAGGGGGCGTGGCACTTTTTTTGAACACATTTCATAGGTCTAAGAGATATCTATCATATGCCATTTAAATTATTCGATTATATTATTTGGTTTAGAAGTTACGATTCTTGCAAAGCAAAATGAACAATGGCCCACTGTGCGTCGCAGCAGCAGCGATCGCCGACGTTTCGTTGTGTGCTAATGACAAAAACAACAACAACAAAAATCGGGCGGCAGTGCATTAAGCAACACTTGAGACTGGGCGCGGCTGAGCTTAAGCAGCGCTTGAGCTGAGCTACGGCAGCGCTGCAGCTGCGCTGCATTATCTAACACACGATATGGGCAGCCCAATAAGTGAGTGAGCTTACAAGGAGTTGCAGTTCTTGTTGTTGTTGCTTTTGACTAGGCTTCACTGTCCCCTTCTCTGTCATACACACACACATAGTTACCTTAACGCGCACAAATTGCGAACCCATCAGTTCATTTAAATCGGTCATTTTGATGCTTCTTTGTATTTGACCCAAATTTCAAAATGCAAATTCAAATGCAGTTGCAATTGCGCCGCCTACACGCAGTTCACAAAACAATAACAACAAAACGGCAAAAAAAAAAAGACTTTCGTTGAACCTGTTGTTGGCTGAGAGAGAGTGAGAGAGAGACAACAACAATAATGCCGCTCTGTCGCCGTTGACTTCGCTGTCCGCTTCGACAGCTGTTTCGTTATTTTAGTGCAAATATTTTGAATTGTTCTACTTTTAAAGCGTTGCTGTCTTTTTTGTTCTTTTGTTTTTGTTAAAATCTATTTTGACTTGTAATTCACTTTCAATTGGTTGAACGCACTTTGTCACAGGCGAAAAACAACAACAATACGCGCACACATGCACAGAGATTCCCACACGTACACACACGTACACACACGCACACTAAGAGACGCAGCCGCACAGAATCCGCAATGCAATTGGAAGCGCGCACTTGTTGGTCTTCGTTCGAATCTCTCGCTCTCACACGATGAACGAATGCTAGAGATAACACAGATGTCTGTCTGTCTGCTTTATCTTTTATTTTAAACAATTACAATTAGTTAGCGCCAGTACAAAAAAAATCACACCAGCAGATTTCTGGGGCGTAAACAACAACAACACGACAACTTTTTAAATTTTTGTGAATATATGAAAAAAACAAATGATTGACTGACGGAGCTACGCGAACAGCGCACAAGCGATTTCAATTTGAATCTGACTGTAAACTGTGCATGGGGCAGCGCCAATCGACCAACAAAACTGCGACACAAACAGACCCCCAGCGACGTCGACGTCGGCGTCAGCGTCGCGGTGGCGTAATCTATTTCCCAGTGCTTCACAAAACCAAAAACAGTGCTGCACAGCGCTGACGCTACATATCGATATATCGATACATTGCACATTTTGAAATGCGTTATATCGATAGGCTTACACTTTCAAATAAAATATTATTATTATGATGAAACTGTAGTCTCTGCAACATATGATTTTCAAATCTATTATTTACATACACAATTGACATTTTTCAACATTTCAAAAGTTGTACAACAAATTTAACTAGTAAAAACAAAAATAGATTTCTTAAAATTGATACCGATTGGGCAACGCTGTGACTACATTTATCAGCTGCTCCGATCAACGTGCAAAGAAAAGAGAGAGCGAGAAGGAGAAACAAAGACTGATAAGGCGAGCCATTGTGAACCATTTAGCGAAAAATCGTGTTTGAGACATGGTCGATCATCTGTCGGAGGAGCAGCGAGCGAATTTACCCAATAATCCCTCCATGTTACCAACACCAGTGATCACATACGGCATGGTACACAAGCTGGAGTGCAAGCAGGACCGCAAAGTGACCGTAAGTAGTTGTTGTTATTATTGTTCTTGTGCAGGCAAAGTTCTTTCTACGGCCCTGAGAATCTACATATATAACCGGTAAAAGGGAATACCTTTAAAGTATATACATATATTCTTGATCAGCGGTTATTGAAACCAAGTCTGACTGTCCAACTGTTCGTCTGTCTGATCTTGAGACGGAGACTTGTCGACAGCTCTGCTAAAGTGTGCACGCTAAGTATGTATGTGTGTGCGTGTGTGTGTGTGCGTGTGTGTGTGTGCGTGTGTGTGTGTGCGTGTACTTTAAGGGGGCCAAACCAGTTTAGGAGGCCGAAATTCGACTATTTATTTATTATTTTTTTAAACTGCGAAAGAATTATTAGAATTAGTTAAGCTTGGAGGATAGTTAAATTTCTTATCACTGTGCACGGCAGTCCGCGCTAGTGACGAAAGCATTACGAAGGGGAATTTGTTTTAGGTATGAAGAATCGAGACTTTTTAGAGCAATGTGCTGAATACAAAACTATTTTTTTAGAATTACAGTTAAGCTTCCATAACTCGAGTTTCTCTCTAACTCGAACTAATGAGTGGCAGTAAAATTAATAAACTTAAGAAATATAACTCTATAAGTCGAATATCTTCATAGCTCGAATCTTTTCTTTGGATAACGGTGATTCAAGTTAGGAAAGTTCGACTGCAAGTTAAATTTTATATCGTTCGTCACAAAATTGTATATTCGAAATTTTGGGGCATGAAAATGTTTTTTTCACCAGATTTGTACCCCGCTAAGATGGTTTTTTATTTTATAAGATAAGTATTATTTTAATAAAATATTACAAAATAATAATTACTTGATATTTTTATCGATTCTCTCACAATGAGCGATAAATATTGTAGAATATTATTCAACTGATTAAATAATTATTATTTTAGAGCAAAAAATAAAAATAAAAACTAATGATTATTCCTTTAATTTTATTTTGTATAAATAAAAATGAATTTGTAAATAAGGGACATAAGGGCAAAATGTATATGCTTATTATATACATACATCTGTAGCCCATTTTTAACTAAAAAAATACTTGAAAAAAATCGTTTATTTTGAATAATTTTTTTTTATATTGTATGTATTTTTTTGTATTCAATTTTAAATTTTTTTAATATTCTCCATGCTCACTATACTTAAAATGAGCCTTAATGCTGGGTCTCTCACCGTCGAGCACACTGATCGAGTATTTTTTGAAAATGGTCTCAGTACCGAGCACCTTAAAGTCGAGCACACTCGATTTTAACTTTTAGCAAATCCAAATCACATGTCTTAATTGTTATCTGTAATCTTTTAGCATGGTACAGAGTCTCTCAGAGTCGAGCACACTCGAGTCTGTAATCTTTTAGCATGGTACAGAGTCTCTCAAAATCGAGCACACTCGATTGTAACGCTTAGCAAATCCAAATCACATGTCTTAACTGTTAACTCTTATCTGTATCTGTATCTGTAATCTGCTTTTAGCTGCCGTCTGTTATCGATGAGGGGAATACCAAGACTGGCGCCGGCGAACCGAAAGCCACCAAGGATGACAAACAGGTCAAATACGCCTGGAATTCGCCCAGTTTGATGATCGTGTGCGAGGATGGGGATTTGAACTCGGCGCTGCATCATTTGGTTGCCTCGCTGCACGATCCGTTTGCCGAGCACGCGGTGGCCACGCTGCTCATCCAGGAGAGCGTGCGCGCGCCGTTCCTCGACCGTCTGGTGGAGCAGCTGCAGCCATTGGACGGACAGGTGGCCAATCATCCCAACTATGTGCGCACCCTGGCCAAATTGCAAAAGCTGAAGGCCGAAACGATTGTGGGCGATCCGAAGACGATCTCGCCAAATGCCACGCCCATGCTGGTCAGCGATTTGACGCACAACTATTTGGGCGACGGTCCCACTGGCGTCATCACAATGCACACGTTCCGCACCCCCAAGGAGGCCACCCAGGTCAACCTCAAGGAGACATTGGCCTACAGCTCGGTCAGCATTTGGAACGAGAAGTTGGCCAGCGCCTATGAGGTGTGTGCTCTGCTCAGGGAGGAAACCTTCATGATCAACTGCTTCAATGTCGACGTGACGCCCATTAAGCCATCGTTCGTTGCCAATCAGAATGACGTGAAGATCGTCAAGGGATATCACTACGAGACGCTGACCATCAATCATCAGCGCAAGATCATTATCTTTGCAGTCGGCACCATTTTTGCCAACTAACCGATGGATCGATGAATCGCCATTCGCTGACCTACCTCAAGGTGCTTTTAGGAGATGCAAACGTCTCTACCGTAAAATGAATTTACTAATAGATCTAAATCCTGTTTGTATTCCATATGTAGTTCGATTTGTCGGAGCAGTTTCTTTTTAATACTCCATTTTGTTGTTTTTTCAATACACGATGTTTAAGCTGAAAGATGTTTCTTTTATTATAGAAAGCTGTTTTAAAGAGATTCAAATGTCTCTACAATATGTTGAATTTGTATATACATAGATCTATATCATATATATATATAGATCTATATCATATTCAGTATGTAGTCCGATTTCCTTAGCTTACTTCTTTTTAAGTTTAAGTTTGCAATACACGATGTATCTTTTTTTATCTGAAGGTGCTTGTATGAGATGCAAATATCTCTACAACATAATGAAGTTACTTATTGATCTATATCCTGCTTATATTCCATACGTTGTCCATTTTGTCGCAACCGTTTCTTTTTAATACTCCATTTTGTTGTTTTAGATACACTTTGTTTAAACGTAAAGATGTATCTTCTATTATAGAAAGTGGTTGAATTTACTAATAGTTATAAATCCTGTTTGTATTCCATATATAATTCGATTTATCGGAACCGTTTCTTTTTAATACTCAACTTAGATACACGATGTTTATGTTTATTTTTTCTGAGATACAAGTATCTACAAAATATAGTAAATTTATATTGAGATCTATTTCATTATCATATTCTGTATTTTTTTCGCTTAACTATACATATTTTTATTTTTAGACTCCATTTTACACAATGTTTAAGCTGAAAGCTGTATCTTTTATTATAGAAAGCTTTTTTAATGAGATACAAATACCACTACAATATGTTTAATTTATACATACCTATGTAGATCTATATCCCGTTTCCTTTTTCAATACACGATGTGTAAGCTGAAAGATGTATCTTTAAATACCTTCTATCTTTCTGAGATACAAGTATCTCTACAAAATATAGTAAACTTATATTTAGATTTATTTCATTATCATATTCAGTATTTTTTCCGTTTATCTACACATATTTATATTTTTTTTAAACTCCATTTTGCACGATGTTTTAACTAAAAGATGTATCTTTTCTTATCTCCAGCCATTATGAGATACAAATATTTCTACACAATATTGAATTTTGTGTATGGATATTTTTCATTATCATATGCCGTATGCTGTCCGTTTTCCTTTACTTTTTAATTTAAAAAAAAAAAAAGTGACCCAGTTTTTGAGCAGTGTTTTTATCAAGTTGAAGGTCAGTTCTATTCTACATATTTGCATGCAACAGGAAGTCTCTGTCATGCGCCTTATCTCTCTCTCTCTCTCTCTCTCTCCCACTCTCTCCCCCTCTCTTTCTCTCAAAGAAGTGGGCGTGTATCTTTTTGGTTTTCCCAGCGGGTTCGTTACCCTCACCAAATATATTAATGATATAGGGGCCCCATTTCATATTATGATTATCATAACGCTTTGTTTGATTAACAATATCTTGCTAATTGAGTGAAATGGTGACTCAATATATGAAATTCTTATATATTATAAACAAAACATGTAGAACAAGTAGTACTAATTTAATTATAGAATCAACTCTCTAACTATTTGCATTATCTCAATTTTTGTTTGAACTCGTTTTGAGAGTTTCTTTCGCAACCAGTTTGCAAAATTTCAACATTTCACATGAAATTTCAAAGATTTTTAAAGTTGTTTTTTTTCCAAGGACTAGACAATTCTGTTTTGGACATTATCTATTGAACTTCCTCCTAAGATTGATTCATTTTCTGTTATCTTTCGACGTAAAGAGATAAAAAGATAATATATCTTTTTTTTTCATTATGTATAGCGCAGTTGGAACTTAATAAAGCAATCGGTATTGCAGTGTATTTGATAAGAATATAAAATATTATATTTGCTCGACTTGCTTATGTGATCAACTTTAGTTAAATATTTAAAAAATTACAAAGAAAAAAAAACATTGGGTACGTAATGGGTTAAGAAAAGTTTTGTATCATTCAACGGAATTGAAATGACCTTTCCATTGATGCTATGAGTAGATTTAAGTTTATTTTTGTTAAAATACTTTATCCGACGACTGTTTTTAAATATCTATTGCAATTGTCTGGTCATCAATCAAATTACAGGGTATACCCAAGTCGTTATAAATATTCAAACACTACATTTTTGCTGCCCCTTTTTCAAGCGCAAACATAAAGTGTGCAAATACGTATTGTATGTACATTTAGACAGATATACATATTATATACATATATACATATGTATATACGATGTGGGAATTTCAACAAAAAGCGCACATTGCTTATTTGTAATTTACAAATCAGCTAAACACAATGCCTTCTCTCTCTGTCTTTCATTCAATGCAGCTCGTTTAATGGCGCAGAAGAGCGCCATTCCTTTTACTACTTGTTGTTGTTGTTGTTGTGTTTGTGGTTGCCATTGTTATTGTTATTATTGTTGCTCTACTTTCACAAGCAAAGTCAAAGTTTGTGCTCACTGCTCAGTGCTCAGTGAGTGAGCGCATCAGAGAGAGCGCCAAAGAGAGAGAGCAATTAAGAGAGAGCGTGTTAGAGAGAGTGACTACGCGAGAGTGACTGGTTAAAGCAATACAATAACAACAACAGTAACAGTTACATGGCATTTTTGGCTGCTTAGACTTGGTTGTTGTTGTTATTGTTATTGCTGCTGCTGCTGGCGCTGCTGTTGCGACTCTTGGCGCTGTCGCTGTCAGAAACTACGACGCTTCAGTCGCTGCCCGCTCCAGCTGTTGGTGAGTTGTCTTTTGGGCCCTGCGTCATTGTTGTTGCTGCTGCTGCTGCTTTTTTATGTTGTTAGTTGAACACGAAAAGAGAAAAAAAAAATCAGAAATAGAAAAGTTAACAAAAAGACGAACAGAGAAAAAGAGAAAATGTGCTGGCAATTGCACAAGAATTAAACAAATTTGGATACTGGATATACATACCTACATACATATTATTGGAACTGCAAGTTAATTTTGAATTGGAGCTGGAGCTGAATCGGAATCGGTTATCCGATTGGAGTTGTCCAAAATGCCGCCACAACGCTGGACGGACGAAACGCGCGATGCCAGCTGTTATTACGGTAATCTCATCCGCCCCTCCTCCGACGCCGACGCCGATGACGATGACACCGAGGCGGATGATGAACGGGGGGCGTTTTGCAGCGGCGACCGACCGTTAATAGCGGGTGAGTGAGTGAGAGAGAGAATGAGTGGAGTGAGTGGGAGTAAAGACGTTTGCAATTGGACATAGTGCTATTCCAACTAGATAAACGCATACTTGAATTGGAATTGTTGTTAATCCAACTAATATTTGTATTGGATTTGTTGTTGTCATAGTTATGCTAATATTAATTCAGCTAATATTTTAACTGGAGCTTGAAGTCATATTATTAATTGAATTGAATATTGTTGTTAATTTTATATTTAAATACAATTGTTAAATCCACTTGGATTGTTATTGCAATATGGTTAAAATACCTAACTAGTTTTGTGCATAAATTACAAATATTAATATTCATTAATCCAATGCAATTGTTAATTAAACTTACAATTAAATTGTTGCTTTTAATATGAGTATGAATTGCAATCAATGGAAATAATAATAATATCTAATTAAATAAATAAATAAATAAATAAATAAATAATAATATTTACTTATCCATCCATACTGCATCCAATTGTTAATAACAATTGACTAATTAGCTAATATTGAATTAGTTAATCCAAACAATATTTAAACTGCTAGTTGCTTATTTTAAATAAATTTAATTGAATCTAGTTGGAGCTGTTGAAAATCTAACTAACAACTAATAAAATCAACCTCAATTTGTATCCAACTGATTTTAAATCCAATTGGTTTGTATATTTATGCAACTGTTTTTGATTCCAATTGGCTTGCATATTTATTGAACTGATAATTGATATCAATATTCAAGCAACTCACATTTGAGTCCCTCTTTTGTAACTTACTAATTTTTAAAATTTAAATTTAATAATAATTTAATAAATTATAATATTTGAAAATAATAATTGAATTGCCGCTTACAATTATTTATCCATATATGTATGTATATTTATCCATCTGATAATTGATATCAATATTCATCCAACTGCAAATTGCATTAGTAATCTAATTAATAATTTAATTCAATTGCTTTCTATTGCCAATTTAAACTATCGCCAATTGGTTTTCATATTTTTGCAGCTGATATTCTAACTGATATGCCGATCAATCAATAATTGAAAATTCAGTTAAATAATAATTTAATCCATGTCTTTATAATTAAAATGTTTAAAACCAACTGTGAATAATTAATAACTAATTGATACTAAATTCTTAATTATATTGTAGTTAATTTCATTTTTAATTTCATTTCAATTAAGTCCCATTATTGGACTGATTTATTAATATATTATTGAAGTCACATTTCAATATAATTATTATAATCTAATTAGAAATTATCTAGTAGAGGCCCTAAGCTCCCAAGAGGAGTAAAAAAAAGGAAAAAAAAAAATTATAAATTAGAAACACAGTTCATCAATTTAAAACCTAATGCATATCTGGAATTAATCCAACTTGTATCTATTCCAACTTGCTCCTGAAAACCTGCCTCATCTGGCGTAATCTCCAATTGGCATTGCAATTAATCCAATATATATTCCAACTTGCAGCTCCAAAAATCCATTTCTTTATAAATTTAATCCAACTTTAAATTTTAAAATCAAACTCGATAGTAAATCTATAATTATTTATATATTAGTTAATTTCGTTCTTAATTTAATTTGAACTAAATCCAATTAAAAATGTCGCCAATTGGTTTACATATCATTCCTTTTGGAATGATTCTTATATAAATCACACTTCAATTAACTATAATGTTGTCAATTGGTTTACATATGATTACAATGATTCTTATTCAAATCACATTTAAATTGATTTAATATTTTTATCCAACTAAAATGTACATCCAATTGGAATAAATCCAACTTGTATCTATTCCAACTTGCAGCTCCAGAAGATGCAGCTTTGTCATCTGGCGATGGAGATTTCCTGCAAACCCGTCACATTTTTGGGCTGATGGGATTCCTCGGCTTCGCCGTCGTCTATGCGATGCGCGTGAATCTCTCGGTGGCGATTGTGGCCATGGTCAATCAGACTGCCATTCCGCACACAATTGGCAACAACTCCGACTCCGAGTCCGACTCCAACTTGGCCAACGACACGTGTCCGTGGCCCAATAAGACACAGCCGCATTCTTATTGGCCAAGTTCTGTTCCCGGCGAATTCCAGTGGGACGAGGCCACTCAGGGATTGGTCCTGGGCAGCTTCTTCTACGGTTATGTCCTCACTCAAGTGCCCGGTGGTCGCATGGCCGAGTTGGTGGGCGGCAAAAGGATTTACGGCTACGGCGTCCTCATCACGGCCATCTTCACACTCCTCACGCCCCTGGCGGCCCACTGGGATCTGCCGCTGCTCGTCCTCGTGCGCATTCTCGAGGGCATGGGCGAGGGCGTCACTTATCCGGCCATGCACGCCATGTTGGCCCACTGGATACCGCCGCTGGAGCGCAACAAGTTTGCAGCGATCGTCTATGCCGGCTCCAACATTGGCACGGTCATATCGATGCCGCTGACGGGCTGGCTGTGCTCCCAGAGCTTCTTAGGGGGTTGGCCCTCGGCCTTCTACATCTTTGGTTTGCTGGGCATCGTGTGGTTTGGCTGCTGGATGTATCTGGTCTATGATCGACCCAGCGAGCATCCGCGCATCTCTTGGAAGGAGCGGAATTACATAGAAAGGGCGCTGGAAGTGCCCAGGGAGCGGCTGGAGGCGGATCTAGAGGAGGCGGAGCGGGAGGAGCATCATCCGGAGTCGGAGCAGCGGGAGCAAGGGGATGAACATCCGGCGTCAGAGTCGGAGCACATACCCTGGAGCTCCATACTCACGAGCGTGCCACTTTGGGCCATACTCCTGACGCAGTGCGGCCAGAGTTGGGCCTTCTACACACAACTGACGGAGCTGCCCACCTACATGAGCAACATACTCCACTTTGACATCCAATCGAACGCGCTGCTCAATGCCATACCCTATTTAACGGCCTGGTTCATGGGCATTGCCTGTTCCGCTCTGGCGGATTGGATGCTCGCCCGTCGTTACATCTCCCAGCTCAACTCATACAAGCTGTGGAACACCATATCGTCGGTGGTGCCATCGCTGGGTCTGGTGGGCATCATCTACGGCGGCTGCGATTGGATTTGGGTCACGCTGATGCTCGCCGGCGTTGGCAGCTTTGGCGGCGCCGTCTACGCGGGCAATCAAATGAATCACATTGCCTTGAGTCCCAGATTTGCGGGCACCATGTACGGGATAACGAATTCAGCGGCCAATATCTGCGGCTTCCTGGCGCCCTATGTCATTGGGCTGATCATCAATCATCGCGAGACTCTCACCCAGTGGCACATTGTGTTTTGGCTGGCGGTTATACTCAATGTCGTGGGCAATTTCATCTATCTGATCTTTGCCCGGGCGGATGAGCAATCGTGGTCACGATCCAGAGCGAGATCACAGAGACGACCTGCAAACAGATCGTTGCGCATCTAATGTCCAAGTGGAGCGGTGGGCACGAAATCTGAGCTCGGGAGCACTACAACAACAGTTGGGAACAGCCGCTGCTCCCAGAGCCACTGCGTGCCCACCGCTGTCCAAGAGTACCTTCAACAGAGTTAACATCTCAATCGATCCCAATTTAGACAGAGAGAGAGAGAGAGAGAGAGAGAGGAGAGGGAGGAGAGCATAAGCATTATGTGTGATAATTCCGCGTGGAATGATTTCTTAAGGTTCCCCCAAATTAGACGCAGTATTTCCTACACATACAATACATATATTCCAGTGATCTTCCATTGATCTTCCACTTCATTTTGCAGTTTTCAAAACTGTGTTCACTGTACCAAAGCTAAACAGTACACGCTGCTTCCAGTGACCTTGCTCTAGATTCCAGTGACTTTCGAACACTACTCACTTCCATTGACCTTCCAGTGGCTTTTCATTCAAACAGTTTTATGGCAAACTTTGATAATTGTTACTTTTCTGTTTCTTTTTGTTAAGCTTAACTCATTTCCAGGTAGCCATTCAGTGCCCTTCCAATGGCTTTCCATTCGCGCAGTGTTAATTTTAACTTACTTATGGTCACATCAGTGTCAGTGTGTCTACTCGTTTTTCTAAGCTTTAAGATTAAACTCAGCTCAAGGTAGTCTTCCAGTGGCCTTCCAATGGCCTTTCAATGGCCTTCCAATGGCTTTCCCTATTATCACTGTTATTGCAAACTTAAGTAATTGTGTCTTTTCATTGTATCCATTTGTTGCTTAGGCTTAAAGATTTGACTAACTTCCAGGTGGCTTTCCAGTGGCCTTCCAATGGCTTTCCATTCTAGCAGTTTCAAATCAAAATGAATACACCTCTTTTTTTGCCAATATACATATAAGTTTCTTAAGGTTAAAGATTAAAATCACTTCCAGGTGACTCCCAGTTACCTGCCACTGACTTTCCAGTGTTAATTCCAAATTATCACTTCCAGTGGAATACTTTGCTACTACCAGGGTATCTAATAGTTTCTTAAGATTAAATGTGGAACTTACTTCCAGCGGCTTCCAGTGACGATCCAATGACTTTCCATTTGAACAGTGTTAATTCAAAATAAATACCACTTTTTTTTCCTAATATCTGTATATCTATAAGTTTCTTAAGCTTAAAGCTTGAACTCACTTCAAGTGGCCTTCCAGTGGAATTTCTATTCAGCTTCTATCTAATTATCTGTTTGACTAAACGCACATCACTTTCCATGAACTTTTCATAGCCCTCTTAGCGGTTTCCAGTCAACTAGCACTGACTTTCCAATCGCTTTGAATTTCCAATATACATATATATTACCAATACTTTAAACCAGCGGAGGGCAGCATGGGCTCTGGGAGCTATGCGGCTTCTCCCAACTTTATTCGGCGCCGTGTAGTCGCACACAAGCAGCCCGTCATAAAAGCAATTATGCACGGTTAACTCGCGAGCTAGCTAGCAACAACAACGCACAAGCAGCTCGAGTCGATCGAGGCATTTTATGACCGTAGCAACAACAATGCAGGCACAGCTCGCGAGCCTCGCAGCTCGAGTCGAGGCATTTTGGACACTTAAAATTTATGACCGTCAATAAAACAACAACAACATTGTAAAGGCGCAGTGTGTGCGCGCTGACATCGCTACGCGCCGCGCCGAAGACCTTTTTTTTTTGCTCGCACATTATTTGGGTGATCGACAAAGTAGGTAGATGCGAAAAGGGTTGTTGTTGTAGTTGTTGTTGTAGAGCTCCCGAGTTCAGATTTTGTGCCCACCGCTGCTTTAAACTGTACCAATTGTTATAGACATATTAATACTAACATATTTATATAATAGGCCTGAACACTAGTTGTGTCCTTGGGTGCGATATCGCTTTTTACTACGGACTGTGTTTTGCTAGACGTTTTTATACCAATATATTCGTTATACGATAGACGATAGACGATATACGATAGACGATATACGATATATTTATATATACTATATACGATACAATACAATACATATGATACAAACTAGGGTCTCACATAGACCTATCCATAGCTTTAGTGCGAACGAAACTTTACAAATTATATACTATATTTATAATGCATATATCCAGATATATATTGCGATACATATATACAAAACATATTGTACCATACATATATAAGCTACACAACATCTGTATGATGACAAACGAATGTCAATCGGATGTAACTATGCAAGAATAAAATCGCACAAACATATCGCAAAAGCAAATGATTGAAATTTTGACTTTACTTGCGCTTTTCACGAATTTCATGGCATAAACGCAACTGTCTTTATGGGTTGTGAGGCTTTTTTGCTTACGCTTTTTCTTGAAATCATGAATTTCAGACCATAAGCGTAGCTGTCAATATCAATTGTGGTAAGTTTAAATTGAAAAAAAATTAAATATTTTATGATAAAAATCATGAATTGTATGGCATAAACGAAGCTGTCAATATTAGTGGAAGTAAACTTTCTTTTTGGAAAATTGAATTTTTGGAAAATTGAATTTTTCTATTAGACATTGTAATTCCGCTTTTCTTGGAATCAATTGTGGTTGGTCTTCATTAAAAAATGTAATATTTTATGATCAATATTTTGATCCGCTTTTTTATGAATTCATGAATTTCATGGCATAAATGTAGCTGTCAATATCAATAATTTTTATTGAAAAAAGTTAAATATTTTATGGTTAAAGTTTTTAATCCGCTTTTTCACGAAATCATCAAATTAATGGCATAAACGTAGCTGTTAATATCAATAGTGGTAAAAAAATATAATAGTTAATATAATAGCGGAAAAAAATATGTTATATTTATGGTCAATTTTTTGAATTCGCTTTTTTATGAAATCATGAATTTCATTGCATTAACGTAGCTGTCAACTTCGTTTGTGGTAGAATGGAGTTCAGTTTTAAGTTTTATGAGATACCTCAAGATGCTAAATAATCTAATATATGGTAAATATTGATTACTTGACAAGAATTTCGAATGATTTTTTAAAAAATAAAATAATTTCAACTTCTGGATCTGTCGCATATTAAAGTTAAGCTCCAAAGCGATTGCAACTCAACACAAACTACGCTATAAAATCTGAGTCATTTAGCCAAAATATACTATATATTAATATATAGTGAGATCGTGCCTTATCTGAATTATTTTTCGATTCATTTCATTTTGTTTAGTTTACTTTATTATTAGCAATATTAATGCCGTTTCTTATAATTTTTAGGGTTTGTGAGGGAGAGAGGAATGGAGAGGAAGGGAGAGAGAGATAGAGAGAGGGCAAAGAGTGAGCTCTATAAATGTAGATAGCATTTTGCATATGGTTTAGATATGGCATTCATAATATTACAAATACAAATACAATTAGTTATAATAGTATATATAATATATAGTATACTATGTTCGTACTATCGCGCTATATATGTAAGTAATAACTGCTATAACAAAAAAAAATAAAATAAAAAAATAAGAGAGAGAGAGAGAGAGAGAGAAAAGAAAACAAAATTAACAAATAGACGCCCTTCATTGTTACAAGTAAGTATACGATATATAGTATAAATATATAGTATATATAAAAAAAATAAACTTATACAAAGCATTAGATATGTTGTGGTACACATTAATGATCAATCAATCAATCAATCAATGATCAATCAGTGATCAATCAATGATCAATCAACCAATGATCAGTCAATCAATCAATCTATCAATCAATTGATCAATCAACCAATGATCAATCAATTAATCAATAGTCAATCAGTCAATGATTATTTAATGATCAATCAATCAATCAATGATCAGTCAATCAATGATCAAACAATCGATGATCAATCAATCAATCAATCAATCAATGATCATGATGACTACCAGACGCTGCATTTATTCGCGGGATTCATCGTGCTACCGACTTCACAATTGTAGGCGCGCGAAAAGTCTCGCGAATTTGAGAGCGGCCCTAAAACGCGAACAAAGCCGGGCGAATGCACCGAGGATCGGATCTTGGTTAGCGCATCCTCTGGCCGCATCGATCCACACCAGATTTGCGCATAGTTGAGGAAAAACAACTGATCGTGTGTCATATTTAAAGCCGGCAACTGCAGCTCCTGTCCATGCAGCTTCTCCCATTTCTTATAGGCCTAGGGAGGATCAATTTGAGGATCAGTTAATTAAATGGAGAGTTGATAATATACTATATGTATTTATGTGCTCACCCGAAATGCTTGCTTCAAGCCACCATTGTCGGCTATATTCTCGCCCTGGGTCATTCGGCCGTCCATGAACATGTCCACCTCGTTGATCTTGTAGCGTGAATACTGATCGATGACGCATTGGGTGCGTTCACGGAATGCCTCAATGGTGGCATTGTTCCACCATTGCATCATATTGCCCTCCTTGTCAAACTGACGACCCTTGTCGTCAAATCCGTGGGTGATCTCGTGACCGATCACCACACCAATGCCGCCATAGTTCAGCGACTTGGGAAAGTGCTGGCTATAGAACAAGGGCTGCAGAATTCCCGCGGGAAAGACTACAAGAAAGATCAGAGAGTAAACGGTTTTAGCAAGATCAAGAAGATCAAAAGTGAGCAAATTATTTATATAGAGATCAAGAAGATTGGGAGCAAAGATGTGAAAGAAAAGAAAAACAATTACAAAATCAAGATTAAAGAGAAAAGATATGAAATAAAAGAGCCAACTGAAGATCGGAAGAATATTATATATTTTTTTGTACATAAAAAATATCCATGAAAAGATTAAAAGAAGATCGAACGTAAAGATGTGAAAGAAAAGAATCTGGATTTTAGTTTAAGACATCAAAACTAAAAATGTGAAGCATAGATCAAGATTTGGTAGAAAGAAGATCAATTGCAAAATCAAGATTGAAGAGAGAACATGTGAAATAAAAGTGCAAACTTAAGTATAAATAAAAATTTGTATAATTTTTTATATTTATCGATGATAAGATTGAAATTAAGATCGAGAGTAAAGATTTGAATTTAACTCTAAGAAATCAAGACTGAAATTAAAACGAAGAAAAAGCTGAAGATCGCAAAAAATATGTAGAGATGAAAGAAAAGTTCAAAGCTCAATAGAAACACGATCAGTTTAAAGATGAAATGTAGAAATTGAAAGATTTGGCTCAAGACTGAAGAAATATGATCAATTGCAAAATCTAATTTACAAAAATAAAACATATGAAATAAATAGAACAAACTGAAGATCGGAAAAATATTATATGTATTGCAAAATCAAAACAACGATGCAGATCATGTTTATAAATGTGAAAGACAGATTCTAAATGTGAGTGAAGAAAATCTCAACAGAAAAATCAAAGAAGAATTGTTAAAAATAAAATATGATAAAGAGATTGATCAAGATCGCGATCGCGATCGCGATCGCTTTCGAAATTGAACTGAGGGAAATGTCTCACCGATATCATTCTTGTTGGGATTGTAGAAAGCATTGACCACCGCCGGCTCCGTAGTCCACTTCTCCTTGTCCACCGGCTGACGCAGCAAATGGAGCAGCTTCTCCGACTCCCAATGCAAAATGCTCAGCACGTTATCGATAAAGTTGTCCGAGACGATCGTAAGCTGAAGTTGGAGATGGCAGGGAAAAAAGATTCTGTCAATATCGACATTATCGGGAGTCTACACGAATATTTCTCAGTGAAAGCAAATTTTTAAGGCCTTTTAAACTACTTCAATGCTGAGTGATTGCCATTTTAGGCGCATATAATGATATTTTAAAAATAATATTCTGAATACATAGTAATTTTAATCTTAGTGAGACTTCAAGTCTGAAATGTGGCGTTTTAAGTACAACATACTGGATTTTTTCGCTCTGTGTACTTAAAAAACACATGCTAAAAAGACCGGGAACGGTTATAGGCGAGTTTCCGACCATAGTATAGCGGTTACTTATTTAAATAAATATTAAAAAAAAAAATTGCATACTTTTGGGCACTTTTATTGCTTTAAACTTAAATCAGGCATTACTAACGTTCTGTTTGGCCGATCTTGTTGCAATTCGGTAGAATAATAGCTAATAATAATAGATAATGTTAATTATCGAAAAATATGTAATATTCTTAAAACTGTGCTATATTTTTCAAATTGAATTTAAGAATAAAGTTTTTTTTGATTTCTGTTGAATGTTTGGTCGAAAGTATAAGAGAAACACATACATTGACATACTCCTGCTCCAGTTCGGTGACATTGGTGAGAATCTCGGGATACCCGATGCGTTCGTTCATTGAGTCCGCCTTCTCCTTGGCCACCGCCCGCGTCTCGTCGTCCATCCAATGATTCTCGGCGAGCAGTTCATTGAATGCCGCCCGTATGTTGTGTATCATTTCGAGGGCAACCTCCTTGCTGTCCTGGTTGAAATTGTCCCGGATGAACAGGGCGCCCACGGCCACGCCCAGTTTCTTGTTGGTCCACTCGACGCACTGCGACCAGCGCGTCCGCTCCGACTGAATGCCCATGAGGATCTTGCGGAACTCCACCCGCTCCCGCTGAAAGTCATCGATCATGTGCGTCACCAGCGACATGACCAAACGCCACAGCATATAGTTGTGGATCACGCGGCGATCCGTGCGCTTCAGAATCTGCCCCATCTCGCGCAGATAGGTCAGGCCATAGGTGACTAGAGGTTCATCCACCTGTGGAGTTGGCATTTCAATCCAAACAGTCGAGTTAAATATCAAAATATCAATTTAGTTATCAAATTATCGAGTTTAATATCGCTCGAAATCATAAAAATATATCGAGATAAAAAATATAGAAATTTTAATTTGACTTCAAAGTTTCATAACTTTACCAAAACTAATTCGATTTGCAAACGGAAAATCATTTTGAGCCCAAGTTGGCCTTTTTTTGATATTCCGTTTTTATTTATCTCGGTGTCAAGAAACACTTTACACACCCTAAAAAATTTAATATTTTGACTTTAAATAAGAAAATAATAGCTTATTATATATATTTGAAAAGGTCATTTAATTTTCGTTCGAATGATGCAAAAATTTTCTTAACCCATTGTGTAACCATGGAATATTTTGAATTTTTGCAAAAGTCTACTTTTTCAACTATTTTCCTTGATTTAGGATTTTTTAAAAAAATTATAAAAAATACTACCAAAAATATTTTTTAAAAATTTTTTTTTCCAGTAACTCTTAGAATTGTTTAAAGAATTCTTTTCATTTGTTTGTTATTTTCTGCATCAAAATATTTTTTTGGAAAAAATCGAGGCAAAAAGTTCAAAAATTTACTTTTTTTTTTAATTCAAAATTTTCGATGGGTACTTATAGGGTTAAAGAAATTTTTGCATCGTTAGAACGGGATTTAATTGAATAAAAGATTAATATCAGAAACCCCCATCAAAACATCTTTATTATACGCAAATTTTACAAATTTATGATGTATGAAGACATTTTAGTGGTTCACTGTATGTAATTTTAATAATATTTATAGTGATTACGATCCCTGATTTAATCAACCCGCTGTCATAAGTAACTTAACTTTATTCTGTCCAATTTTCATGAAAAATGATTTGATTAACTCGATTAATAATCAAAAATATTATCGAATCAAATTGCTTTAAAATTGCTTCCGCAAAAATAAAGTTGTGGATTTTTCGATGCATTTTAACACACCAAAAAACGTATCGAGCTAAATTACTTGAATCGATCGATTTGTCGATTAAATAGATTTTTTTAATGTATTGTAAAGTGACTAACCTGCAGTGGAATGTCCTTGCCGAGGGCCGTCTGCAGATACGTGGTCCAGTTGAGTTCGGGCACCATCGATTGGATCTCCGTCAGCGTCAACTTGCGGTAAATGGCACTCGTGTCATGTCGATCCGCCTCGGCCAGGGAGACGTTGACCAGCTGCGTCTCGAACAGAACCACCTCGTGGAGTTCGGCAGCTGCCGTTGCAGGATTCGCGCCCAGGAGCAGAGCAATCTGTGTCATGTACTTGTGATACGCCTGACGATCATTATAACTGCTCGCCTTCAGATAATAATCGCGCGAGGGCAACGCGTATTGCAGCTGATCCATCTGGAGTATGTTCACCGAGCTGTTCTTGTCATCCGCCCCCACGTAGAGTTCGATTAGAACCGCCTCGCCGTAGTTCAATCGCAGCATTCCCATCAACTTCTCCACACTCAACTCGGTCGTGGGCCGCCAATTGGATTCGATGACGGGCCAGCCGCCCAGGGAGCGCAGCACCTGCTCCAGGCGACCCACGCCAATCTTGCGAATCTGGGCTGCAAAATTCAACACAGATTTGGATTTAAACAAATATTAAGTTTGTGCCAAACACGGATTACAGCCCTAACCAAAACCGTTACCTTTAACCGGTTAAAACCAGGCACTGAATATAACTGTTATTGATCAAAATTTCAACTCAAAATCAGCATCAAATTGTTTGTAAAAACATTATCTCTGCAAACAGCCAATAAACTTATATTTGAAATTAAAAAAATAAGTATCAAAAGACTTTTATTTGTGAGGAAAAAAAAATAAAACTTTCAAACAACTCTATTACTTTTAAATTGAAAACATATAAGTCTTTAAAAGCTTTTATAATTTGAAAGTGTTAATAAAAGTCTTTTTAGAAAATCTTTGTTAATACTCAAGATAAACATTCCAAATTTTCAACATACATACATATGTAAATTAAGTTATCAGGATGATGATAACCTAATTTACATAAAAATATCAAAAGAAAAAAAAATCAAATTTCATCATTATTTTTTATTTATATAATAAAAATCAATATTAAAAATTATTTATAATTTTTATTTGTTTAATTAAAAATAATTATTAAGTATGATTTATAAAGTAAAAGTCTTTAAGTAATTATTAAATGTAATTTGTTTTTATATTCCTCATAACAGTTTCGGTTCCTGGTAAAACCGATTGAAATTAAAGTCATAACTGAAACCGTTACAGAAAAAAAATAATTTTTTTTTGACCGAAACCTTAAAATCGAAACTCTGTAAACCGAAATAACCGTTTAGTAAACGTTTCATTTATAAGGGTTAGTTTCGGTTTTTTATAAATAATATAATATAATAAAAATTGAAAAAAAGTTTCATTTTTAATTGTTATTTTCAAAATTGCAAGTATTATATTTAATGTAAAAATTAAAAAAACAACTTAAAAATAATTTGAAACGAACAATTTTGAATTGTTTCTATTTTTTTTTTAAATGAAATAAATATTTAAGCTCAAATAAATTGAGATTGTGCTTAAGAATTTTATCAATTCAAATTTAATTTTAGTTAATTTTAAACAAAAATTTCAATTATTGATTAGATTTAATAGATATTAATTAGAAAAAGTTAGAATTTAAATCGCAAGCGAATAAGAATTCCGCAGAAAGCATTTCCGCACGGAAATTTCCGAGCTGCCACACAACTTCGAATGATTTAATTTTTTTTAGCATTTTCACCAACCTTTTCGAAGAAGGCTGCTAACGGTTGACACCTTCTCAGATTAAATTACCCAAGGGTTTTTAGGGTTTTCATTGCAGAACGATAAGTTTTTCATTTTTTTCTCATTTAATATATATAATTTTATTCATTTATATAATAATTGACTTTGTTTAGCTACAAAAAATTTAAAATAAAAGTTACTCGACAACTCTAGCGACTGTCTGCCAATAGTCTGGCAACTCTTCGTGACAAATGTTTGCACAAATTGCACAATAAGTTAAAGGTTTTTTTCGGTAAAACTTGGTTTACCTCAAAAGACCTATTTTTTGAATGCTGTAGTACTCACGTATGTCCATGCAGCTCTTGAAGAAAGTCTTGGCCTTGATCGTGGCCTCATTGTCGCGATCATCGATGGGTTCATCCAAAACGCCGCGCAATATCAACTGCTGCTGATCGGAGAGCACCTAAAGAGCACAGATCTATCAGATTTAAATGGGAATATAAAAACATATAGATGCAAGCTTAAATTACCTCAAAGGTGCTGATCGAGCTGCGATCCTCGGGTATGGGATGCACCTTGTTCCACGTGCCGCAGGCAAACTGAAAGAAATCCTCGCACGGATCGGCCGTCAAGTCCATGGCCGACAGCAATGAGGCAGCTGACATGCAAATAAATTCAAATAAAATAGAAAAATGTGAAAATTTATCAATATCAATAAATCAAGAACTTATCTAATCCTCGACAAAAGCTGAGAGCATTTGCAGCTGTTCAACTAATTGAAATTCCATGTCATGTACTCTTTATTCACATTCGATCATAATTCATTGAACCGCAAAACTTTCATGATATTCGAAGCCCCCAACTTGCCACTCCCAAACCCCTTTTCGCCCCTTTGATTGAGCACAATATACGCCTACAATTCGGCCATAAAATTTCACCACAAAAATTGTGGCGGAGTTGGAATATTAAGCAAAAACGACAGTCATAAATTCACAGAGCTGGCAAAGGGATGAATTAAAATGGAAAATCAAATTAATTACAAATTATCAGACTTTTGAAATTTATTTCGAAATTTAATGCAGTAAAAAACTCTCTTGAAATTGTTTCTAATTTAAATTGAGCTTCAATAGCTTTAAACATAATTCAGTTAAAGTTGTTTTCTTTTCATTCCATATTTTAAATAAGTTATGACAATATTAAATCGTATCTTTATTCAAGTCCAATATAATTTCAAAAATAATTGAATGAAAAAAAATTTAAGTTAATCACAGAGTTGAGATTCTTAAAATATTTGATTTGCAAGAGGACTAAACGAATTATAAGTCTCTCTTAAGATTCATTTCAATTCTTATAAATGTGGACGTGGGTACAGTTTTTTTTAGATGGGAACAGTAATTTTTTTCAGATACCCTCAAAAGTATGCTATGCATTGCATGCATGCTATGAAATTATTTAAATGGCCGTGTTTCGTAGATAGATATTAAAAGTCAAGTTAGTTAGTGGCGCCTTCTAGTGGCATGGCGTGGTACTATGCAACATTTTGTGCAAAAAATTTTACGGATGCCGAAAAGTATGCAATACTATTGAATTTAATAACATTTCACATTTTTGGGCGCGCAAATTTGAAATGGAATTTTAAAAAATCAATTAAAAATTAAATAAAAACAATTTAAAAAAAAAAAAAAATGCAAAATTCGGTAAATTAATTAACTTTATTTTAAAATTAGTTTGGTGTCGAAACTGAAAAAAAAGCCAACAAAAAATTGAGAAATAAAAATAAAATTGAGAATCAAAAGATATCGGAAATTCGAGAAAAATTCAACAAAATGTCTGGTATTTTTTTCAATTTTCTAGCTCAAAAAACAAAAAAGTTGATTTTTTCGGCCGGAAAAATTGTTCTCAAAAATTTCAGAAGAATTTGGCCCGTTTTTGCGTTTTTGCGGACCACTTTTATCACTTGGATCAGGCGCGCAGTTGTGGCGCCATCTATGTGTGCGCTATGGTGCGCCATCTATTGTTTTTTGTGACAATGACAATGTGAGAGAGGAGGAGAGAGAGAGAGAGAGAGGTGACAAATGCTCGCCAGTGTTGCCAACTCTTCGGGACATGAAAAAGCCAAAATAGCCTTTGAAAAAAGCTAAAAATAGCTAAAAACAATTTGTTGATAGCTTAAAAAAACGCTAGAGTAAAGAAACGATATTGATTTAATCCACTATTTCTGGAATATTTTGATGCAAAAAAATTCTTCAATGAATTTTAGAAGTGAGAATGCAAACAAAAAATTGAAAAGTCTCTTTGCTAATATTTTTTATGACTTTTTAAATACAAATTAAATACAAAAAGTGGCTCTTCAGCAATTTTCAAAAAATCATAAAAAATACTAGCGAAGTTATTTTTCCAATTTTTTACAATCACTTAGAATTGTTTTAACAAATTTTTGCATCAAAATATATTATTTGTTTTGGACCGAGGAAAAAAGTTACAAAATACTCTTTTACAAAACAATTGAAAAATTTTCCATGGGTACTTAATGGGTTAAGTAAATTTTTGCATCATTCAAACGGAGTTTAAATGAATAGATGATTAGATTATGAAATCTGCATCCACTCTTTTTATTATAAAAAAATTTGACAAAGTTAGGGGGTATGAAGACATTAGTGGACCACTGTATATATTTTACGCATTTTCACCGTCGATTCATAAATTGTGACTAGATTCAATTGATTTCAAAGTTAAAAACGAAAAAAATTTAATGCTCTTTTGGATAATCGATGTTTTTGTGCCATTCAAATGGAAAAAATACTACAAAATTTAAGTGTGGCATCGTAAAACATAAAAATACATGAAGTTACCAGATGTTTTCAAAAAGCTAAAATTATTTTTGAAATAGCTTAAATTCCCGCTACCCGCTGTTTCACAATTTATCCCGCATTTGCCAGTTGCAACCCACTAAATCTGTCGGGAAAATAGCTAAATTGGCAACACTGATGCTCGCTCGCTCATCGTTCCCACTTTTAAGTTTTAGTAGAAAAATGGCGGACGAGAAAACTTTATTTTATTTCGCCGAATTTGCCAACAATTGCAATTTAGAGCTAAAATTTATATATATATTTGAATTTTTTTAAGATTTTATTCATAATAATATTTTACACAGCACATCGACATAAAACTTATACATATTATACTCACAAACAGCATTAAATTGACATTTGTGCAGGCGGTAAAATTGTCAACACTTTAAGTAACTTTAAAGCCAAACAAAATCAACAAAGATCAGTCAATCAGTGTACAGCCGCGCTATTGGCAAATAATTTGCACTCATATCTACTATTTAAAAGTATCAAATAATTAAGTGACATAAATGTTAAAATCATAAGCAAAATTTGTTTTTATTACTTATGTACATTCTTTATAATCAGGCCTGTTCCGGTTTTCACTTGTTTTTTGCGAATTTCAATCCGCAAGATTTGACCGAATTTCCCTTAAAATTCCTTTACATTTCCTACGAATTACCCTCCGAATTTCCCTTCCACATTGTGTTGAGTAATTTTTTGCAGAACAGTGCTGGAAAATGTTCTAAGCGAATCTGACATTTGCGTCAAAAGAATTTTCGCCTGTTAAAATAATTATTAATTGTGTAATTTATTCATCAAATATTTATTTAATCATGAGTCAAAACATTTTTCAAAGGTAAAACCTACTTTTGTTATAACTTTTGTATATTTAAAAGCGCGGGTTGATTTCAGTGCTGGAAATGTCTTTTTGCAGAGTTGTCAATTGTTGCACAGTGTTTGTTTACATAAATAAACAGTTCTTTTTTGCATTAAATTACAAACAGTTTTGTCCAAACTTGCATTTAAAAAACAAGAAATTTAATTCTTTATTTTACGCAATACATAAAAACACTTATATTGTGGTTTAAAATATGTACCAAAGTATTTGCTACTTTCTTCATATACAAGGGCAGCCCTAATGACGCTGCCATTCATTTTCACAAATATTTGCGGAAACCAGAACAGGTCGAGCAAATCCGACAAAAATGTTAGGTTAGAGTCTTATCGATTTAGGGGTATGATGAAAGAAAAATTATTTAAAAATCAAATAAAATATTTTTTTTCTTATCTGATAATGTAGTAATATTCCCAAAACATTGAAGTATTTTATAAATATTTTATTTTCACTTTAATTTTATGCTAAGCATGCCAAAATCATCGATTTAACCCTTCCGAATTCAAACTCACTTGCTCAATGTCACGTGAATTCAATTCGCAAAATCTTGCCGAAAGTGAAAACCGGAACAAGTGAGGGAAATTCACTTTCGCAAAATCTTGCCGAAAGTGAAAACCGGAACAGGCCTAAATATTTCTCTAGTTCAGTGTTGTCCCAACTCACACAATCAAATATTGCAGCGAAGCACGAAGTCAACGCAACGTTTAACTGCTTTACACTGAACGAAATGAAATGAAAGCATCTTCGAACTTTTGCAGCGTTACAGTTGGCAACTTGAAGAGAGCAACGCATCAGTTGCAGTGTATGATAAAATTTTGGCGCTGTGCGGTCGCCTCTCTCACTGAACGCAGCTCAGCGACTGACTTTAAAAAGGATCAGCCAATCAGATGCTGCCGAAGCGCAGAATGTGCTATTTATAGAACAGAGAGAGAGAGAGAGCAAAGCATCAGTTGCAGTGTTGAAAAAAGTCTAGCGCTGTGCGGTCGCCTCTCTCATTGAACGCAGCTCAGCGACGACGCGGCTGCGACGCTGGCAGAATTAAGAGCTCCTTTTCCATGGGTTAGGATTTTGGCATTTTGGACACCACTGCTCAAGTTGTTTGAACTTTTAAAAACATCATAAGTATGCTTAAATGTTTTGCACTAAAATTAATAGAGAACTTAGAACAGTCAAGGCTCAAGTAATTTAAAACGATCTAAAATGAAGATAATCAAATTAATTCAAAGTTTAAAGTAAAATAAATTGGGATACGAAATTTACTTATTTTCTTCGAATGTTGAACTAGGAAAGAAAGCATTGCTTTGGTTCTTCATGAAGCCTCAACATCATTACAGACTTTATATTTGAAAATTTGATTGATAATAATAATATAAAATTAATAATATGAAGAGTGGATTTTATAAATGATCAGGCTTGTTCTGGTTTTCACTTGTTTTTTGCGAATTACAATCCGAAAGATTTGAGCAAATTTCCCCTAAATTTCCCTTACATTTCCTTCCATTTGCCTGTCGAATTTCCCTCCTATAATGTGTTGCATACTTTTCAGCAGAACAGTGCTGAAAAATGTTCTGAGCAAATCAGAATTTTGTGTCAAAAGCATTTGCGCCTTTATTTATTTAATCATAAGTATTTGAAAATGCTGGTTTATTTTCGAGTTGAGAAATCTCTTTTTGCAGAGTTGTCAATCGTTGCAAAGTGTTTGGTTACAAAAATAATCTGTTCTTTTTTTTGCACTAAATTACAAACAATTTTGTCCAAACTTGCAAAAATTGAATTTTTTATTTAACGCAATATTCATAAACACCTAAATATGTTCCAGAATTTTTTGCAAATTTCTTCACATACAAGGGCAGCCATAATAAATAACCGGATCACTTTCACGGAAATTAAAACAGGTCGAGGAAATCCGATAAACATTTAAGGTTTGAGTCTTATCGATTTTGAGGTATGATTAATTAAATAAAATTAAGAAATCAAATAAATGACTTTTTATTTATCTGAAAATGTAGCAATATTCCTAAAACATTGAAGTATATTTTAAATATTTTGGTTTAAAAAGTAAAGTATACCTACAAATAGGCATGCTTAAGTGTCAATTTATTATCTATGGCCATTATGGTTTTGATGATATTCAAGTGTTCTCTGAATGCAGATACATCAATTTTTTGATAGATTTTGTTTTTAATCAAATTGTCCCAGACTTTCAACTCATTCTCATTCACATTTTCACTGACTGAGCCTACAAATTCAGTTATTCTCGCTAATCTAATATCGACAGACCTAAAATTTATACACATTTCAGTTATTTTAACTATAAATATATTTTGTCACAAATCTATTGTTTTTTTTAAAAGTAAGTGCATTTCATATTCCGTCTTGAATTCAATATCAAGCTAACAGTTTCCATCTTTAGCAACTGAAAATGGCAGGCATTATAGCCATATTTGCAAGTTTTATAATCCATTTGATTTTCGGCACAACTATTTTCATACATCAAAAGGAAGACATAGGTCCGGAGTCTTCAAATATAGCCAGTGTTATAGTGTACCTATCGATACTGTATATGTTGTACGAAATGCAATTGACGCCCAAACATTGGAGTCACATTCCCGAGTTCTGCAAGTTCCTCATAGAGTTGCTATTGACGCTGCTTCTGCTGGAACTTGGCGTTTTTTTCGCCTGGGGATATGTGGAAAACCAGAGTGAAAAGCTTCTCAGTGCGTTCTTCGACAAGGACTCTACCAAACTACTCGCTCTGAATATATGGCTGATGATCCTGAGTGCAACTACATTCATATTGGTTTGCTTCCAAACGAAGCTCTTCAGAAAGGCTGTAAGAATGTATGACGACTATCAAACCAGAGCAATGATCAATGCAGAGATTAGAGGCACCTCGGAGCCACCAAAGAATTTTATTCAGAAAAAAACTGTGAAATCTATATTGAAAAAGAAAGTCCCCAAGTAATAGTATAACATCTTCCTATTCAATTTGCGAAGAATAAATATACATAAGTATGAATGAACTGTAAATCTAAATTTCAAGTTTTTTTAACAAATATTTAACAAAAAAAAAGCCATTCTAAAATCAAGTTTAAAATACTTAATTTAAGCATGCATTTTTTAAGTATGTATTCAGGATTATGCTGCATAATTAAGCCTGTATCAGGATTTAAATGGGAAAATAAGCCCAAATTACTTGATTCAAGCTCAAAAATTCCTAAAATGTCCCGTTGATCACCAAATTTGCTGAGCGCGAGAGGGATATTCTCTCTCGACCTCTCTCATTTCAACCGAACTTGTTCTCAGCTGATCCAAAAAATTATAAAAAATACTACCAAAAATATTTTTGAAAACATTTTTTTTTGCAGTCACTCTTAGAATCGTTTGAAGAATTTTTCTGCATCAAAATATTTTTTGGAAAAAATCGAGGAAAAAAGTTGAAAAATTGACTTTTTTAAAATTTAAAATTTTTGTTGGGTACTTAATGGGTTAAGGATATTTTTGCATCATTAGAATGGGATTTTATTGAATAAAAGATTAATATAAGAAACCCGCATCAAGACATCTTTATGATACAAATTTATGCGGGATTAAAATTTTTAAGCCAGAATTTAATAATTTTAAGGATTGATATTTTTAAGTTTGAATTTAAGAAAATTCGGGATTGCATACTTTAAGCCTGAATCTAAGTGCATTTGGAATTGAATTTTTAGCCTGAGTTTAAGAATTTCAGGATTGAATTCGGGATTGAAAAAATCAAGTATTTCATATTTGGTTTAAGAAAATCCGAGATTACCCCACTTTTGACATCGTTTCGGATTGAATTCGGGCTAAATATCCCGGATTTTTTTCAGTGTACTTAATTTTAATATTGAATAATATTTTATATTATTTAAAATTAATTAATTAATTAAAATTAATTCAATAAATACTAAGTATTTATTAACTATAAGTTTGTAAATTAAAAGAGCTTTCAAATTACAATAACATTAATTTTTAGATTAAATCAAATTAACATGAAATTCATTTAAATATAACAATAATGTTTTATTTTTATATTTGAGTATAAAATAAATTTCCAGAGAATTTTTTATATTATTTTTTTCTTTCATTGAAACATCAGATTGATTGCGCAGGAATTGAAAATAATATTAAAATATAATAAAATATTAAGTATACGCCTTATAGTATTCACTGATATTTATTTTGAAGATTATTTTGTTGTGAATTCGAAATTTTATATATTTTCAGCTGGGTTCAATTTCGTTAGTCACACTTTTAAAGTAAAATAAAATTTGGAGTATGCATTGAATTCCATTCAATCTATTAAATTGTCTTAAAGTTGCACAAAGGTATAGTGTAAATTAACTTTTTACTAGCTTTAAATTTTGTCAAGATTAGTTAATAGATTATGATTTTCATTTTTAACTTTACAAGTAGATTGAACTTTTATCAATCTTTTTATTGTGCTGCTTGGACTACCAAATATTTGTATCAATTTCAATTCGGATTTAAATTCAAATAGATTTTTTCCAAAAGAGAAATCACATACCAAATTCTTTCAGTCTGGCTCTAAAAGATCCTGAGATGTAGAGTAAACAACTTGGAACTAAAAGAATTTATAATATCTTCCTAAATATGTTACATGTGTGAAAATTAAAAGTTGTACTTAAGAGAATACTCTAAAAATAATTGGGAGTCCTTAAGAAGTTCCAACTAACTAGGCTTCTAATTAATGAAATGTCTTGAGTGTTGCTTCAATTTGTGGCATAAAACAGCAAAGCACTTAACAAAAACAAAAAACAATTGCTCGCTTTTGGGCGCGAAATCAAGAGAATGAAGAGGAAAAAGATAATGAATAAGGCATAAGGAATAAGGAGACAGGCATTAAGTATTTATTCTAAGAAGACGATTATGCATTTGTTATGCATGCAAGCGATGTGTGGCATGCCACAAATGCCACAAATGCGACTAATGCGGCATGTGGCATCAACCAAATGTCACATTCCCAGCTGTGTGTTAGTGTGTGTGTGTGTGTGTGTGTTTGTGGCCCATAAAAAGGTCGTTAAACGTAACGTTGACTGTCTTCTTTTTACCCTTAAAGACAAGAACAAGACAAGAACTTCTTCTTCTTCTTCTTCGTCGCCTTGATGACCTGGCCAAATGCATTTGAACATCTTGTATGCATATATAATAATATAACCACGACTGTAACCACGACCACGACCAACATCAAATTGAGCACCACTAACCACGTTAATTGCAAATAAATAAATAATTGACAAAACAACAACAAGCCAGGCGTTATTTTGCAAGCAAGTGTGCTCGACTATCGAGATACCCTAGCTCAGCTCTGTCTTAAAAAAAAAAACTTTACAAATTAATATTTTAAGCTAGAAAACATTTTAAATTAACTAAAAATATTAGAAAAAATAAATAAACAAATAAGTTAAATTGAATATAATTAAAACTGTCATATTTTGTTTAAAATTAAATTATAAATATAAATATATTAAAATATTTATTATTAAATATTTGTGTATAAACTTTAATGCTGAAGTCAACTGTAAGTAATTTTCATTTTACTAAAAATATGAACAAAAAAAAACACTTAAAATTCAAAATGACCCATTAAGAATATTAAATAAACTTTATTTGTAAAAAAAAAATTTCCAAAGTTAAATTGAAAGTAAGTGAAATATGTTTTATATTAATATTTTTTTTAACAAATTCAAAATCAAATATTTATAGAGTTTATTAATAGTTAATTATGTACATTGCGTTTTTTTACCAAATAGTCAAACATTTAATTTAGAATTCTCAACTGGTTTTAGCTTATCAGCAAATTTGATTTAACTTAAAAAAAATTTAAAAATCAATATAAAAAACACTACATTAAATAAATATTGATATATAAATGTGTTCTTAAGTTGAATTGTATTCAAATAAAATATTAATAGTATTCAATTTTAAATAAATTGAAGTTTACTATATTCAAGTCAAATGTGTTTCAGCTTTTCAGCAAAAACTAGCAACTGATAGTGTAAATTGTGAGATTTGATTTAAATTAAAATTAAAAAATAATAAAAAAAACACTCAAAATTAAAGAACATAGTTGAACGTAAAATCATATTTGTTGAAAAACAAAATTTCCTAAAGTTAATTAAATTGTATTCAAATTAAAGATAATTTCAAAATATTTAAATAGGGACCGTAACTGATATAAATTTTAAAATAAAAATTGCAAATTTATTATTATTTTCAAATTTGTATTTTAAAGTTACAAATTAACAATTATTTTTAGTTTTTATTTAAAAAGTCATTTTAATTTTTTTGTTTGTTATTTTTTCCATTTTTTTTTACAAAAGTTTTGGAATGACTCTTTTTTTTGCCTTTTAAAGTAAAAATTAAAAATAAGAATTAAATTTGATTTATATCTTATAATTGAATTCAGCATTCATAACTCTAATTTGCAGTCCCTGTTTTTAATTTAAGATTCTCAACTGGCCTTAGATTTTCAATGATGGAGCAGTGAACCAAATCAAAGTTTCATGTTTCATATATAAATTAGAATTCTCAACTGGTTCTAGCTTTTTAGTAAATCAAAGTGTAGAGTTCTTATACTCATTTCTAAATGTTTTCATTGGACGCAGGGTATAAGGAAACACATTTGTAAAGTGGTAAAAGCGCCTTGATTGACAGCGACCCCACTTTGCTGTTCCTGTTCCTGTTCCGGTTCCCGTCCCCTCACCTGAGATGGAGATCATCACTCACCTGTTCGCACGCATTCCTGTGTCATGCAAATATTGTCCCGACTTGTTCCTGCTCCTCCTCTTCCTCCTGCTCCTGTTACTCCTCCTCCTCCTCTCTTTGGTCCAACTTCTCCAGCTCCTTCATTCGTCTTATAGCCACCTGTAATTGGAGAATTAACACACTTAAGATATGCTTTAATTCGATTTGACAAATTCAATCAAAAAAATTGCATTTGCATTTTTTATTAAATATGATTTGATTTAATTGGATTTACTCTAATGGGTTAATTGCAGAGTCCAACGCCCTGCACATACCCTGTAAAACTGCCTTGACTTTGGCTGAACAATAACAAAATGTTGTGCTACTTGTATATACCCTGTAATGCTGTAAATAGTGGGAATGACCAACATATACGCTGTTGAACAGTTTTTTCTTACATCCTTAAGCACATTTCAACTTAAGTGCACGACTTAAACATACCTTTAATTTATCTTAATCATAGTTTTAAAACGATAATACTTTTATGACAATTTTGGTGTATTGTAAAAATATGCTCACTTACTTCAAAAGCCAGACACAACATTCAGTTTTCTATTATATTTATATATTTTCTGTTATAATCTTAACTGCACTCTAAGTAATATTTTTTTAATTAATAAAAAAAAAAGTTCAAAAATCTCTTGGCTAGTATTTTTTATTAATTTTTGAAAATGGTTAAAAAAAAGCCACTTTTTGTATGAAAAGCCGAAAATAACCACAAAATACAAAAATAGTAATTTTTAGCAATTTTCAAAAAATCATAAAAATAAAAGCGAAGAGATTTTTGAAAATTTTTTTTTGCAGTCACTCCTAAAATTGTTTGAAGAATGTTTTTGCATCCCAACATTTTTTTTAAAAAATCGAGGAAAAAGCTTTTGAAAGTTGACTTTTTTTAAAATTCGAATATTTCAATGGGTACTTAATGGGTTAGGGAAAGTTGTGCATCATTCAAACGGAATTTAGATGACCTTTCCAAACACATTTTTTAAATTTGAAGACTTGACTTACAATAGCTGTTATAGTAAAAGAAAGAGTGTACTTATTATTTTGGCCAGTAGTGTATATATAAATAGTAGTAACTACTATTATAAGCTGTCACTCTACTAAATCGTAACAAGATCGGACAAATAGAAAAGCGATAATGGCTGTTTTAAGTTTCAAGCAATGTAAATGCCTAAAAGTATGCAATAAAAAATATTTTATGTTGTTTCAAATTAGTTAAGGGTATCCTATAGTCGGACACTCGTCTACAGCCTTTTCCGCTTGTTTTTTTACTTTTCAAACTGTTCAACATACTTGCACAATATAATGATGGGTCATTAGTTGTGCGGAAGGAGAAGGGATGAAGCAGGAAGGAGCGCATATTTAATTTAATGAACATAAAAAGTCGATAAAATATCTGATGGTCGATAGCTCATCGATTGCGGCCTGAACACTCTCACAAACACTTCTACAGTGAAGGATGAAAAAATAGAAACGACAGTCATTTTGACATTTTAAACCAAATTTTAAATCTACACATAAGTATGTATCTATGCATATACATATATAAAACTCTTTGTCCTGACTGCCTGACTCTATGACACATAAAGAAAGCTGAAATTTTCAACACAACATATGTATGTGGATTCGACCTGAAAGTTGGTCAAAATCGGGGTCAAAGGTCACGGAATCGCTTAGTATGAAAAACTTTGTTGTTTCTTAAGATACCTCAACAAAACTCACAGATTGTAGGTTTGGGACTGTCTCTTACATCCTGACCAAATACGGTCAAAATCAGATTACTATATCATATAGCTGTCATAGATACAATCGGATGCAAATTAACCTTTAGAATAATAAACTCTGTTGTTGTATGAGATATCCTAACAAAACTCACAGATTAACTCTTCTTGGCAATTTTTAACTACAAATTAGCTTTTTCCCGCCAAATTTACATTTTTCCGCCAAATCTGGATTTTTTCCGCCAGTAATATGACTAAAACCTGCGCCTAAATATATAATCCTGTTGTTTTGTTAAATTTAAAAGCATTGTCTAATTGGTATTAAGTAAAAATTTGTATAAAAAAAAATTAATTTTTCTCCCAAAGCAATTTTAAAAATAAAATAAAATAAAGAAATAATCGGTTCTATTATTTTTCCCATCACCGTATATTTGGGACACACGTGCCCCTTAAACTCTCTCTCTCTCTCTCTCTCCGTCTCCCTCTAATTTCGCCCTCCTTCTCTCTCTAATTTATACACCTCGTTGAACAACAATTTACATGCATATTTTCAAGTTCCTCTGGCTTCCTCTGGTTGCCTTCCGGTTTCCGGTGGCAAATCGAACACCTGCGAAACTGACACCGGATATCTGCCACATAATGTGGCACTCTCCATGGGGTGCAATGTTGTCTGTTGGGTTTATATTGGATCGAGAAAGACCGCGAGGAAATACTCAAGTAATTAGCTCAAGTGTTTAGCTCTAATTAGTTCCGTTTTAGTTGGAAAAAAAGACTGAAAGAGCAAGTTAGAATGCAGAAAGGATGTGAAGGAAATGCGGAAGTTGGAAGTAATTCACAGTCTAAATTCCATGTCGACCAAATACTAGCTAAATTCGGTTTTAATTTGATAATAATCAAGCTACTTAGCTGTGCCACAAAAAACGCTTTAAAAGGCTAAAAATAAAAGAATAAAATAAAAAATAGGTACTTGTTATTATATTGATTAAGTGAGTTTTTCGAAAGTATAGAGCCAGTATAAATATGGAGAAATCAATTAATTATTTTAATACATTTCCCTATTTATTTAAGCAATATACGCTATAAGAAATTCAATAGGATGAACATATAGACTCTACATTGGAACAAATTCACTTTTCCTATATTTTTGGCCCATTTTCTTGAAAATTTTCTTCCAAAATGAATGATTTGTATTCTACCGATTACAATGAGTAAGATTGTAAGATTGTAGCATGAACCAATTTGAATACATAGAAATATATTGAGGGTTTAATTTAAAACAAGTTTTACAAGCTGTTTTCGATATATCAAATAAAATTTGATGAACAAATTCTGGTCACAAAGTAGAAATCTTGTCACGTTCGCGATGTCGTAAAAATTGTAAAATAAATAAAATAATAGTAATATATCAAAATAGTTCCCATAAATGGAAAGCTTCATTATTTTATTATGGTTTAAAAATTATTTCTTCCAAATTACTCGCCACCTTTTACTGACTTTTACATTTTTTCAAGATAAAGTCAAAAAAGACTTCTATTTTGTGTCGCGTTCGCGATGCATTGTTTTCTATAAATAATTCAAAAACGACAAGTCCTCAAACAAAATGTTGAAATTTTAATATTTTCCATTTTCCTTTCTATTAAATGACGTACGAAAGTCGCGTTCTCGATCCTGGAAATACCCATATTAGACTAAAGTTGAATTGATTTTCTTCTTTTTCCCATAGAATGATAAATCAGTTTGATTTCTCGAAATAAACTCTAAATATAAAGTTCGAGATTTGAAGTTTTGCATTACTTTAATCAGACTTAAGAAGAATTTATGTTTTCCTTCTATTTTTTTTCTTAATTGAATCACATTCCATCACGTTTTGTTCGAATATTTGCGAATCGATTTGTTTTTTTTTTTTTGCTTTGAGCTAAAAATACACTGAACAATTGTTTACACTTCAGCACAAATTGCTTTACAAAAAGAGCTGATTAAATTGTAGATAAATAAACACAATTTCAAAAACAAAATTAAAATACAATAACTAAGAAATCTTTACTAACCACTTGTTTAAAATAAGTATCTTGATTAACTGATTTGATGTTTAACTTGTTTTGTCGTGCTTCTAAATATGGAAGCTGGTTGAAAAACATTTTCCGCACTTTTCAAATCGCATAGCAACTCTGAATCATTCTATCTTCAAGCATTAAGGGTAGTCCGCAAAAATTTAAAAAATATATTCTATTTCACTCATGTATCGAGTATTGAGAATTCAAAAATCAACAAATTTTTGTCCTAAAATATCGAAACATTTTTCTATAAAGAGAAAAGTTTAATTGTAAAATAAAAAGAACAAGCGAAAAATTAAGAGATATTTAAAGGATAATAATTTATAAATCTATGTCAAAATATTTAGTAAAATTAAGACAAAATAATTTACAAATTTCAAACAAACTTCAAACATGAAAAAAAATTTATAAAATACAATTAAAATTTGAATATAATATTACATACTATTAAAAATTGTGTTTTAAAAATGATCCTTTAATGACGATCCATAGTAAAATATGTAAAATTTTAGTGTTGATCTTCTTTGAACATTTGTTTATTTGGAATTTTGACAATGAAACAGTATTTTATTGTTTCATTGCCAATGCGTAGCAGTGCGAAAGTTGACAACCCTATTTTGATCAGATCGATAATTCGATTATTTTCATTGTTTGATGATTTGCATATTATGAAAAGTGCGTGGTGTGTGAAGAAAATGCAAATGTTGCTCAATATTAAAGAAAAGACTAGAAAAAGTTCAAAAAATTGTGTGATCAATATGAACTCATTGGATGAGTTAAGCGTCTGTCTAAGAAAGTGGACAAAAATTGTTAGTAATAGTGTAATAGTGTATATATATGTGTGTGTAAGCCAAAAACACTTTAAACGTTTTTGAAAATAGGCAAAGCACGCCGGTAAGTCGAAAATTATATATTACCTAAATATTAAATTAAATATAATATATATAAATATCCTAAGGGTTTTAAAATCAGTTTTAGCAATAAAAAAACTACTGAAAAGCCTTTTTTTTGGGTGCTTTGAAAAAAATGTTGCCGTGCACGTTGTTGATTCGAGTCTAACCTAAAAGCGACCTGTAGTCCAGTGTACAAAAAAAAAAATAGTACAAAATGTTTTTCGGCGACTATTGAGGTACATACAGTCGTCGGATAAAGTATTTTGACAAAATAAAAGTTAAATCGTATTTTTTTATAATTTTTTGAAAATTGCTAAAAATTACTAATTTAACCCATTTTGACTACTTTTCATACAAAAAGTGGCTTATTGGCAATTTTCAATTATAAAAAATACGATTTAACTTTAGTTTTGTCAAAATACTTTATCCGACGACTATACGATAGCACCGTTAATTCTGCTTCGCTTGGCACTTATTTCATCGTGTAATCGTGTGTATTTCATCAGTAATCGTGGGTTCGAGAAAAACGCGTTTGACGTTTTGACTTCATTTTTTAAGCACACAGTGAATGAGTCATTTAGACCAGCGATGGGCACGCTTGGGCTCCGGGAGCTAGCTGCTGCTCCCAACTTTATGTCTGCCTATTCGCCGCTTGAGGTCGCACAAAAGACTCGCGAGCTTGTTGTAGTTTTTGTTGTAGTGCTCCCATATTCAGATTTCCTGCCCACCGCTGATTTAGACAAAAAAAAAATTGCTTAATTTTAAGTTTGTGCGAAGTATGTAACGGGCAGAAGGAAGCATCCCCGAAACCATAAAGTATATATATTCTTGATCAGCATCAACAGCCCAATTGATATACCCTTGTCCATCTGTCCGTATGAACAATCGGATCTCAGAGATAGTAAAAGCTAGGACCACCAAATTTGGAATGAAGACTCCTTATAATATCAGGCAATATCAATTTATGTTAAAATTTTGCCACGCCCACTGTGGGGGCGCAATTCATCAAAAACTGACATCACCTTTAATTATAGGCTTTTAATTAAATTTATAAAATTTTTTTTTTTAAATTTTCAATTTTTTTTATTCACTATTTTGTCAAACGCCTTTAAATGGCAATTCTATAAATAGAATTAATGGTCAATTAATTCATTTCACACGGTCAAAATGTACACTACTGGCCAAATTAATAAGTACACTCTTTCTTTTACTATAACAGCTATTGTGAGTCAAGTCTTCAAATTTAAAAAATATATTTGGAAAGGTCATCTAAATTCTATTTGAATGATGCACAACTTTCCCTAACCCATTAAGTACCCATTGAAATATTCGAATTTTAAAAAAAGTCAACTTTCAAAACTTTTTTCCTCGATTTTTTAAGGAACCTGAACCTCCTGAGGAGTGACTGCAAAAAAAAATTTTCAAAAATCTTTTCGCTTATATTTTTTATAAATTTTGGAAAATTGCTTAAAAGACACTTATTGTATGAAAATGACGAATAAGTGCCTGTTAAGCAGTTTTCAAAAATTTATAAAAAATATAAGCGAAAAGATTTTTAAAAAATTTTTTTTGCAGTCACTCCTTAAATTGTTGTTATAGTATAAGAATGAGTGTACTTATTAATTTGGCCAGTAGTGTATATCGCCTTTGCCAGCATCACTGCAAGTGGCGGAGTGGTGGAAGCGATAAGTGCTCTG
This sequence comes from Drosophila subquinaria, assembly GCA_037043405.1. Lineage (NCBI taxonomy): Eukaryota > Metazoa > Arthropoda > Insecta > Diptera > Drosophilidae > Drosophila > Drosophila subquinaria. The sequence continues at coordinate 94,773 of JBAMBL010000956.1, forward strand.
CAGGAGAAACAGGAGATCGGGGTTCGAATCTCGGTCCGGTCGATGCAAATGATTTTATTTTATTTTTTTTTTTGTGGTTTTATGTTGCCACTGTACCCTGCAGATAAGTGGACCTATTTGGCCGCCCAGTAATCTGGAAATCGCCAAGACAACAAATGATTTTAAAATTTAAAATACTTTCTGTTTATTTAAATTGTCAGTCTAATGCCAGAGACACGCGCCCGTGCGCGCGGGGTCGTGGGTTCAAATCCGGATTTTGGTTAAACAAGGTTTTCGTTTATTTTATTATTTTAACTGTTAATCAGTTTTTTAAATTTAATGATGTCGTGCAATTGTGTTCAAATCAATCAACAGGGTTTATTACAGTCGAGTGCACTCGACTGTTCCGCTTGTTTTTACTATAATTTCTCATTCAGTTCAGCTCATTTTCCCTATTACAAAAAGAGTTGCGTATTTTCTCCCATTTATTTATTTATTTATAGATCACATACTTTATTTGAAGAGTGTGTGTGTGTGTGTGTGTGTGTGTGTGAGTGTCCTTCATGGGTTTTTTATAGGCTTTGATACTAACCAGGCTAACACAGGTAGAAGGCTAAAAAGGTAAAAGGGTCGCAGCAAAGTCAATGAATGAATTTAAATTTAATATTTTTTTGAAGCTAAATATTAAAAGCACGTTTTAAACAGCACACACCTAATGTGTGTGTATTGGGGTGTGTGTGTGTGTGTGAGTGTGTGAGTCATTTAATTAAATTAAATAGACACGTCAATCGAGAATCGATTGAAAGTCCACAACAAGCGCAAATTCCTAGAGGACAATTGATTGGTTTTTTTTTCTTTTTTTTATTCCAAAATGTAAATGAGAAACGAAAGGAAACGAGGCAGGAAAAATGTCAAGTCAACTCAAGTTGTGGCGTGTGACAAGGAAGAGAACAGATAATACACACAAACACACACATAGATAGATAGATGGATAGATGGGTGGATAATAAGGAGAACACTAGGAGAGAAGAGTGGGAACAGTGAGGGGAAGGGAGAGAGAGAGTGAGTGAGTGGGTGGGAGTGAGAGGGAAATGTTGCTGTCAATGAATGCAAAAACACACACACACACACACACACACAGATAGAGTGATAATAAGGAGAACAGCTTGTAAGAAGAGTGCACTGTGGGGTATTTGACCGAAAAAGTGTAATTTATTCAAATTTCAAATGTATGCAAATGGATGATTTTTTAATGCTTACATATAATAAACACTTCAAACTATTATGTTACATACCAGAAATGTTAGCATAACAGTCGAATAAAAAGATAACAGCTGTTAAAGTCAGCTGTGGCAACCGATGACCGCGTGCTTTTGTTAACTGCAAAATTGAAGTGCATTTTCAAATTGAAACACAACATCAAGAATCATTTTATAAATTCAATTTTAAAAATGGACGTCAACTGTTCAGGTTTGTGTTACGTGCTAATGCTTGTATATTGTCGTTTTTGTACGAGTCTGTTTAATAATGTGTACATTTAGCATGTGGTGTCAATGTCGAATTTTGGATAGTAAAGTTGAACTTTGATAAGAGTTTAACAAAATTGTTATCAATTGTTAAGTGTTATCCATGGTGTAGAGCCATATTTTCTCTATTAAGAATAGTTTATCTCGAGGTCAACACACTTGACCACTTTTGTCGCAATTCTATTTTTTAGCACTTAACCTCACAATTTTTCAGTGCTGATATGCTCGCTTTTTGTATGGAGAATTCGATCTCTTCTTGAGACATTAATTAATCAGGGGTGCCACAGAAATCGCTTTCGCTTGAATTTCACTTAAATTTTTATGAAATTTCAGTGAAACTAAAGCGAAAGCGATTTCTGTGACCTGAATAACTCGTAATCTGAGCAAGATATTTTGATGCGGTTTTTTTATCTAGTGTTAAACATACCCTTAAATTTTTTTTGGAAAAGTGCTTTCCATGTCCAACAAATATGTTTTTGTATATTATTAATAGCAGTATTAATAGGGTTAAAGCTTGTAAGTTGCAAAAGAAATCATAAACTAACTTGCTACCGAAAAAAAAAAATTTTTTTTTAATTGGGGTGGAGATGGTGCCATGCCCACTTTTCAAAAAAAAAAAATTTCTGGGTTTTTATAACACTATAAAAAAACCCGCATACAAATATCTTGCTTAGTTTACGAGTTATTAATTAATGACACTTTTTCAGTAAAGTACCCCACAGTGCAATGAATGCAAAATACACACACACACACACACACAGATAGATGGATAATAAGGAGAACAGTTTGTAAGAAGAGTGGGAACAAAGTGGGAACTGTGAGGCAGAGTGAGTGAGTGGGAGGGAGAGGGAAATGTTGCTGTCAATGAATGCAAAAATTGTTGAGTCCAATGAGCAATGTCAAAAACGGGCAGCATTTTTAAAGGTTAAGAAATACAGAGGGGGGAGAAAGGGGAAGGAAAGAAGAGAAAATAAAGAGGGGGAGGGGGGACTGTGGTCTGTGGTCTGTGGGCAACAAAACTGACACAGGAAATACAGGCGCTGGCATTGTTGTTGATTGTTGTCGTTGTCAGTGATGCCAATTTGGCCTTTTATCGGATAGATTTGTCTGCAAAAAATTTTAAATATAAAGATAGAGACTTGAAATTTGGCATGAACTTTAGTTCAGACTGATTTAGAATTTAGAATTGTTTTTATTCTGCCGATTTGGACAACGCCTTGAACCTCCCCCTTCCCATTACGATTAGGCGAAAAAGTGAAAAAACTTTTTCATTAAATCTAAATATACCTAGCTTAGATGGCTTGAGAATGTTGACACGAAACTTACGTTTTAACATTCAAAAATATATAATAATTTTTGTTGTTATTTAATTGGACCTTGTCTTCATCCCCCTTTCCTCACCGACTAAGATAAAAAGTAAAAAAAAGTTACTTTAAGCTTAAATATAAAGCGCTTTTCCTGATCATTTTGCAACGCTCGAATCAGCTAGACTTTGAGCGCGCTTAAAATATTAAGCCGATAGTCCCGAAAAATCTAAAAAAATTATTTTTGTTTGCTTTGAAGCTTATATCAATGTATAGGAAATAAAATAATTTTTAAGATACGGTGCAACACAAAACATTACCATTTGAATTAATTGCCTAACAATATCGGACTTTTTTACCATAGTGCCATGGGCGAAGTTCAATGACAAAGAAAATGCCGAAAAAAATCATTGAACATGATTTAAATCTTTTAAATTAATAATAAAATAAGAAAATAGGAAAAAAAAAGTTTGGCCTGTTTTTCTTCCTTTTTTTTTTTAAGTTTTTCATTTTTTTTCCCTGATTTCTTTGGCCGTTTTGTCTTGTTTTATCGGAAAATATTTGGCATCACTGGTCGTTGTTGTTGTTGTTGTTCTTCTTCTTGTAGTTGCTGTTGTTGTTGTCGTTGTCGTTATTATTGTTGTTGGTGTCATAGATTTTGTTGTCGCTGTTGTTGCTATTGTTATTGTTGTTGTTGCTGTGGCTGTTGTTGTCGTTGTTGTTGTTGTTATTGTTGCTTTTGTTGTTATTGTTGCTGCTGGTTATTATTGTTGTTGCTGTTGTTGCTGTTGTTGTTGTTGCTGTTGTTGCTGTTGTTGTTGTTGTTGTTTTCTTTGTTGTTGTTGTTGTTGCTGGTTGTTATTGTTGTAGCTGTTGTTGCTGTCGTTATTGTTGTTCTCGTTGTTGTTGTTGTTATTGTTGCTGTTGTTGTTGTCGTTGTCGATGTCGTTGTCAATGTCATTGTTGCTGCTGGTTGTTGTCGACGTTGTCGTTATTGTTGTTCTCGTTGTTGTTGTTGTTGTTGTTGTTGTTGTTGCTGGTTTGTTGGACATATTTTATAATTGAATTTCTAAGCGTCGCACGGGGCATTTAATGCAGGCAGGAAATGAAATGGCTGCTGAGAAAGAGCTGTCAACAGCAAGTGCCCAACACCCCTCAACCCCTCTACCACCCTACCCCTGCCCCTGCCCCTGCCCCTCCTTTCACCCTTGTTGTTGTTGGCCCATCATTGAATGCCACAAGATGCGACCAAATGGCAGCCTGTTGCTGTTGTTGCCGTTGTTGCCTGTTGTTGCCTGTTGTTGCCTGTTGTTGCTGTTGCCACCATTTATTGCCGCCTGTTGCTGTTGCTGCTGTTGCTGCTTCTCGTTGCTCGTTGCTCGTTTAAAAGGAAATTGAGTTTTTGCAGCATTTGTGTTTTTGAGTATTACGGATATGACACGCTTACCCCCTACCCCCTGCCCCTTCACATGCAACATGAAATGGATTTTAAAACGGATGGTCGCTTGATTGCCTGGCTGCTGGATTAACCCAATTTAATCCACAAAGTGTTGCAACAGTTGTTGCTGTTGCTGTTGCTGTTGTTGACGATTGCAACCAAAGCTGGCAAATCATTAAATAATTTTAATTGAAAACAATTCTAAATAATAAGTATTAAAGCAAAAAATGGATGGTAGTATTTTCAAAATGTGACTTTATTTATTTAGTCTAAACACCTCAGTTAGATTCAAAAATATTATTTTTTAGGCTGGGCGGCAACTTGTCTCTTGTGGCAACACTTTAAAGCAGCGGTGGGCACGCATGGGCTCCGGGAGCTAGCGGCTGCTCCTGAATTTAGATTTCGTGCCCACCGCTGCTTTAAAACTCACTTTTAATTCGTGGCTTTTGTGGAGGATTTTTCACCAATATTTTTGCATATCGCTTTAAAAGAAATCCTGGAGACCCATCAAACGAAAAAAAAATTATTTCAAATGATCTTTTTTATTTTAAAGTAAGTTTTTTATTTACTAAAAAAATACAAATCAAAAATAGTGATTATTTGTGAGTTTTAATTTTTCGCTCAAAATTAATCAATATCATTGAAGAAAATCGTTAAAAACCTTTAAATAGAGTAGTATTTATTCTGTAATATTCATTTGTTTTTTTTTTTTATTTCAATAAAACTTTATTAATAAAACCATACGTTTTTTAGACCCCGTACTTCAAAAAAGTAAAGGGGTCTATTAACTTTGTCACAAAAAGAACTGTGCATAACAGGCAGAAGAAGGCGTGGCAGACCCCATAAAGTATATACATATATTCTTAATCAGCATCAACAGCCGAGTCGATATGTCCGTCTGTCCGTCCGTCTGTCCGTCTGTAAGAGCGCCTAGATCTCAGAGACTATAAGAGCTAGAGACTCCAAACTTGGTATGTAGGTTCGTCTATATTGCAAGCAGATCGAGTTTGTTTTAGATTTTGGAGCGGACCACTATATCATATAGCTCCCATAGGAACAATCAGTTGAAAATCAAGTCTTAGTATGAAAAACTTTTTTGCTGTTTGAGATAATTAAATTAAACTGACAGAATATGCATATGGGATGGTCCCATACATCCTGATCAAATTTGGTTGGAATCGAACTACTATATCATATAGCTCCCATAGATACAATCAGTTGGAAATCAAATCTTAGTATGGAAAACTTTTTTGCTGTTTGAGATATTTCAACCAAACTGACAGAATATGCATATGGGATGGTCCCATACATCCTGATCAAATTTGGTTAACATCGAACGACTATATCATATAGTTGCCATAGGAACGATTGATCGAAAATATAAATTTAACATAGAATGAAATTTTTTTTATTTTCTTAACCGAATTCATAGTTTTGAATGTTCTATGTCTTTTACATTTTGACCGCACACTCCACTTTAGCCGACTGGAGCCACTTTGTTGGGCGAAAAGTACTTTTAGTACATATCTACATACAGCGGTGGCCAAAAGTATTTTGGCACCCTTTAAAGTTAGTTCTAGCCAAATTGTGAGCTTACTTCATGACAAGTTTGGTATCAATGGAAAGGTCTTTTAAATTCCTTTCGAATGATGTAGTACTTTCCTTAACCCATTAAGTACCCATTGAAATTTTCGAATATTTGTAAACGTCAACTTTTTCAACTTTTTTTCTCGATTTTTTAAAAAAAATGTTTTGATGCAGAAAGTTTCTTTAAACAATTTAATTAGTAACTGCAAAAAAAATTTTTCAAATATCTCTTCGCTAGTATTTTTTATAATTTTTTGAAAATGGCGAAAAAGGCACTTTTTGCATGAAATTGAGGAAAAAGTGCCTTTTTCGCCATTTTCAAAAAACTATAAAAAATACTAGCGAAGAGATATTTGAAAAATTTTTTTTGCAGTTACTAATTAAATTGTTTAAAGAAACTTTCTGCATCAAAACATTTTTTTTAAAAAATCGAGAAAAAAAGTTGAAAAAGTTGACGTTTACAAATATTCGAAAATTTCAATGGGTACTTAATGGGTTAAGGAAAGTACTACATCATTCGAAAGGAATTTAAAAGACCTTTTCATTGATACCAAACTTGTCATGAAGTAAGCTCACAATTTGGCTAGAACTAACTTTAAAGGGTGCCAAAATACTTTTGGCCACCGTTGTATATTTAAATTTGTCGCAATTAATATTATTTTATTTGAAGCAGTGTTTGCTTTTCCATAGTAAGTACGGGGTCTCCGACAGTCGAGTACGCTCGACTGTAGCACCGTCGACTAGTTAATTTCTGTTTTTGATCAGAGAGTATTTATTTATATATTTAAAATTTTTATTTATTTATTTCATACAGTCTTTTTTTCATTTTTGGATTGTCCAAAGAGTAATAATATTCTGGGTAAAATGTAATCTAATAAGCTGTCTATTTTTTTTTTTTTTTTTTGTTTTGCCAACAGTTGGTTGCAAGTTGTTGTGCTTACCTGAATCCGAATCTGAATCGGCCAGCTCGTTGCGCTGGTAGAGCTGGCACTGCTGATGCAGGCTGGCAAAGTAGATGGCCAATGCGCCGATTGCGGCGCCCAGGACCGTGAAGGCGATGGCCAGGACCAACAGTCGTCGCCGCTGTTGCGTCTCCTTCAGCAGCAACCAGTCGCTGCCCACCGCGCTGGTGGCGGCAACAGTTGCCACCTGGCGTTGCAAGTTGCAAGGGGCAACAACATTGCTGCCATCGGCATTCAAAAACACAACAGTTGGCAGCTTGTTGTGTTGTTGTTGTTGTTGTTGCTGGCCATGTTGCTGCTGTGCATGTTGCTGCTGTGCATGTTGGCCCAGCAGCGGCGATGCAATTGTTGTTGCTCCGTTGAGCTCATCGTTTGTCTTTTGGGGCAAATAACCATTGTTCAGCTTCTCAGTTGTGGGCGCTGTGCCGCCGCTGGGCGTGGCCAACATATCGCTGCCGCAAACTGACGCTGCCACTGCCGCAGTCGCTGCCGCAGTCGCCGTCGCTGCCGCAGTCGACGCAGCGATTAAATCAGTTTATCAGTTTCTCAAGTTCAACTTTTGTTGCTATTGATTTATGGAGCTGAGGGAGAAGAAGAGAAGAAGAAACAACGCCGCGAACAAGGCGGCTTCTTCAAACTAATCTCCTATGATGTTCGCGTTAGGCTTCGAGCTCTTCACGACAAAGTTGACGACCAAGTTGTCGACGTTGTCGGCACTGAAAAAAAAAAATATAAAAAATAGTGTCACTTTATCATTTCACTACTCAGATTGTTATTCACATGTGTCCAGTATTTAAATACAGTTCATAATACAATAAAATATCGATCAAGCATAGGTGTTAACCAACACTGTCAAAATACATCAACAAAAATGATCATTTAAGTACTTGGGTCAATCACATGTGTACATAATTCATATGGGGATTTTCACAGAAGGTCCACCTCGCCCAAAAACGTAAAACGTTAACCAGCACTGTTTGCCAAATATGTATATCAACCAAAGTAGTTTTCACATTATCATTTTCCTATGAAAGGTTTATTACATGTGTCCAGAAATCATAATGAGGTTCACAACACTGTTAAGACAATGCATTCTGTTTAAGCTATCGATCAAACGCAAGCGTTAACCAACACTGTCAACAAAAGCTATTTTCACATTATCATTTAACTATTTACGCTTGTCACATGTGTCGAGAAATCAAATATTGTTTCGAACACTGTAAAAGCAATGCATTCAGGCTTAGTTATCTATCAAACGCTACGTTAACCAACACTGTTCTCCAAATACACCAACAACAGCTATTTTCATGCTTTTCACATGTGTCCTGAATTCAAATGCAGTTCATAATAAAGTACAGTGAAGACAATGCATTCGATCAAGCGCAGGCGTTAACCAACACTGTCATTCTTAGAAATTATTTTTCTAATTATACACTTGTAGCAAGTGGGCAGCCTGCAAGTGACAAGTTGGCAGAGCCAATTGGTGTAAGTGAAATGTTAGACAGCACTGTTATTATGTGAAACGCTGATTCATATCACTTAGGTGTTAACCAACACTGTCATTCTTAGAAATTATATTTCTAATCAAGCACTTGTAGCAAGTGGGCAACCTTCAAGGGACAAGTTGGCAGAGCCAATCGCAGAGTCAAAGTGAAGTGTTAACCAACACTGGTTTTATGTGACTTGCTGATTCATATCATTTAGATCTCACAGTTTCTCATGTTCATACTTAAATCTTTAAGCTGCGTAATAATACTCGCTTAAATTATGGTGTTAGTCAACACTGTTGCTATAGAAACTCTTAAATAATCACTATTTTTCACCTATCAATACTATAATTTTTTAAAATTTGTGATAAATTGGCAGCATTTCAGTGACAGAGTTGGCAGAACCACCTGAACATACTGATACGTTGCCCAACACTGTTTTTGCCCTATCTATTCGTTATGTTTAATCTTAAATAATTTTTCATATATTTTTAAAGTTCTTATTATAATTAAGTCTGATTACAATATGATAAGTTGGCAGCATCGTATTAACAAGTTGACAGGGCTACTCGATCAACCTGTGGCGTTTTCCAACACTGTCAATTTAGTTTAATCAATTAATCTAATCTACTCATGTTTAAGATAAATTGGAAGCTTTCGAAAAATTCCTTAAAAAAGTTATTTAAGCCCTGAAAAAAAATTGAAAAAATCTAGGTCAGAAATTGACGAAAAACTAAAGTGTTGTCCAGCACTGTTAATTTTAAATATTGAAAAACTGAAATGGAAATTAAATTACATGTTACAATAAATGATAACTTAAAGAGCATTTCTCATCTACGAGTACATGTTGAAGTTTTCTTTGTCAAAATTTGCTGTAAACCAAATATAAAATTAAATATTATTATTAATTTAATCGACATTTATTAGACGGCGGCAACACTGTCGTCCGCCTATCTTATTGTATGTTTAACTATCTCAACTGGCTGTAAATCAAAATGTTAAATCACTTAATGACTACTGAATTTTTTCAACAGATTGGATAAGAAAACGCAATATCAAGTTAGACAACATGTTAAGTTGGTTATTACACTTTGACACTTTGTCACATGAGAAATGGTCTTTAGTTTGAAACTGAAATTGAAATTGAATTTTTACAATTTAAATGTATTTTTTAATAATAATAATAACAAACGTCATTCAACACGAGCACGTGCTGATGAAAATGGAAATGGAAACGGACTGAAGATAATATAAATATTGCAAATTACTTGAATGCAGCGGATCTAACCAGAAAAGTAATACGATATGATCGCATTAATGATCGTAACTGGCATTTTGTAACTTTTGTAACTTAAAGCTATCTAATTTAGACGTCAGAGCAATGATAATAGTAATAGATATAGACATTAGAGTGAACCACAATTGTAGTTGAGTTTTGATAAAAAATATCTGAGGAAATTCATTTAAAATGTGTTAAAGATTAAAAAAAAAGATTTATTTTAATCAGGAACCGCAATGATTTTATTTTTTAAAATATAAATAATTAAGATTTAAAGAAAATTCATTTTTCGATCCAAATAAAAATATTATAAATTAAATTTTTAATAAAAAAATCAAAAATAACTTTTCTTTTTAATTTTTATTATAAGAATTGGAATAAAAACATCTTTTTTAAATTTCTATAATAAATTGAAAAATAATTTGCATACTATGATTTTGAAATAAAAATTGAAAATAAAAGTTTATCCAGTATCTAAAAACTCTGATTTACGATCCTTGATTTTAATGTTCTCTCGACTAGTATTTATCATTTCGAAACATTTTTTTTAGTTTATTTAATTTTTCTTAGCTTTACATTTCTGTTTTTGGCTGAAACTCCACAACTTTCTTCGGCTCTTTCTATAATTTTCCCACTTCATTGATTCATAATGAACTACACGTCGTATGAGTAATATTTTTAAACAAACTTTGAACTCTCGTCGTTGGCATTACGAATCTGATAAGTTGATCAAACGAAACCAAAGTTGAAACTGGTTAGATCGGATTTTGATAGCATATGTATGTATGTATATAGCTGTCATAGCAACATTAGTTCAAAAACGTGTTTCATAATGAAGGCAATTTTTGCGAATTTAGAAAAATAACATTTAATGAACTCAGCTGATATGAGAAATACTCACAAATAATTTCTGGCGGTTTCTTTATCTTTGTACGAGTTTTTGATGGATTCAATGGTTGACATTTATTAAATATATAAGTATTATATATATAGAGTTTTCTACTTCCTTTCAATTGAAATAAAAATAGAGATATTTTAGATATATTCAAATGAAAAATCTATTCTTTAATTAATCTCTATTTTTTTCCTTTTTATTTTTTGTTTTCTTCATTCAATAATCGTATCAACTTAATCATATCAATATCATTGCTCCTTGCTCTAATTTCAGCATTTGATAGGCCTGGTCAATAGTCTGTTGGCCGTCTTGATCATGGCCAACATGTTTTGAGTTGGGTCGCAAAAAGGTCAACAAACATTAGTGATGTGCAAAAAAAATAATTAAAATTCTTATTACTATTTAAAGCCATTATTAACTATCTTAATACATTTGTTTTTTGCTGATGAATCGAATTAAATTAATCGATAATCTTGAAAAATCGGAGCTTTGGTAGAGATGAAAAATCTTTCTATTTTATTCTCTTGTATAATTTACTTTTTTCATCATTTGACAAAAAAAAATCGATTAATCGATGTCAAATTGTTTACCGATAAATCGGCAATTATATATTCTCGATATTCCCTACAGATTTCCATCACTAAAACAGATGCAAAAAGTTGCTCCAAGTATAAATACAAAATTTAATTGATATTTATGCGCTACAGGTAGAAATTTGCAATTTTAAAACTAGTTCTGAGTCAAAGCCAGAATCGAAGCAAAAATAAAAAAAAACAAACGTAGATTGGATTGAAACGGAGACAGAGATAGAGACAGAGACGGAGATAGACGTAGAGCTGTGAGAGAAAGAGCATGGCTCGTGGAGTGGAGACTTCAGATTGGAGACTTGAATTGAAGCCGGCAACGCAAACTAATTTGAACTCGTTATTAATTTAAATACTGTCATTAATACGCACTTTATGCAAATATTTTTTTTGTTTTATTTTTAAAATAGAGACACTAAATTTGCCAGAATTTGAATTTGAAATCTTTAGCGACGTTGGAGACACACAGCAAAAAACACAACAAAAAAATAGACAACACAGTTAAAAATAAATTGTCACAAAAAATGCACTCAAGAATCTCAACATTTGCAATTCATTTGCATTTATTTCTATAACTTAAAAATATATTTAATTATTTACTTGTTTGTAATATTCATTAATTTTAATAAATCATTAATTTGTTTTTCTTAATTCATTTGTTTGCAATATTTTGCATTTATTTATTCATAAATTTAATAAATATTTTATTAATTTATTTTTAATTACTCGTTTGTAATATTTTCCATTTATTTCAATAATTTTAATCATTTATAATTAATTTATAATTATTATTTTTTTATTTACTCGTTTGTAATATTTTGCATTTATTTTATTAATTTTAATAAATATCTGAGTAGCTTTTGTCAATTTTGCAATAATTGTCATTTATTTTAATAATTTTAATAAATATTTAATAAATTTTTTTTTTTAATTTACTCGCTTTCAATATTTTGATTTACTTATTTATTTATTAAAATTTTAAATTAATTAATTTACTCGTAATAATTTGCACTTACTTCAACAATTTTAATAAATATTAACAAAAAATTAAATTTATTCATATGCAATTTTTTGCATTTATTTTTATACATATATAATTAAACAAAAGAAAAAATAAACAATTTCATTTTATTCTGCATTACTTTTGTTGTTGTTGTTGCCGCAGGCACTTCAAATATTTTTGTTTTTTTATTTTCCGAATTACAATACTATTATTATAGTTTTTGTTGTTTTTGTTTTTATGACCGCTTTTTTTGATTGTTTGTTTGTTTGTTTGTTTTGAACAACAGTTACAATTTTGCGCTCACTTTTGCGTGTTGTTGTTGCTGTTTCGTGCGCGCGTAAAAGTCACTGTGTGAGTGAGTGAGTGAGCACGTGTGTGCGTGTTTGCGTGTGTGTTGGTAAACGTTTAGTTTGTTTTGTTTTGTTTTGTCTCGAGCCGCCAAACCGCGCGAGGCGACTTCTCGTTACGAACTAAACGCTTTGAACTGTCCTTAGCTTTTAAGCAGTTGCCGCTGTCGTCGTCGATGTCGTTGTCGTCGTCGTCGCCGTCGCGGCCAGCGGCGACGCCAGCGCAGACGGCAAACGGTTATTGTGACAGCGCCGGCTACAAGCAAAGGCAAAGGCAACGTCAAAGGCAACGGCATTAAAAGCTCTTTCTCTTTCTGTTTCTCTCTCTGTTTCGCCTTTGGCTACAACACTTTTATACCCTTGCGGATTTCATTTATATTTTGTGACAACACTTCTTTAATCAGTTGTCACAACTAAACTTAAAGGGATATCAAAATGATTTAAGCGCAGTTTGTTAGCTTAATGTTTTAACTTATCAAATAAAATTTTAATAATTTGTTGTGCATTTATTTTTATATTTTTTAAGCAATTTAAAACTTGAAAACTTTTTGAAGCCGAAACGAAATCGGGTTACAGTTACGGTTATGTTTGCATTTAGGATTGCGTTTATCGGTTTCAAACAATTTTAGTGTATCGGTTGCGTAACGGCTGCCAGTTTAATTTTTAAATTTAATTTTTGAAAAAATCGATAATTTCAACTCTCCACTCTCTACTCTTCATATTCTCCACTCTCTACTCTTCACATTCTCCACTCTTCATATTCTCCACTCTCCACTAATCATATTCTCCACTCTTCATATTCCCCACTCACCACTCTTCATACTTTCCACTCTTCATACTCTCCACTCTCTCTGTCTCTGTCTGTTTGTGATTCGTCATCCTTCATTGTCCATTTGACATTTGGCATTATCATCGTTATCACTGCCTGATCATCGTGTCTCTGTCAATTGTCAACAATTTTCATGTTGTCCATTGGCCGTGTCCAAAAATTAATTACCGCTTGTTTTGATGATAAGCGCCAAAAACAACAACAACAACAATGAAAACAATGAAATCCCCAATTTGTTGGGCTTTGATTAATCATACTCCAAAATTGATATTGCTACTTGAGTTACTAAAGATTTAAAATCGTTGATTAAGCTGCTTACACGTTTCTTTAGTTCCTCTTCTCGTTTTTAAATTTATATTATTTTATTTTTTTATTTATTATGTAGAATTTTCTATTTAGTTTATTAGCTAATTTCATTCGGGGTATTCCCCCGTGTAGCTTCAAATTGATTAGAGTGGACATTTAATATTACAATTGCGTGCAATAAATTTCTCAATTCTGATTATTGATTGATTGTAAATTAATTTTGTTAAGTGTATTTTTGTTATTGATTGGGTTTGAAAAATACATATGGTAAATACATATGGGTAATTCCATTTTATTAAATACATATGGGTATTTCCAGGATCGAGAACTCGACATTCGTGCGTCTTTAATTGAGCAAAAAATGGCAAAAATTAAAATTTTCAGAAGTGTTTTTTACGAGTTTAAAGCAGGGGTGGGCGGCCTGTACTCTCGGAGTTAAGCAGCTACTCTCATACTTATTCGGCGCCGTGATGTCGCACACAAGCAGCTCGAGTCGAGGCGTCATAAATCAATTAGACACGGTCAGCTCGCGAACAAGCTAGCAACAACAACGCACACAGGCAGCTCGAGTCGAGGCATTAGCAACAACAACGCACACAGGCAGCTCGAGTCGAGGCGTCATAAAAGCAATTAGACACGCTCAGCTCGCAAGCAAGCTAGCAACAACAACGCACACAGGCAGCTCGAGTCGAGGCTGACATCGCTACGCGCCGCGCCGAAGACCTTTTTTTTTGCTCGCACATTATTTGGGTGATCGACAAAGTAGGTAGACGCGAAAAAGGTTGTTGTTGTAGTTGTTGTTGTAGTGCTCCCGAGGTCAAATTTTGCGCCCACCGCTGGTTTAAAGCATTTTATCAACACTATTTTTATTATAAGAAAGGTTTGAGGACTTGTCGTGTTTAATTATTTATAGAAAACAATGCATCGCGAACGCGACAAAAAATCGAAGTGATTTTTGACTTCATCTTGAAAAATGCGAAAGTCGGCGAAATGTGGCGAGTAATTTGGAAGAAATTACTCTTAAACCATAATAAAATAATGTAGTTTTCCATTTGTAGGAATTATTTTGATATACAACTATTATTTTATTTATTTTACAAGTTTTACAACATCGCGAACGTGACAGGATTTCCACCTAGTTTGTTCCAAGAATTTGTTCATCAAATTTTATTTAATATATCGAAAACAACTTGTAAAACTTGTTTTAAATTAAACATTCAATATATTTGTATGTATTAAAATTGGTTTATGCTACAATATTACAAGCTTACTTAGTGTAATGGTTAGAATACAAATCATCCATTTTATTGGAAATATACAGGACTTATTTATTTTGATGTATGAAGATTTAAATTTAAATTGAATTTAAATTTATTCAGAAAATCTATTTAAATTGTAATAATAATTATAAAAATGAAGTAAAGAAAATTAAAATTGAATTTTTATTTTTATTGTAAAATTCCAAACTAGCAGACAGAAAACATTTTTATATTAAAAATCTGAACATTTTTTGTTTTTAAATTTTTACTATACAAAAAATTAGTTTTGTTTATTTTTAAATTGTAATTCAAGCAAGAAATAATAAACAAATAATAACAATTGGAGATTTTTCCGAAAAATTCAACTTACAGAAGCACGGGCCAACATTTTTATTCGAGTTACGGAGAAGTTCAACTTATGGAAGTTCGAGTTACGGAAGCAGATTTGTATGAAATTTGCTCAGTAAACGCTATTGCCACTCGATTTTGTGCGAGTTAGAGAAAATTCGAGTTAGAGAAGTTCGAGTTAGGAAAGTTCGACTGTATATTTATTTAAAATATTATACTAAATTTTGTAGCATTCTTTTAAATCTGAATACCCAAATCGCTTAGAATTAAGTATTTTCAATATCGACTAATTTCTAACTGTGCTTTCTATCTACGACAACTAAATAAATGCTAAAAAAATACTGCAGCTAAAAATAAAATAATTATCAATATCGATCAGTCTCCGCAAATCGTCGCACTAAGCGCTGTATTTGTAACGGGATTTGCAAGCAAAGTGCGAGTGTTCAACAACAGGTGGCGTGTCAAATGTAACTAAGTTTTATTGCGTGCAATGGCTCAACAAATCACAATACACAAGAGAGAGAGAGAGATAGGGAGAGAGGTGAGGTGTGTGTGTGTGTGCAAGTGGGAGTGGGATGGGGTGTTAAGCAGGACAATGACCGTTATGTGAACATCATTACCTCTCGTTATTTGTTTTTGGCGCAATAATCATCAGCTGACGACACGTGCGACGGCGCATTTTCCGGCGCCATATGCTACGCACGAATTTTCCAACCGAAGCGCATTAAAACAAAGTAAACAAACCGCGAAAAAATACTTGAAAATAAACCACACAATTTAAAGAATATAATTGTTTATTTATTTAATTAGTTATTTTTATGCATGAAATATTTTTTATATTTATTTTCTTGACACGCAGCCGAAAAATACTTAAAATTAAAGCACACAATTTATGGTAAACAAATGTTTATTTATTTATATGTATATATTTTTTTTTATTTTTATATATTTATTTTTATTTTTTAAATGTTTTTTGTTTAGCCGTTGCGACACTTTGGTTGCTCTTGGAGCGACTAAATCTAAATTTTGGTGCGTGCACAAAGCCAAGTTAATCAGACAAAATGCCAGGCGTTAAGCCAACGTTGCCAGCGAACGATACTTGGTCTACCCCCTACCCCTTTTCCTCTCCCCTTCTTATTCTTCTTCTTCTTATTCGACCGGCCGGTGAGAGCTTTTTAGCCTCCCCCTCCCCCTAAAAAGCTCACAACAACTTTCTGTCAAGCACACACTTGTTGACATCGCATCGAGTCGTGTACAGTCGTCGGCAAAAGTATTTTGACAAAACTAAAGTTCAATCTACTCCTAATTTGAACTACTAATCAATTAGATTATTTTTGGAAATAATCGTAGAGATTATATAATTCACTGTTTAAGATTTGTGATTATTTAATGGTTACGATTACAAAAAATCAGAAATATTAAAAAATAATCAGAAAATAGAAAAAATAATCAAAATAATCTTTCTGATTATTTCGAAATATTTTTGATTTATTCTGATAATTTTGGCTACTTTGATTGTGAAAATTTAAAAAAATTTGATTTTTACTAAATACGCTTAAGTAATCAGAAATAATCAGAAACAAATCAAAAATAGTCCGAATACTCAAAAAAATTATTTTTGATAATTTTTTTTTCTGAATATTTTTGAATAATTGTAATAATTTTAGTTTATTTTTTATTTTTGTAATCGTAATCATTCAATGATTGGGCAAAACCGAAAATAATCGTAATTAAATAATTAGTTCAACTTTTAACAACTTTAAGAAAAGTTTTGTAAAGTTTTGTATCATTCAAAAGGAATTTAAATGATCTTTTTATTGATGCCAAAATTGACATGATGCTCAAATTATGAGTAGACTTAACTTTAGTTTGTCAAAATACTTTATCCGACGACTGTAAGCTGTTTCTTAAACTTAAATAAATGACGGATAAATGTATGAAAAAAAAATGATTAATTACAAAAATCACTTCAAAAATGAGAATACTAAGACTGCCTAACTAAGAAATACCCTGCAAATGCTAGCCTGAGTGCTTTTAGTTTTTTAAGTTAATTTCATCATGTTGAAATCCTCCTTGAGATTTTAGATTACATCCGTGCTGTAGACGCTGAAAAGAAGAAAATATACAATTTTATTATAATTAGTGTTGCAAATCCAAAGTGTAAATCGAGTTTAAAATTAAAATATAAAAATCGACCACATAAAAAAACGAGTTGTCGATTAATCGACAAAAAAAAACGATATTTTAAGTTTTCAAAAATTTATATTTTGAAAACTGTAAACTTAATTGTAAAGTAAAAGGTAAGGCAATTATAAATTTGACATTTCGCAAGGAAATCGGTTAAGTTTTGATAAAGTGATGACAAATCTAAATTTTTGAAAGAGTTTTGAAGGGGTAAGTATAAAAATAGTGGATAGTGGACAAATTAGGGAGCGGACAATGATTAATTTGACATTCCACAAGGAAGTTTTTGAAAAACTATTAAGTGGTAAGTA
Organism: Drosophila subquinaria; assembly: GCA_037043405.1. Classification (NCBI taxonomy): domain Eukaryota; kingdom Metazoa; phylum Arthropoda; class Insecta; order Diptera; family Drosophilidae; genus Drosophila; species Drosophila subquinaria. The sequence goes on from JBAMBL010000956.1 coordinate 112,401, forward strand.
TGAAAAAAGTGGACAGTGTTGGAAAAAAGTTAAGTGTTTCAGTTTTAAAAGAGTGATGACAAGTTTAAGTTTTTGAAAATGTGTAAGGGAGTATGTGTAGAAAAAGTGAATAGTATTGGAAAATAAATTTAATTTTCCAAAATAATAGCATTTAAGTGCGAAATAAATTAAGATCAAGCAACAATAACATTGAAATTCCGCAAGGAAATCAGGTAAGTTTTGAAAAACTTATGACATTATTATTATAAAAACTATGTACTGTAAATTTGAAAACAAATATCCAAAAATATTAAGAATTAGGATCTTTCAAGAATTAAGATCTAATGTACTTTTGAAAATTATGATTACACCTTGATAGCATAATTCAATTTTATGCTTGACCGAACTGAAATTAACCGTTATGCATGAATCGGTTTCTAAACGGTTATATCGGTTGGAATTAATTCGGTTTTAAAATAAAAATACTTTGTCGGTTACATTTTCTGTTACGGCTACCAATTTCAATCGGTTAATACCGGTTAACGGTTATATAACGGTTATAAGCTTACCGAGCTGTGGCGCCGCGTACAACACAAAAGGCAATATAACGTTCAATCTGCAAAGTTTAAAGTTGTAAAATGCAAATGGTAAAATGGTAAAATACTCACCATCATGGCAAAGAAATTGTAGTTTGTGGAGAAACGCACCGTGCGCAATACCTTCATGAAGAACGTGTGAATTTCGCTGCCCAGTTCCCGATTCCAATTTGAATGTTTGACGCGATTCTGTTTCGTGTTCATGATCAGCGAAAAGCTGCGAACGAGCACAAATAAATCTGCCCCACGGCCCGACTCCACAAGCTGCATCCAGTCGACGAGCTTGGCCATTTCAAAAGATTTCTGAATCTGCAAATTAAATTGGTAAACTCGATTTTAGATTCATAAAGAAAATATAACAAATTGAATACTTAAAATTACATGGTTTTTGGTTTATTTACTAAATTCAAATGTTTACGTTTGGTAAATTGGCCTGACAATGTCGCCGTCGTCCTCGTCGACGCGAAAACAACACAAATAACTGAACACAAAAATATCAATAAATAAAAATACCAAGAAAACCAAAATTTAAAAATAAGGTAAAAAAAAAAACTAGAAAGCATTAAATATAAAAATATAAAACATACATTTTTAACAAACATTTTTAAAAATAAAAATTTGACAACCAAAATTGAGAATTATGCTGAGGAAATAAATTTAAGAAAATAAAGGTGAAAGAAAGAAATAGAAAAAGTCAAAATCAAAAATATGTTTACTAAAAATATCAATCTTTTAAATTTTTACTTCTTTTCCGACTTAATTTAATAAACTAACCAGCATAAATATTCAACTAGTTTATGATTCTGCTTCTCTTGTTCCTTAATGATATTGCTTAAAAATTAAAACTTTATTGGATATTTGCAATTTCTAATGAAATATTTTTGTTTTTTTTTGGGTTATACTTGAAATATATTTTTTAGTTGAGTTTCCTAATTTATGATTTGGTTGCTTAAAGTTTTATTGTTTGCTTATTTGTATACCCTGGGGGTATATTAAGTTTAAATCTAATGCTAGAGATACGCGCCCAATCTGGGATTCTACATTTAAACAATTCCCACTTACAACATCCGTTTCCTTCTCGGGTAAGTTCAGGCCCGAAACCTTTGCGAATGTGGCCAAAAGTGTCGTCATGGCGATTTGACAGTTGACATCGCTATTGTTGATCAACAATACGATGGAACTGTGCATATCGATGACTTTATCCTTGCGTTTCATCCCCGTGCCAATCACAAATCGATCACACAAGCTAATGCCCAGATATTCAATATCATGTGGCTGCAGTTCAACTGATAATTCAGCCACGGCATCCAACAGCTCGTGACGTTGGTTCATGTGAAACGTTTCCCACTGTTGATAGGTCTGCATCATTATGGCCAGATGGTAGAGATCGAGCAGTTGATCCAACTGCACGGCCTCCAGTTCGTAAATGGCGCTAATGAGACGCTGAAAGATCTGTAAAAGAAATGTATATGCTTAAACAATATATTTTAAATGATAGAGTTTAAGTAACTATCGAGTTATCGATTTTTCAATGTATGTATTGGACGTTTCTCTGGAAAAACCCAGTAATCGAGTTATCGAGTTGAAAATCGAGTTGACAATCAAGTTATCGATTTTTCAATGTATGTTTACATCAATACTTTTGGACGCTTCTGTGGAAGAACCCAGTTAAATTAATTATCGAGTTGAAAATCCAGTAATCGAGTTATCGAGTTGAAAATCGAGTTAGCGATTTTTCAATGTAAGTTTACATCAATACTTTTGGACTTTTTAATGGAAAAATCCAGTTAAAGTAATTATCGAGTTGAAAATCCAGTAATCGAGTTATCGAGTTGAAAATCAAGTTGACAATCAAGTTATCGATTTTTCAATGCATGTTTACATCAATACTTTTGGACGTTTCTCTGGAAAAACCCAGTTAAAGTAATTATCGAGTTGAAAATCCAGTAATCGAGTTATCGAGTTGAAAATCGAGTTAGCGATTTTTCAATGTAAAATTACATCAATACTTTTGAACTATTATCTCTGGAAAAAACCCAGTTGAAGTAACTATCGGGTTGAAAATCCAGTAATCGAGTTGACAATCGAGCTGTCGACAACACTAATTTCCGACTTTTCTTTGGCAAAAACCCGATAGATAGGTAGAGTTAATCGATAGCTCACCTCAGTGGTATCTTTTAACTCCAAGGCAAATGGAAACATTTCCTTGACGGACGAGTTCAGCAGGAACTGGCGGAGATCATCATGTGTATAGCCGACTTCGGGCTCTATCTCTTGCGGTTCCTCGAGCGCAGCGCACAGTGCCTCCAAAAGTTGTCCCTTGTTTTTCCAACTGTTGTCAGATCCGCCATCTTCCTCCTCAATATGCATATAATTATTATTGTTATAATTATTGTTATTGTTACACGGCAGATTATTTATTTTAGGCACTGTCTCATCTGTCATTTGCTTTTCGTTTGTGTTTGATTCGCTTTCAGCTGACATTTTTAACGTTTCTTTGGCATTTTCCAAGTTTCTCTTTGAGTTTTGACCTTTGTTTTGTTCGTCGTGTTTGGTCGTCTCCTTTCCTCTTCCTTTCCTTGTCCTGGCTTTCTCCTTGGTTGCTTCATCATAGACTTTCTTTGGTTCGCAATTCTCTTCAGATTTGCGTGCCTTCTTCTTTCTCTCCTTGGACACTTTATTCTCATCGCCATTTTCATTTTCGGACGCCGCTGGACATTCGGGAGTTTCGTTTTTGCGTCGTTTCCTTAACTTGCGAACTATTTTAGTTGTCTTCTCATCATCACGAGTCTCTGGTTCGCAATTCTCTTCAGATTTGCGTGCCTTCTTCTTTCTCTCCTTGGACACTTTATTCTCATCGCCATTTTCATTTTCGGACGCCGCTGGACATTCGGGAGTTTCGCTTTTGCGTCGTTTCCTTAACTTGCGAACTATTTTAGTTGTCTTCTCATCATCACGAGTCTCTGCAGATTCGGGCTTCTCCTTTGCAGCATTTTCATCGCCATTTCTGATTTTATTATTATTTTCATTTGCTTTAAGTTGCGCTCGCGCCTTTCGACTCTTTGGCGACATTTTGGTTATCTCCTTCTTTTGAGCGGCTGGCGCTGCGGAACAATTTGCACATTAGCATAATTTCATCGGTATTTGTATTGGATTATGTCTTGGCTTACCCATAACGAGAAAATGTTTTTGAATTTCTTTTTCACTAAAAAGTTGCACTCGAATTCCTTAAGACGCATTTGTTTGGAAATGCGCGGCTTTGACAGCTGACCGGTTACTTCGAATCGTTCACTCCAGTTCTCTTAGTTCGTTCGTCCTCGAACTTATGTTTCGCTAAACAGCCAATAGGGGGAGACACAGTCTTGGAACGTGTGGCATCCTTAGTTCCCAAAGGAAAGGACGATATCATTTTAAGTCTATTTTGAATACAAAAGTTATAACAAATTTTATTAATAATTATGACTTCATTAATAAATAATTGTTAAGAAATTATATTTTTGATTTAAATAAAACTACGATGAACATTTGACATTTTAACAAAGAAAATCGAGTATAGCGGAGGTATCGATTCATTTTGTACATGTGCTGCCAGATAGTTCGCAGAAATAAAAGGTTGGCCGGAGAGGTGGCAGCACTGTGTAAAGATTGTATGTATGTTTGTGCTTATTTCGTTTTATTATTTTTATTTTGCGAGCTAGCACCATACATACACATGTATGTTTGTAATTGCAGCTTCCCTTTTATCAGCATTCTCATTTGCCGCTGTTTCGTGCTACATTTCCTTCACGTTCGACGTGTGTGTGTGTCTCGTTTAGATTCTTACAATGTTTTTAAGTTTTTAACTTAATGTTTATACATATAGATGTATATTTAGTTTGAGCTTTTTATACCTGACAAAATTTATTCCCCGGAAAAAATGCTAAATTTATGTATTCTACTAATTCCGTTTATACTTACAACGGCGGCAACAGCTGATTCCGCTGCCTGCAGCGCCTTGGAACGCCATGAAATCGAGCGTCGTCTGTCCACCAAGACACCATATCGCGCCATTGCCAATTACAATGATACCCAGCCGATATATAATGGTAGGCCATTTGCTATTCTTACACTTTGTTTGGCATTTGCTATGAGAAAATGAGAAAAAAAAATGAACATATGGCACAGCTGTTTAGCCCAGTAGCCAAATGGTTGCACAGGACTATGAGTTTGTGATCATGTCATCCCATTCGTCAACTTATTTAATCCAACTTCTTTCAAATTTTTGGTAACGGTCCAAGCTATGCGGCACACCTCCAAAAAAAAAAAAAAAAAATTCAAAATTAGAGCCTGATTTATGATGAATTTAGGTGTAAACATTTTTTCCGGGTCTCTTATAGTTTTTTTTTTTAAATTGTTTGAAATTTTAATAAAAATGAGTTATTTTTTTGTTCTTTTTATGCAAAATGATCTATTTGAATGTTCTTTTGAGTTTTGCAGGGTTGATTTGAGCTTTGCATGGTTCTTTTTTTTTCGATTTTATGTAACGTTTACCAACACTACTTTCATCCTCATGTAATTTTTGGAAGAAAAACCGAGCATTACATTGGATATCTGGCCAAATTTCAATTTCAAAAGAAATTTAAGAGCCACGCAGAAAGGGTTCATGAGCTCTTTATGGCAATTGGTAGATTGTATGACCCCTATAAAGAAGCTATAATCAATGAAGATGCTCATGCAATCCTGGTTAGTAAAGCGTGATCAAAGCGCCGCAGGCGAAAAATTTAAAAAAAAAAATCGCGCGCGCGATTTTTTTTTTTAAAAATTTTTCGCCTGCGGCCCTTTAATATCACACTTACACTTCACTTCACGGAAATCACGTTAAAAATGAATATGAAAAAAGTAGTGTTGGTAAACGTTCCAAACGTGCACAGGTGAACAAAAAATGGTTCAATTTTTATTAAAATTTCAAAAATGTTTTAAAAAAAAACTATAAGAGACCCGGAAAAAATGTTTACACCTAAATTCATCATAAATCAGGCTCTAATTTTGGATTTTTTTTTTTTGTTTGGAGGTGTGCCGCATAGCTTGGACCATTACCAAATTTTTAATAAATTCTTTTAATTGACTGGATTTATAAATAAAATAAATAAATTATATTATATAATTAATTGTTAGGTTAAGGTTACAGTGGTGCTCAGCTTATTTGACCCACTATTACATCTTACGAGCTTTAAGTAAATTAATCTTTTAATTAAATGTATATATAAATAAGATAAATAAATTGTATTAAATTATATATTATAAATGTTAAGGGTCCTGGGCATTTAATAATCGATCACATCGACTGTAATGTTTTTACTAGTTTTGCCATTTCCTTTCACACTCTCTTACGTATTGTTTTCGTTTCGACAAGGCTGCCACCCGACGCGAATATGGTCCATCATACGTCATGGAACACGAAATCCAAGCAAATCAGTTATTTTGCATGCCCAAAAGCGCCTGGTTGAATTGCAGGAACTGCTTTTGCAGCAATCGCAGCCAAATCTCTGTCCAAATGAACTCAACCAGCTTCGCCGCTGGAGTTGGGAACACATTGAGCCCGATGACGAGAAATTTCTGGTCGCCGAAGGCGAAGACGAATTAATCGAGCTCGCTGAACGCATGCAGCTTCGGTTTCCTAACCTGCTGCCGGATCTGTACAATCCCGAATGGTTCTACATGAAATACACGGCCACTCAGCGTACGCTGCAGAGTGCACGAAGTTTTGCCACTGGATTGTTTGGTCGTCATCGTATAAATGCCATCATTTATCCAAGGCCACTGAAACAAGATCCAGTGCTACGGGTAAGCTCAAAAATATTTAACATTTTCAAGTGTATATTGTCGAATCGAACGAGTATTGAGTTTTATTTTCGATTATTTAATATATAAATAAATAAATTTGAAAAAAGTGCGCAATTTGCAGTTCTTCTACATAAAGCGTGGCAACGCTCTTCGCATTGGAAAATGAACACAAGGGCGAACGCAATATGAAGAGAGGGACATAGAGGGAGAGCGATAGTGAAGCACAGAACAAGAACAATCGCAAATGCGTATTTTGTAGAGCGCGTGCGTTTTTTCAACAATTTTCGATTGCTTTCAATTAATTTCCAAGCATTTTGTGTTAACGTAAAAGCCCAAAACGCGAAAGATTTAACGAAAAGACGCAGATAACAGACGTAATGAATCATTTGAAGAAAAGGCAAATGTGAAATTGGTTTCGTCGTCGCAGTTGCCGTTGCCGTTGACGCCGCCGTCGTCTTCGTCGTCGCAGTTGCCTGAAGTGCGAGTGCAAAATTGTTTGGTTATGTGCATCAGCCGTCGGTGCCGACGTCGTCGTCGCTGCTAATGTTGTTGTTGTTGCTGTCGCTGTCGACACGAAATGAGCTGCTAAAACTGTAAAAAGGCAACATTGCAAATGAAAACTGTAAATAGAAAAGAGAAAAAAAATACCCACATACATATATATTGAGAAGTGCATATAAAGAGAAAGATGATGGAATCGCTATATAATAAAAGGATTGAAGGCAGCAAAAGCAGCACAAATAGCAACAAAAATACGACGACAACTGCAGTCAGTGCAAAGAGTGCAGAAATGTATGGCAACACTGGCAGGATCAACACCGAAGCCAACGCCTTCGGTGCCTTTATTGCTGCAGCACTCAACGCTGACGTCGCTGCCGCTGAGAGCAGCAGCCGCCGCACGACGTCCGAAACGTCGTCCACGGCGAAGCATCGCAAAACGAAAACGAAAACAGTTTCAAATTCGAGCTCGAATTCGAATTCGAACTCGAATTTGACACTTTGGTTAGCCGAGGATGAAGGCATAGAATTTATACACGACGATGAGATACAATTGAGTTTTGCAGCGAAACGTCACCAAGAATCGATAGAGCCGTTGGTGTACGAGCGTCATCCGTGGCGGATCAGGGAGCGCATGAAGACGGCCAGTGTGGCGCTGGTGCTCTGTTTAAACATAGGCGTCGATCCGCCGGATGTGGTCAAGATACAGCCTTGTTCCCGTCTCGAATGCTGGATCGATCCCAGTTCGGTGTCGGTGCCCAAGGCAATGGAACTGATTGGCAGCAATCTTCAAATGCAATACGAACGCTGGCAGCCCCGAGCACGCTACAAAAAATGCAATGATCCCACGGTGGAGGATGTGAAGAAATTGTGCACATCACTGCGCAGGAATGCAAAGGGGGAAAGAATCCTCTTCCATTATAATGGACATGGTGTGCCGAAGCCGACGGCAAATGGCGAGATTTGGGTGTTTAATCGCACGTTCACACAGTATATTCCATTGAGCATCTTTGAGCTGATTAACTGGATGGCAGCGCCATCAATTTATGTCTATGATTGCTCCAATGCGGGCATTATAATCAACTCGTTTCAGCCCTTTGCGGAGCAGCACGAGCACGAGCTGGAGAAGGCACTCCAAGCGGGAGCAGGAGCAGGAGGAGTAACTGGTAACCAATCCTTGGTTAGCTACAAGAACTGCATACATCTGGCCGCCTGTGCCGCCAATGAGATACTGCCCATGAATGCCCAGTTACCGGCGGATTTGTTTACCAGCTGCCTGACCACGCCCATTAACATTGCCCTCAAATGGTATGCGATGCAGGAGAAACTGGGCATGGTGCCCAGAATCCAGAGTGAATTCATTGACAAGATACCCGGCAAGGTGAACGATAGGCGGACCATGATGGGTGAACTCAATTGGATATTTACGGCCATAACGGATACGATTGCCTGGAACACGTTGCCACGTGAGCTGTTCCAGCGTCTGTTCCGCCAGGATCTGTTGGTGGCCAGTTTGTTTCGGAATTTCCTGTTAGCCGAGCGCATCTTACGCAGTCATGACTGTACGCCCGTTTCGTTGCCGGCACTGCCGCCGTGTCATCGTCATGCGATGTGGAAGGCCTGGGATTTGGTGGTGGATCTGGCGCTGCAACAGCTGCCGGATATATTGGAGCAACAGGCGCCGTACCGCCAGTTGCCATTCTTTGAGCACCAGCTGACGGCGTTCCAGGTGTGGCTGGACAGTGAATCCGAGTCGAGGACACCGCCCGAACAGTTGCCCATTGTGCTCCAGGTGCTGCTCTCCCAGGTGCATCGTTTGAGGGCGCTGGAGCTGTTGGCACGGTTTCTGGACTTGGGCCCGTGGGCGGTGAATCTCGCCCTGGGCGTGGGCATCTTTCCCTATGTGCTCAAATTGCTGCAGAGCTCGACGCGGGAGTTGCGTCCGGTGCTGGTCTTCATTTGGGCCAAGATACTGGCCGTGGACCCGAGCTGTCAGGTGGATCTGGTCAAGGAGTACAAGTATTTTCTGTCCGTGCTGCAGGACAATACGGTGAGCAAGCAGCACAGGACTCTGTCCGCCTTCGTTTTGGCCTCCATCGTGCACAACTTTCTGCTGGGACAGACGAGCGCGCTGCAGGGTCCTCTCCTGTCCATTTGCCTGGAGCAGCTGAACGACAGCAGCTGGCTGCTCCGCCAGTGGCTGGCCATCTGTCTGGGCATGCTCTGGCAGAACTACGAGAAGGCACGCTGGTCGGGTGCCCGAGATTTGGCTCATGAGAAGCTGTATGTGCTGTTGCGTGATCCCATACCGGAGGTACGGGCCGCGGCCGTCTTTGCCTTGGGCACGTTTATCAGCTCCGTGACGGATCGGAGCGAGGAGCAGGCGAATAATATAGATCGCATCATTGCCATAACGCTGCTGGAGACGGTGGGCGAGGATATGTCGCCGCTGGTGCGGCTGGAACTGGCGGCCGCCCTGCAATGGATGGTACTGCTCTTTGAGACGCAGTTCGTCACGGTCTATCTGGCGGAGCAGGTGAACAGCCACAGTTCCGCCTTGGTCTCGTGTGGCGGGGAGCGCAGTGCCAGCATTACCCATGGCATGCCACATGCACCTCCTGCTCCACCACCTGCCCAATCCACGCACAGCTTGGAACGCTTTGCGCCCACCATACGACGTGGCGTCAGCTCCAGTTCCATTTCGAACATGAGCAGCACGGGATTGGGAACAGCAACAGCGGGAACAACAACAACTACTACTAATTTTATACCCTTTCAGTCCATATTCACCAAACTCTGGCTGGGCATCTACAATCTGGGCCAGGATCCGTTTCCCGCTGTGGCCTCGACAGCTCAAAAGATCATTGCCCATGTGCGGGATGCGGCGCTGTGCATGATTACGGCCAAGGAGGCAACAAATGCCACAACGGCAGGCAGCAACAGCAGCTCCTCCAACTCGGCTCATCCCCGGGATCTTGAGAAGATTAACAACTCGAGTTTGAGCGTCAGTTTGCCGCCCAGTCCGAATACACGCTGCAATTATTTGGGTGGCAGTGGGGAATCGCCGCCAGTGGGAGCAGGTGGTCATCACCAAGGTCATCATGGTCATCAGGCACATGGTCATGGCGGCAGTCAGTGGGTGCAGAAGCTGCGCTTGTCGGGCGGCGCCAACTCCAACACAATGGAGACACAGCGCAAATTGCGCACCAGCTCCATGAATGATGAAACCGATGGCACAGCACATCCACCAGTTGGAGGAGCTGGCGGAGCAAGTGCAGCGCATGCAGTTGGAGCTGGAGTTGTGACTGATGGCGGCAACAATTCAGCGCGCAGCAGCGGCAGCGACACCAATCATTATAACGATAGTAAAGCCATCAATCTAATGCAGCCCATTGTCCAGACGCAGTTCATCAACTGGGCCATCTCGTACTTTACACGTCCAGGCAGCCAGCGGTACAGCGCCGAGGAGGGCTCCAACCCCGAGGCGGAGGGCAAACAACGTTATCCAATCGATCGCAATTCGACGGAGCTGCGACAGCGCAAATATCGCTATCAAAGGAACGAATTTATGCGTCAATTTGTGTCCCAAAGGCGTTTGAGTAGTTTAGTTACCAAACTAAACGATGCCAACAGCTGGGCGAGGAAGACACAGTTTACGCCATCGCTAGTGAAGCTATTGCCCTATGAGCCACAAATTGCGGTGGCCTATAAGGAAAAGGTTTTGGTCTATGATTTTGTGAAGAATTCGGTGTTGAGTTACGCGTCGGAAGTTAGTGGTGAGACAAGTTTAGGAAGCTCTTTAATAGGAGCAACGGGTGGAGGAAGTGGAGGAGCAGGAGCAGGAGGAACTGGCAGAAAGACATCGCGTCTGGAATTGTGGAACTCGAATTTTGCGCGCGTCAGCAGCTTTGAGCTATTGAATGCACAGGATGTGGGCCTAATGCTCGTGGCACACGATGACGGTGTCATTAGGGTCTGGCAATCGACGTCGGCTGGGGATGGGGATCAGCCCATGACAACGCGTCTGATTAGCGCCTGGGATGCACTGCCGCGTGGCAGTTATGGTGGCAATGTCGCCACTAATGTCGCCAGCAATTTAAGCACAAATAGTGCGGGAAGTTCATCGGGAAATTCAACCTCAGCTGCGGCAACTGGAGGAGCGGGAGCTGGAGCAGCGGCAGGCGTGGCGTCCACCTCAAATTTGGGCAGCGGGAGCAGCCTGCATTATGGTGGTGGCTATGGTTCCATGGGCATTGTCACCGCCTGGCAGCAGTCAAGTCAACATCTGGTCGTGGGCGGCTGCGCGCAGCGCTATCTGCGCACCTGGGACGTGGAACGTGAGCTGAAATTGAACGACTTTCAGCTGGGCAAAGATACAACTGTGCGCGTCCTGTCGCCCTTTATGGCCAATCGGCGCTGCGACACGATTGTCGCCGGCTGTGCCGACGGCTCTGTCCGTTTGTTCGACAAACGTTGCGCTCCGCACGTGATACGCGTGATCCGTGAACATGCCACGCCCATTCTGCACGCCTGCCTGCGGGCGGACGATCGCACGCTCGTCGTGGGCTGCCAGGCGGGCAAGGTGTGTGTCTTTGATCTGCGCGGCTGGAGCAGCTGGGATGGATTAACTTCGTCGCCCTATAGATGGCAGGCGGGCGGGGATATTACGGCCATGGCAACGCATCCGCTGGCCGATGCTGTGGCCTGTGGGAATGCCTCCAAGATTAGCATCTACTCGCTCAAGGGCAAGGCGTTGAGTTCGCTGCGCAGCAACGAGGGATTCATGGGCTCGAGGAATCCGCATCCCACGTGCCTCTCGTTTCATTCGTTCAACGTCCAGCTGGCGGTGGGTTTTGTGGACAATACAGTGGCTGTCTACAGTCCCACACCAGGTAACATTACACGATTCTACACGATTAACGGGTATGATTCTAGGAATCCAAAATTAGGAATCGAATAGTTAGGGATCCAAAATTACGAATCCGAAATTAGGAATACAGTTATTAGGAATCCAAAATAAGGTAGACGAAAATTGGGAAAGCCAAAATTGGAAAAACAAAAATTAGGAAAACAAATTTTGGGAAAAGCCGAAATCAAAAATATTTAATTAAAAATCTTAAATAATCTTAAATCTTAAATATTTTTGTTTTTCTCATTTTTGTTTTCAAAATTTTTGCATTCCCAATATTTGGATTCCAAATTTTACCCCAAAATACCGCGATTTTTTAATAAAATATTTTAGATTTTTTGCTTTTTCCTATTTATAAGCAAAAAGACAAAATTTTTCGAACACACGCTCTCTCTCTCCGGCAGAATTATGAGCTCCCATCCCATGGAATATTCTTTTGGCATTTTGGGCACCATTTCTTTATAAAATCACATTATGTAACTTGTTTTTAAACGTGTTTTTCGTTTTTGGTCTCGTTACAGTTTTATAAACTCTGCAGCCGCTGGAAAACGGACGTCGATAAGAATCCTGAAACAATGTTTAATGCACGTAGCTTCAATGCGGAGCCAGCGATGCAGTCAGCAGTGGAGCATGTTCGGGCGAGCACACAGCTATCGGATTTAACGGTACAGGACGTTCAACTCATGTACACGGTGTGCGCCTTTGAGACGGCCTGGCAACGCCATCAAGCGCCATCTGTGTGGTGTCGCTTCTTCGACGTGAACTCGTTGAGCGCCCTGGAATTTGCCGAGGATCTTGAATATTACTGGAACGATGGCTACGGCTATGAATTGACCCATCGCATTGCCTGCCCGGCAATCGCCGATATGTTTGCGGCCATCGAGTGAGTAGTTTTTCTATATATATTTGATCATATTAAGATGTCAATTGGATCAAAAGGAATATATTTATAATATTTTGAATTGGTTTTTAATTAAGAGCATGTTTTAACGGATAAATATATGGAGAAAAGGGGCAAAAAATACCAGGCGAACAGAAATTCAGAGTAAATGACATATAAAAATGTATAGACCAGCGGTGGGCACGCAGTGGCTCCGGGAGCAGCGGCTGCTCCCAAATTAAGTAGACTCTAATAGGGTTGGTATAGACAATAATTTCATGGTAAAAATCACTTGTAGCAATCGATTTAAACAGTATTTTAAATAAATATTCTTGAAAAAGGGCAAAAAAATACCAGGCGAACAGAAATTCAGAGTAAATGTCGATTACAACAAAAAGTGCATCGGATTTTGCTCTGCCGCAGCGCTGTCGCCTGCACACGAACGAACTTTCGCTCGCTTGCGGCTTCGGCAAGGTCAGTTCGCCTGCGCCGATGACGTCACAGTGACGTCGGCAATGCAAATGCGTCTCAAATGAAAATCAGTTGCCGATCAGCCGTTGACAGAGCAAGATTTATTTGCATACATACATTTATTTGCATGCTCTGAGCAACTTTTACACAAAGCACTTGCAATCAAAATTTGTTATATATTTTGTTATTGAACGTATTGAATGGCGATGCGAAAGGCAATAATGATCATTACTATTTGTGTAGATCTAATTTATGTATCGAGTTTGCCAGCATCAGTGCAAGTGGCGGAGTGGTGGAAGTGATAGCTGGTCGGCAAGCCAAACGGGAGATCGGGGTTCGAGTCTCGGTCCGAAGAAAGTTGAAGATCACGTTTTGTATAGATTTAATTTATATTCTACAGTCAGCATTTTATATATATTATTATGTATATAGAAGACAATAAAACCACTTAAAGCTTGCAACAAAATCAGATAAAGGGATTTTAAATTATATTTGAAATAAAATTGTACTTGAATAAAGTATATTCTGTACAGTCTTTTATAGAGATGGGCACGGGCCGGGTCGGTCCTCGGGACCCATGGGCCTTTTACAATATTGTCGGGTTCGGGCCGAAAAACCTCATTTCGGGTCGGGCCGGGCCGTGCTCGGGCCTAACTTCAAAGCCCGACAGCCCGGAACACGCCAAAATCTATTGCATTTTTTAAAGATAAAGTTTACGAATGACTAAATAAGCTAGTTTAATTATTGATACGACGCGCTCATTTAAATCTGACAGTAGTAAAAGGGTATTTTCCACATCTGGAAATGTTTTGTGCGAAAAAAGCACAAGGTTGCTAAGTTCCAATTTGAAAAAGATTTTATTTTTTAATAAATTTGGTTTTTTTTAATTTTTCGGGCGGGCTGGGCGGTCTTCGGGCTTTATAACAAAAGTATCGGGCGGGCTTGGGCCTTTTTTCCATCGGGAATTTCGGGTTCGGGTCGGGCCGGGCCTGAAAAATGGGGCCCGCGCCCATCTCTAGTCTTTTACTTAAATATTGATTTCTTCGATAATAAGTTTATACATAATTTATATGTTATATAATTCAATTTTGCAATCCTAAAATGAACCCTCAACACTTTTTTGTCGACTTCGAATAAAGAAAAGAAAAATAATTATTTTGAAAATACATTTTTTGGAATATACTTAGTAGAGATATTTAATTTAGTTTTATTTTATGCTTTTGCGATTTAATATGATTTATTTCTTTATATTTATGCACTTGAGTAAATTGCTGCATTTTTAGTAAAATAGAAAATCAATGCGTACTAAATTAAATAAAAATAAAATTAAATAATAATAAAATTGAATAATAATAAAATTCAAAAATAATAAATTTTAATAAAATAAAACTAATAATTGAGTTAATTGTATTGTTTTTATATTGTTTTGCAGTACGCCAAGTGAACGAGCCAATGCCACATTCTATTTTACGCACTCGGGGACGCTGCTCAAGATGTTGGCCCATCTGGGCGTGGCCAAGGATGAGCAGCCGTTGACGCATAAGGATTTTGGCAAGGATCGACGCTGGCGTACAAGTGAAATCGATGCGTTCGCAACCAATTTGGCCTTTGTGCGCTATGAGTGAGTGTGTGACAGAGAATAGGGATAAAAAGAGATAAATATGGGGGACCGTAACTTTCATAAGTTTTAAAATATAAAAAGGGAAATTAACAATTATTTTCAAATTTTTATTGAAAAAATCAGAAATAAGTGTTATTTCACAAATTTTAATTAAAAAATGAATTTTAACTATTATTTTTGACTTTTTAAATAAAAATTAAAAATAAGAATTAAATTTGATTTATATCTTATAAATTAAAAAAAAACAAGCTGTGTTCTGATATCGATAGTCCCGACTGAAATAGGAATTTTGGTGTACACAATTTTACTATAGCATATTTCCTACACATTGATTTTTTTAGTTGAAATTAACATTCATAACTCTTATATATCTCTTTTAAATTGAAGTGTTGAAAATTGTATTTGAAGATTATGTTCCACCTATAAATATAACTTCAAGAATATTCGTCTTAAATGTTTTATTAAAATAAAATAAATATGTTATATGTTTATTATTAAAAAATTTATAGTTCTTGAGGTATTGTGTGAAAATTGCAGCTTTTTAGCTTTAACCGTTTGGCCTACACGTTCTTAGTCAGGACAAAGAGTTTTTAAGTTTTCAAAACATCTATAATTGATAATATTGAGCATACATATTTTTCATATTATATTAAAATATTTTAAATTGAATTTATATTTGAAAATATCAGGGATTAAAACCGAAACAAATATCGGTTTCAGTTACGGTTTCGGTTATGTTCGGATTTAGGTTTTCGGTTATCGGTTACGCAAAATCTTTGAATAAAGGCTACGTAGCGGTGAACCGGTATTTGTATGTTTCGGTTTCAAAATACCGGTATGGTTTCGGTTCACAAAAAAAAATTCTTTTTCAAAAATGTAATTATTTTAAAAATAAAAAAATAATTATTAAAAAGGCATTACTTTCTTAAATTAAAAATAAAAGGAAAAACAAAAATAAAATACAAAAATAATAACAAAAAAAATCTGAGATAAACAAGACTTATGAGTCGGAAAAAATAGAAACAGTTCAAAATTCTCCGTTTTAAATTATTTTTTAACTGATTTTTTTTTAATTTTTATAATAAAAATTGAAAATAAAACATATTTTAAAATTTTTTTTAAAAGTGATACTTTAACTCTTTTTTGCAATTTTTAAAATAACAATTTAAAATAAAACTTTTTTTAAATTTTTGTTATAAAAATTGGAAGTAAAAATGTATTTTTGGATGTATGAAAAACCGAAATAAACCTTTATAAATGAAACGGTTACTAAACGGTTATTTCGGTTTACAGAGTTTCGGTTTAAAGGTTTCGGACAAATGAAAATTTTTTTTTTCGGTTACGGTTTCAGTTACGGTTATAAATTTCAATCGGTTTTTACCGGTTAAAGGTTACGGTTTCGGTTAGGGTTTTGATCCCTGGAAAATATTAATAATGAACATGAATTTATTTTAATTTAATATATATATGTATTTCTATTTAACAGTTGCATTGAGGAGGAACCTCGCGTGCTGGTGATGCATCAGGAGCGTGTGGTGCGTCTGCCCGGTTGTCCACAGGATGATGATCTTTGTCCGCTTAAAACGCTGCGACGCAACTACGCGGACAGCGTTGAGCGCTGCGATTTTTTGAGGCACTGTGTCAACAAGCAGCCAACTAAATAGAGAGAGCGAAGGAGAGAGAGAGAGAGAGAGAGAGAGAGAGAGGGACAATATGGAATGGCAATGGAAATGATGAAAAGCTGAGAATGGCGAGAATTGATGATGCTGATGATGATGATGATCAACAAGTTGATGTGAGAATGATAATGATGATGATGATTATCAAGTTGATGATGATGATGATGATGATGATGGTGCTGCTGCTGCTCCGCCTACCGCAAACTATGTGAAATTTAACATGACCCCAGGGATTCGTCGCTATTTTGTGAATTGAATTGATTTTTGAATAGATGTAAAGAGAGAGACAGCAGAGAAAGAGTTGGAGAAAGCGAAAGCGAATGAGAGTTAATAATATAGAGATAGGGAATAGCGTTTACTGTAAGAAGAGAGAGGGAGACAGCTAGTGAAAGAGAGCGAGATAATTTGTAAAACCAAAATTAAGTGGAAACCAAAATATTGTATGTGTTTTGTATGCCTTTAAATCAAGATAGAAACACAGAGAGAGATGGAAAAAGAAAGAGAGCAAAGAGCACAAGTAAAGTAAATAGAGCGAGAGAGCAAGAGCGAGTAACAGAGATAGAAATGAGCAAAGTTTAAAGAGATAAAGATTCTAAAAATTGCCGCCAATCCGAAAATTGTCTATCAACTATTATATAAAAAGAACAATAAACAATAGCTCGAAAATCGAAACTCTGTTAAACTCCCTGCTAAAGCTGCTAAAACAATGTTTCCTAAACACACTTTTTATTATAATTATAATTATTACTTTTGTTTTTTTTTTGTGTAAATTTTAAAGTCGAGTTTCTTTTTCTATATAACTATACAACAAACAAACAATTCTTATATATATATAAATACATAAATGTAAACGAAGCTAAACCAATATATAAACTACGCCTAGCCCTTGTACATACCTAACTATATGTATATATATATATATATCAAACACATATACATATATACAATTTAAAGATAAACTTATATTGTAACTGTTTTGTTGCGTAACAAGTTTAATAAGCATAAAATAAGAGTTGAATACACAATAAATTAAAAAACGAAAAAAAAACAATTAAATTTTTTTTTTGTTAATTTTTAAGCCTATTTTGTATGTGATTTTGTTTATGTTAGTTTGAATATAGTTTTTTTCTGCTTTGTAAAAAAAACGAAAAATTTGTTAAATAAATAAACAAGAACAAATTGAATGCAATTAAAAAATAATAAAAAAAAAGTCATAAAAATGGTTAAGAGTTGATCCGAAAATGTTTTTCCCCGTTCCTTGTTTTGAAGAAAAGCAAATACAAATACAAAACAACAATCACAACATTTCTAACACTTGAATATATACATATATATATATATCTATTTACTTCTATGTTATTATCACGTATAATTCCAACTACAAAAACAAAGACTTGAAATTCGAACCTTTCAAATTTCTGTTTGAAATAAACAAATAAAGTGAGAAAACTGACAAATGTAATTGCAAATCTACAACAAATCTACAAATCGACAACAAATCTTCCCCCCCGCCTCCCTCTCGACAGCCCCTGGGCAAACTTCCCGTGTCGTCGTGTGTTAAATTAAAACTGCTAATTGGAATTCTTCACTCATTTTCGGTACTATTCAACTTTGGAGTGTGCATTCGATTGACGAGAATCTATTCGATATGTGTTCAATGTGTTCGTCTCTGTTCCGGGTTCGATTTACCCGATTTGGGTCGGAATTGATCAGTTCCAAAAATAGTGTTAAGGTCATGAATCCAAGTTTGTAGATTCGCTTTAACATGATTTTGTATTGACTTCTAAATACACTTTCTTTGCTTAGAGATGTCTTATTTAATATTTAATCTGATTTGAACGGTCATAACCGATTGATATGTTAAGCCGCAACTAAAATTGAAACAAATCTTTTTTAATTCCCAATGCACATTGGGCGGAATTGCCCTTTTTTTTGGCAAAAAGTCTAAATTCTATTTTATAATATTTTTATGGTTATAATATTTTTTCCAGTAAGTAATTGTCCCTCCTCATCGAAAACAATAAATTTAAATTTTTTTATGCAACACTCGTTAAACACCAGCCCTTCAAACTCAGCTGTTTGAGCCACGCGGTGTCTGCATGTGGTCCGATTTGAAAATTTCATATTTGTTTGTTAGTCTCCCATTTTTAAACGGTTTGAAGAATCTAAATAGTTTAAAATGTAAAATGACCACCAAGGTGTGTAGAAAAGAGTTGTATATGTGTTTAATTATATGTGCTTTTGTTTCGTTATGTTTTCAATGTTATTAATAAACCATAATTTTTGTCGAATCTAACCTCAATATAGCTGTGTTTCGTGGAGTATATCTAGCAAGATAAACGTGGATTATAAAAAGTGCTTATGTGGTAGTATGCGTTATTATGTATATATTTATGTAGAGTTTAAATCATAAGCGGAATTTTGCGGATTTTCGAAATACTCCAGTAGAAGTTGGTGTGTTTTTATGCTTGAAAATTGGATATTTCCCAGGTGTTAGATGGGGAGGGGGGTAGGAACATGGTCAAATACAAAAACAAAGAAAATTATAAATTCTATTTTAGTCTGATTAGCAATCATGCAAAGTTTGAATATTTTCCTTTATATTGAAGCTTTTTAAAAACAAATATACTTTTTTCAATGAGTCGTGGAAAAAGCGAAAAGGAGGTCCATTTTTTTTAGGTCCAACTTAAAAACCGAAAAAATTATAAATTGTACTTTAGCCTAACTAAGATTCATGCCAAGTTTCAAGTCTCTAGCTTTACATTACGATTTTATATAAATATATTAGACTTTTTTTTCATAGTCGTAGTGGGAGGGGGAGGTGAAAGCATGGTCCAAATCTAAAAAAAAAAATTCTAAATTCACAAATAATATGAATAGGAAATTCTCCAAGTTTCAAGTTTCTAGCTTTAATATTAGAGTTTTTGCCAAAAAACGGGCGATTCCGCCCAATGTGCAATGCCCAAACAGAACAACCGAAATTATTCAAACGAAAATAACCGTTTAGTAACCGATTCGGTTTGGTTAAGCATAAAATTTAAATATGGTTTTAGGGTGTAATCCTAGTTTTTAAAATAAATTGGATTTATTTTCTACTCTCAAATTAAGATCGGTTTTTAATAATTTAATATTCGGTATTATAAACCGTTATTATACCGGTATTTCGAAACCGAAACACACAAAGAACCGATAGCCGAATACCTAAATTCTCACATAACCGTTTCGGTTTTATACCCTGTTTTAAAGGGTGTCTACTATTCCATGATAAGCTCGATTTCAGATCTTAAGTTTTCTTTTAAAATTATAAATTTAATGAAAAGCTTTAGACTCCAAGAAAAGTTATTTGACAATAAGCCCTTTTTATTATGCTATAAATTTTAATCTCTTTGATTTTAAAATTGAATTCTTTGATTGATCAGGATACTTTCAGATTAGATTTCAATTCAATTTTCTAGTTTTCTAAAGAACTTTAATGGTTAATGGTTTTTCTTCCAGTGATAAAAAAATTTCCAGAACTCCAAAAAGTTGTCATAATACTTTTAATTCAGTCATAATTTTTGCTCTTAAAAATTGTCAACATTTTCTAGAATTCTTTAATGCTTAAGAGTTGTGATATAGCCGCTTATTATTTTAGGGTAGGATAAAAATGACACTCTGGCTCAAAGAACAGTCAATTTGGAACTTTGTAACTGTTTGTTTTCCACCTTTTTATGAACACAAAGTGGGTAAAACAAGCACTCGACAGCTAACAAAAATCACAGGAATAACATTTGTCAAGTTTATGCGACAGCTTGACAGTTTTGAAATGAAACCAAGCTTTGGTTTTAGCGCATTTAGAAAAACATCATTTCAATGCGATTTAATTAAATTTTGCTTTTTAACGGGGGTGCCACAGAAATCGCTTTTGCTTGAATTTCACTTAAATTTCATACAAATTTAAGTGAAATTCAAGCGAAAGCGATTTCTGTGGCACCCCAGTAAACTTGTCTTTATTTCATTTTTTCTTAAACCAAGTACGGAATACTTAATTCAAGTTAGATTTTTCAGTTTCTTCTCCGCTAATACATATGTTGACTATCGAGGCTCTAAAAGTTTAAGGCAGCGTTTAAGCGTTAAGTTTAAGCGGCTGCTCCCAACTTTATTTCTGCCTTTTTGGATTTTTTATTTTTATTTTTATTCCAAATATTGTGATAATTTAATAAAAATACATTCTAAAAAATACAAACTTACATTAAGAATCTAAAACTTGAATTTTAGCATAATTTTTTTCTCTAATTGTTTCTTTTTTTAAATTTAGATTTTTTGATATTTAAAAAAATGGTATTTTCTTTTTTAAGATTATAATTTAATGCGTGATGATTTGACACAAAAGTTGTCACGATCATTACACTTAAGTCAGAGTTCAACAAGAAAAATAATAACTATGTAAAATGAAATTTATTTAAACATTCTTTCGTGACATGAGTCGATATACATATTCTATGTGAATTGAATTACTTTTATGTTAAGCTTAATTTGGGCCAGTTTGTTGACATATTTTGAATGGTTTTAATTTTGAGTTGATCAGATCAAGAAAGGTTTTAATAAAATTTTATGTTTAATAAAAATAGTAACAATTTTAATCAATAAATATCTTTTTTATAACTTTTCAAAAAATTTAGAAATTTTTTTTTTTTTTTTTAATTAAAATATTTGTTCATTTTATAGAACATACATTTTTATCAAAAGAATATATATTTTAAATTTTTAGAAAAATTATTATTAAAATTGTTCATTTTATTAAATATACATATTTTTTTTAACATTTTTTTAATAATTTAGAAAACACATTTTTTTAATAAAAATGTGTATTTAATAAAATGAACGACAATTTTAATAATTAAACATTTTTATTAACATTTCTCTTCTACGCGATATTTTTCGCCTTCTTAACATAATAATTGGTGTTGCAGTTTTGTAAGTTATGCAAATTGTGTTGAAATCAGGCCTAGCTGCCGTGTAAACTCGCTCAGTGCGAGCTAAGGAACTTTTGTTGTGCGAGTTAATGCAATTAGCATCGAGCGGAAGCTGCACATTTGAAAGCTTCCGCGAAAGCTTTGAGCTCAGCGGCAACAGGTTCAACCCTTAAAAAAGCTTTTAGCGGGCGTCGCTCAAAAGCTGCGCAGGCGAGGATGACAGACAGAGAGTGAGAGAGAGAGTGAGAGAGAGTGTGTGTGATGAAGAAGAAGAAGAGCAGCTGCAGCAGCAACATACACACAGCGCCGTCGCAGTCGCAGTCGCTGTCGACGCTTGGCTTTGACGTTTGGTCTCCGACTGAAAAACTGCGAATTGGCCAAAAAATATAAAAACGTTTTTTCAGTGCGCTGTTTGTCGTTGCGGTTGTTTGGCGCGCGCTTTTTTTTATAATTTGGCTTAATTTTTTGGGTAGGGGAATTCAAGACACGAATTTTCGTTAGTTGGTGTCATGTGTGTGTTGTTGGTGTTGTCGCTGTTGTTGTTGCTGCTGTTGTTGCCATTAGCTTTTAAGTGTTAGGCTTCCTTTAGTTGTCCTCTCTCTCCGTGTGTGTGTGCGTGTGTGTGTGTGTCTTAGCCATATCACCTGATGCGGCGTCGCGTTCAAAAACGTCAGCAACATGACCTAATTGTGATTTAAAACCAAGTCAACTTAGCCAGGACAACAACCCAACCCAGTGCCACCCACCAAAAAATAGCCAGCAATAAAAAAAAAAATAAAAATTAAATACTACAACGAGTCACCCCCCCATTCGATTGTGGCACACCCTACTGCGCTCTTGTGGGGCTTCCTTGAAGGATTTCTTCGCCTGCTAACACATGGAGCAGCTGTGCTATGTGGCACTCAGCTGCCTGCTGGCCATCATTCTGCTTTATGGCCTAATCGAGCTGCATTATTTCCTGCGCATGTGCCTCTGTGTCCTGCTGGCGCGCTTTGTCAAGCGACGCTGTCACATCCTGGAGTCGACCACAGTCAATGGTAAGTCCATAGCCCAATGTCCACACTACTTGTCCGTCTGTAATTACGTAAAGCTGCCTTCCAAGTGCCGGCCCGGAACCACCTTCACCTTTACCTTCACTCACTCAGTTAGCAAACCACAAAAAGAAAAAAAAAATAAATAAAAAGAAACCCAGCTGAATAAAATAATCCAAGTGCCGGGCCGGTACCACCTTCACCGGTACCATTCTCACCGGTACCACCTTCACCGGTACCATCTTCACCGGTACCACCTTCACCTTTACCTTCACTCACTCAGGTAGCAAACCACAAAAAAAAATAAATAAAAAGAAACCCAGCTGAATCATTTAAACCAAGTGCCGGCCCGGTACCACCTTCACCCTTACCTTTACTCAGTCAGCAAACCACAAAAAAAAAAAAACAAGTGGGAAAGGCTATAGTCAAGCGCCCGACTATAGGATACCCGTTACTTATTTAAATAAATTAAAACAAAAAATTTTGTTGCATGCTTTTAGGCACTTACATTGCTTAAAAACTTTTATCAGCCATTACCACCTTTCTATTTGTCCGATCTTGCTACGATTTAGTAGGATGATAGCTTATAATAGTAATTAACGTTAAATTGTAAAAAATTTACGGAGGCGGAAAGGGGCGTGGCAAAATTGATTTGCGAGGGTTTTATAGAAGTCTGTATGCCAAATTTAGTTTCTCTAGCCCTTATAGTCTCTGAGATCTTGGCGCTCACACAGACGGACGGACGGACGGCTGTTGATGCTGATCAAAAATATATATACTTTACAGGGTCGGAGATGCTTCCTTCTGCCTGTTACATACATTGCAACGAATACAATATACCCTTTTACTTATTTTGGAAGTAACGGGTATAAAAATAACCAGCTGCCTTTAAACCCACCCTTGTGTCTTTGACAGGTGTTTGTCTCAGCAACGATGTGGACACATTGCTCTATCACATGAACAACGCACGGTATTTTCGGGAACTCGACTTTGCCCGCGTCGATTTCTATGAGCGCACCAAATTGTACAGCACCATCACCCGTTTGGGCGGCTCGGTGTTCCAAGGTGCCGCCACCATTCGTTATCGAAGATTCATACGACCCTTTCATCGCTTCAAGATCATTTCCAGGGTAAGCCTACGATTCGGGAACTCTGTTTACTCCCACTTCCACAAATATTACAAATAATTATTATTATTAGTAGTCAGAAAATAATCAAAAAGAATGTATTTATTATTATTTGATTGTTAACTTAATTTTTACATCTTGGTGGAATTTATATTCTAAATATTTTGCTCTCTAATAAATATTGTTTAGTTATTATTATATTTCTAAACAGAGAAATAATCAACAAAAATTTATTGGCCATATTTCTCACTATTATTGGACTAGTTTTTATTTCTCGAACTATGTTTAAACTATTTTTCCCATAATTCTCTAACTATCTACCGATTTATTTACTTAATTATTACATCAACTGTAGAATTTATATTCCAAATATTTACTCTAAATTATTATTTATTATTACTAGTCAGAGAAATAAGCACAAACATTTATTGGCCATATCTTTTATTATTTATTTATTTGACTATTTTTTATTTCTTCAACTATTTTTAAGTAATTTTTCGTATATATATACGAATTTTATCTTGACTATTTATTAAACAATTCTTTCGACTATTTTTCCAATTTTTTTCATTCAAAAATTTCTAAACTATCTCTCTGAATCTTCTGTCAACTAGCAACCCCACAACGACTCTTTTTACCCGAATATTTCGTAATTACTTTCAGAGAATTCCTTAGTTATATCTCTTACTATTTTCAACAATTTATACTATTTTTTTCTGAATTTCTTTTTCGACTCTTTCCTTGTTTCTTCTTATTTCATCGATTTCTCTCTTTTCAAATTTTCTGGTCTTTTTTCAGACTATTTCCCACCTATATTTTAGTATATTTCAAAAAATTATCTGCTAACATTTTTTAACTATTTCTGCGACTCTTTTTATTCGAATATTTTGTTACTATTTTCTGGCCTTTTTTTTAGAGCATTCCCTATCTATTTTTTACTATTTTCAACAATTTATCCGATTATTTTTCTAACAATTTCTTTGACTCTTTCTTCCCTTTTTTCCGAATATATTCAAACTATTTTTCTGAATATTTATCATCATTTTTTCCGATATTCCACTAACTATTTTTTCGACTTTTTCCTTTTCAAATTTTCTGGTCTTTTTTTCAGACTATTCCCCAAAAATTGTTCATTATATTTTCACCAATTTATCTGATTGTTTCTCAGACTATTTCTCCGACTCATTTTTATACCCTGAGGGGTATATTAAGTTTGTTCAAAAGTATGTAACAGGCAGAAGGAAGCATCTCCGACCCCATAAAGTATATATATTCTTGATCAGCATCAACAGCCGAGTCGATATAGCCATGTCCGTCTGTCCGTCGGTCCGTGTAAACGAAAGGATCTCAGAGATGGTAAGAGCTAGGACCACCAAATTTGGAATGAAGACTCCCTATTTATGTTAAAATTTTGCCACGCCCACTGTGGGGGGCGTAATTCATCAAAAACTGACATCGCCTTTAATTTCGGGATTTGAGTTAAATTTTGAAATTTTTTTTTATTTCAACGGGTGTAGGATCATGCCCAGAGACTAATCACCAAATTTCAACACGATTGGACCATAAGTAGTGAAGATATTAACGATTTTTCAAACCCCTTTTTAAATGCAATTCTATAAATAGAATTAATAATGATTTAATTCGTTTTGTATTTACTCTAACGGAATGTACATTGAGTATGTAAGTATATCGAGTTTGCCAGCATCAGGAAATGTGTCGAAGTAGCCGAGGTGATAAGTGTTCGACTAGCAACCAGGGAGATCGCGGTTCGAATCTCGGTATGGGTGCGGTGCAGATGACTTTTAATTATTAAATGTTTTCATTTATTTAAAATTTTCTTTCTAATGATAGAGATACGCACCCATGCGCAATGGGTCGTGGGTTCGAATCCTGTATTGGTCAACCAATTTTTTTTTGTTGTTTTTATCATTTTTACTTTTAATACATTTTTAAAATATCGTGCCAATTGGTTAAAATCACTCATTTATATTTTAAAATTTAAATGGATGTAGCTGCAAAAAAAACGTTAGGTCGATAAATAAGGATAATTATGGGAATAACATGGGCATCAAATCTTCGGCGTGCCGGGGCCTAGGCTCAGGGTATATTACTGTCGAGTGCACTCGACTGATCCGCTTGTTCCTTATACTTTTATCTAAATATATTTGTCTGATTAATGCAATTTTTGCAGATCATCTACTGGGACGAGCAATCCTTGTTTATGGAGCATCGTTTTGTGCGTCCCTCGAATAAGTTTATCCACTGCATTGTCATCTGTCGCCAGCGCGTCATCGATGTCTCCATGGATGCGGTAATGGCCGAGTTGCTGCCAAAGACATCGACGACGCCGTTGCAGGCGTCGCGACATACTCTGAGCTCCACGGCCAGTTTGCAACCGGCGATGGTGGCCATGGTAACGGCCACATCGGTGCCAGCGACAACCCTAGAAGCCGCCTCGCAGGCGGAAAATGGACATGTGGCAGCCACAACAACAACAGCAACAGGCACAACAACAACGGGAACAACAACAACGACAGCGTTGGCTAAGCTGAAGCCACCGTTGCCGCCAGAATTGTGCAAATGGATTGAATACAACGACATGTCCAGCAAGAATCTTCGCAGCGGCTGCTGACCGAGAAACGAGGGAACCAAGACGCCCACAATTCCAGCGGATGACAAACGAACCAGTTCCAAAATGAACTCGACCCATTGGAGACTTTTGCTGGAGCCTTTATGCTTAACGCTGCGCGCTCGATTTCAATTTCGGAATTAGATGCAGATTTTCGGAATATCATTCCGAACTTCGGAGTAAGATTCCGAATTTCGGAGTAAGATTCCGAATTTTTGAGTAAGATTCCGAATTCCGGAGTAATATTCCGAACTTCGGAGTAAGATACCGAATTTCGGAGTAATATTCAGAATTTCGGAATATGATTTCGAATTTAGGAGTACGATGCAGATTTTCGGATTAAGATTTCGAATTTCGGAGTAAGATTACGAATTTCGGACCAAGATTCCGAATTTCGGAGTACGATTCCGAATTTCGGAGTACGATTCCGAACTTCGGAGTAAGATAACGAACTTCAGAATAAGAAAACGAGCTTCGGAGTAAGATTCCGAATTTCGGAGTAAGATTCCCAATTTCGGAGTAAGATTTCGAGTTTCGGAGTAAGATAACAAACTTCAGAATAAGATTCCGAATTAAGATTCCGATTTCGAAGTTAGATTTCGGAATTAAATAATAATTAATAATAATTTAAATTCCGAATTTCAAAATAATATTCAGAATTTCGGAATTGGACTCCGAAAAATTTCGGAATTAGATTCCGAAGTTTTTAAACAAGATTCCGAATTTCGGAATAAGACTCCGAATAATTTCGAGTTAAGCTTCCGAATTTCGGAATTAAATTCCGAATAATTTCGAAATCAGATTCCCAATTTCGTTTCCGCTTTTGCAGCACTTAAAATAGGAAATATTTGTTTTTTTTTTTTACTTGATGCATAAGTAAGTGTATGTGTGTATGTGTGTGTGTATTTGATTGCGTGTGTAAAGTGTGTGCAAATGTTGACGCCTGTTTACACGCGTCAAGTGCTTTAACTTTAGCCTTAAGTTGTCTGAATCTCGGAATCTGAATGGCCTAGCCGTAAGTGCATCCATCTGTTTAGCCTATAGTCCAATCTATGTAAATGTAAATGTAATGCATAATATACTATATTTATTGTACAATAACAAACACCAATACCTAAAGCTAATAATCCATCAAATATATACAGTATGTCTAGTAATTGTTTTGACAAACAAATTTAAAAAAATCTTATGGTTTTTTATATTTTAAAAATTAATTTTGTTTGGAAAACAGAGTCAAGAGAATTGATTTTTTTCTTTTTAAATTTATCAAGACACTTTTTTGACTCACTGTTTTATATGTATTTATATGTATGTCTAGTGATTGTTTTGACAAATAAATTTGAAATAATCTTGTTTTTTAAAGTTTTACAAAAAAATTAAAATCCAACCTGAAGCAACTACAATAAAAATACGAAAAAGTTAATACAGTCAATAAAATGTTCGCTTTTTTTTAAATTTATCAAAACACTTGCTTGACTCACTGTATGTATAAGTGTGCTAGTCCAGTAAATATGTGCTTATCCGTATTTTTTCTCTCTACTGCGATTTACACTTTTTGGGTGGGATTTCAACAGGGACTTCAACTTGGGTGTTTTTTCACTACTCAACACTTAAGTGCCTAGTGTTGAGAAGTGACTAAGAATTTGAAGTTTATTGGTATTCAGATTGCGGATGTGTGTTTATCACTTTTCTATTCAAGTTGATTTAGTAACTGCTCTCGAGCTGGAACTTTAATGAAATCTGGGTTTTCCCCACTTGAAATTGGACTGTGTAGTGTTGAAAAGTGTTTGCAGATGCATGGAGTCTGGAATAACGCTTGAGAATTCATTGAAATGGTTTTTATTTTAATTATTATTTTTTGTTTAATGAAGAAAGAAAGAAGAAAAAAATGACTGAAATTAATAAATTCTGGATCGAGTCGAGTATATTCACATTAATCTCAGAGAGCCAGGGACACCAAACTTGGCATCTCTATGAGAGCTAGAGGCACCAAAATTGGCATTTCAAAAATATATACTCAGATAATTAAGTTCACCAAAACATTCGAATTTCATGAGCAATTTTCGGCACACAGAATAAGTAAGTATATACTCATAAAATTCGAACACTATTACTAAATAAATAAAAAAGTTTCTGTAAAAATATTTTTAGTATAATAAGTACAGGGTATCTTACAGTCGGCTTCTTCGAACTGTAGCTTTTGTCATTTAATTTTTTTTATTGTGGTATAAAATATTTTGTTTATGTGGCAACCGTCTATGAAAATTAGATCTTGGAAACGTTCATCGGATCTGTGACTTGGCTTAGCAATTATATTCAAATGCGTCCAAGCAGGAACCTGAGTTAACTCAGGTGAATCCCAACTGTACGAGGGTAGTCCCAGAAGTGCCCGGTTGTAGATGGTCGAGAGTGTCCGGCTTATAAATTTAAAAAGACATAAAATACTATCAAATATATTTATGAGGCATGTTCTTTAAATTTAAACTCAAGATACATTTTCGGAGTTCCCGAAAGCAAAACGTTATTCAAATATCTGCTGGGAGCTTTTATAGAATTCATGGACTTTAATTTAACCAATTTTCAATTGATAAAAAGTCGTAAATTAATATATTGCATAAAATGTATAAATAATTAAAAAGTTTGGAGAAATATAAATAAAATTTATGGCCACTGATTATTGTCACTCTGAAAAAAGGTCAGAAATATGAATTTTTTACATTATAGGAGCACCAAAACTTCGCTCGTTTAAATAATTTTTGTTATAACAATTCTAGAGATTTGTGATAGATATTTTAAACCAGTGGTCTGAATCTGAATTCGGGAGCACTACAACAACTTTAACAACAACAACCCTATTAGAGTCTGAATAAGTTGGGAGCAGCTGCTGCTCCCGGAGCCACTGCGTGCCCACCGCTGTTTTAAACCTTGTTTATGCTCTTCTCTTACGTAGATTGGTTACTCTAAGGACTACCCTCGCTTGCGTGAAATTCCAGTGCTGCAAAATTGCATTTAAATTGTGTAGTGTATGAAATTTAATCGCCTCAAAATGTGAATGTGATCAACGCAGCCTAAAAGGTTGGAATTTGATCACTGTAACTTTAGCTTGGATAGGGACTTGAGCTCAAGTGCTTTTAGAAATGGGCCACACTTTAACACTTGAATGTGCAGTGCTGGAAAGTGTTTGTTAAAATGCAGGAGTGGGCAATCATTGATCACTGGTGAGTGGGTTACTTTGTTTAGAGAGTGCTTTACTTGTAAATGTCAAGGGCATGGAACTTGATCTCTACAGGTAAGATCCGTGATCTGATCATATCATCGTAATCGTGATATGACTTATTGCTCTGTCTGGTGCCCAGTAACGCCTTTTTGGCAGATTACAATGTAACTAACGACTTTCTGCCTATTATCTCATTATAAGTATTAATTGAACGATTAGGAAGCAGTTGCTAAGTAATAGAAGCTTATGCTGGATTTTAATCCAGGGGCGTAGCCAGAGGGAAGAGCGGCTTCCTGAAGGCCTTCTGGAATTAAGAAAAATTACAAGAAGTTTATTGTCGTCCGCAATGTTGAATTTAAAAACAGAATTATAAATTCGTTTTAATTATATAAATTGATTTCAAATGTACTAAAAGGTACCTCTTATTCAGTATGCATAAGAAAAGAAATAGATTTCAATTTGTCTCCCACATTGTAGAACATATTTTTAAAGCTTATGAATTCATCACTTCATGGCGAAAGTTTTTATTCGTACGTTGGATTTTTTTAAAGCATATTTAGCTATTAAATGGCTTAAAATAATAATAAAAGTTAGTTTACGATTTTGTTACATTTTTCCAATTATTATACCCGTTACTTAAGGTCACAATTTGTAAGATATTTGGAATTTTTTGCCAACTACCGTTAGCTACAATTATTAGCTATCATCCTACTAAATCGTAACAAGATCGGACAAATAGAAAGGTGGTAATGGCTGCTATAAGTTTTTAAGCAATTTAAGTGCCTAAAAGTATGCAATAAAAACTAGTTTATGTTTATTTAAATAAGTAACGAATATTCAACAGTCGCAAGCTCGACTATGGCCTTTCCTGCTTATTTTTTTTGGTTGCTTTCTCTACGTTTTCGATTTTTCTTTTCATTTAAAAATACATAAAATTTCAATTATTTTTTGGTTTTTTAAATCTTTAAAGGGGCCCCTCATTAAATTGTTTTGTTGCGCCCTTGCCAAAAATCAATGAGCCAGACTTATTATTATTTGTCTGTTTGAATCGCCTCAGTCTAGAAGATACTAACCAGAAAACAGAGGCCAGTCGCAAGGGCGCCGCGAGGGAAAGTGAGACAGTGAAAATTTACATTTCTCCGAGTCATTTGTGGCCAAGGTTGAACTTGGCCCGAGCTCTGTTGACCAACTGTAAACAGTAAACAAACTATAAACAACTCACAACTGCATAGGATGTTTGTCTAGAATCAATCTCGCGTCTTAAATACCCTGTAGGTGTGTGCAGTTTGCAAGAGGGTAGCTTAAATAATACTTTAAATGTTCAAGATATCTCAATTTGTATATGCTGTCATCAATAATTCAGTTTACTTGATTAAGAGTTTGAGATTTGTATACCCTGTAATTGTGGCATTTGCAATAAGTCAACATAAATGTATACCTTGGGCATACAAAGTATTTTGTTGATCAAAATATTGATATTTGTACGATCGCAAAACAACAAAAAAAAAGAAAAAGATTTCATGATCAGCAGTTTACGTTTAATTGGCAAAAAAAGAATTGTAATCAGCATTAAGCTTTTATTTAATCAAATTTGTTATACTCTGTAAGCTGAGTACTATGCATACAAAGAAGGTATAATCTATATATTCTTATGCTTTAATATTGTTGTAATTATTATTTATTTCTTATTATTTAGCTTAAAATTCGTATTTTTATGGGGTAGAGTATTTGAAGAGATCCCAATGAGACCTTTATATTTTTTTTAAAGTCAAACCTCCCTATGACTTTGAAATTTACATCTGAAATACAAAAGAGTCATGATTCAGAACAGTGTTGAAATAAATTACACTGGAAAAGTTAATGGAGTACATTTAATGTTTTTTCATTCAATTCTTAATTTTACAATGTCTTCTTTTACAGTACTAATGTAAGTTACTATTTATTATTTAATACATATTTTTTAATTTAATATTTAATATTTTTTATTTAATTATTACTTATGATTTATTATTTTTTTTTTTTTTCACTACCAAACTTCTATCACAAAACTTGGATTTAAAATAAAGAGCCAGTTGCTACAGGGTATCTTGTCGTCGATAACGTCGCATAAACAAGAACTGCAAAGCATGTGAAAAAGCTGCCAGGTGACGGCGAATCGATCAAGTGCAAGGTGCTTAAAGCTAAGCAAAAGGGAAGAGATAAAGAAACCAAAAGCTAAGCAAGCGTCGTCTCGCTTACGCCTTATGCTTTCACCGCCTTCACACACCCTCTCTGTCACACGCACTAGCTCATGCTCTCTGACCAGCGCTCTCTGACCAACGCTCTCTCTCTGCTACGCTCTCGCGTTCCCTCTGAGGCTCGTGCGCTCGCTCGCTGCTTGACAGTGCTGCCAACTTTGAGAAGCAGAAAAAGTTAAATCCTTGGGCAGATTTTTTAATTATCAGAAATATTGCATTTACAATGGCGGCAAATAGTCTGCTGCCATTCATTCATTTCCGGGTATTGAAGTTATGCACTGTGCACAAAAAAAAGTCCTAAACGTTTTTTTGTACGTTTAAATTGTCATAATTTATTGTTAGCCATGTAAATTTACAATCTACATCTAAATTGTACAAATAAAAAACTCAAAGTAAACAAAAAAAAAGCTTTTTAAAAAAAAGTTAAAATTATCGCATTCCGTTGTAGTTTAATTAATTTAGGTTAAATATAGCAGCTAGAAGCTAATGCCCTTTTCACACTGAGCAACATCTAACATCTCCCATCAAAATTTTAGATGTGCCTATAGTTTTACCCGTGCCGAAATTTCCCCATCCGTTCCACCATCTCTGATGTTCCTTTTTCATACGTTTCTAATCGGTTTCGAGCCGATTTTTTTCGAATGCAACACTAGAAATTTGCCATTCGGTACGAAAATGTAAACAATATCAACTAAAATGAATGGAAAAAACAAATGGAAAACAAACAAAACAATGAGAATTGGCTGAATCATGTAAGTAAAAAAGGTTTTAAATCATTTTCGCTAATATATAATGGATTTCTTTTAATTAAAAGAGCTCAAACAAAGAATTGCTAGCAGAATATTGGAGATCTAAGAGGAGCGCTCAAGAGGTTCCACATTAATGGCGCATACGCTCGAAAACCAGATCTCCTAGTGGTTAGATAGATGTCCGCACAGAAATAAACTTGCCGACTATGAAAATCTGCAGTAAGTTTTTGTAACTGATTATTTTAGTACGTACAGAATGTACAAGTAACGGTATTATTGCAGTTTTCATGGAATATATGGAAGACCCTATCCAGTTTGATCTAGAGGTGCCTGCGTGGAGTACCAGTACCAACACCAGCCAACACGAAACCAGAGCACCTGTAGCAAAGCGCGCCAAGCCGAGCAGCTTAAAATAGTTCGGATGAGACTGCACGTGAAGAAAGAGCAGCGTAAATTTCGCGAGGAGCATCATGAGCTTTACTGACTAAAATGACCCCAACTCACCTTAAATAAATAAACAACTTAAAAATATCTATATTTGTTTAATTTATAATTTATTTTTTTATTAGAAGATTTGCAGTTGGTGTATGTTATTTAAATAGGCAGTCAGCGACAAGTTAACTTCTTCGCCGTCGTCTGCATTTAGCTTAATCTTGACCATTTTGTTGGTTGGGTCAAATGCCACCAAACCCAGCCAGTTCCTCATCAAAATTCATTTTATACCAAGAGTAAAATTTTACAATTTTGTTTACAAAACTTTGACGTGAAGTGACAAATTGATGTTAGATGTTAGATGTTGGCTATGTGAATTGGTGTTTCACATCTACCATCATTCCCATGCGTTCCTCGTAGATGTGCTCAGTGTAATTAGCCTATAAACTAGACTAAAACTTCGTTGTTCGAATTTTGTTATTGAATTAAAGCAACTCTAGGGTCTAGACTCTAGACGCTTTCGACTGCGAGAGTTGGTATCGATAACAAAAATTAAAGTGGAATTTAGAACAGCTCGGTTTCCTTTTTTTTATAACATATTTTATAGATGTTTTTAAGAAAATTCGTTTAAAAAATACTTCAACTGTTTAAACTTGAAGTAGTGATGTTAATCGATTCTAAAAATGTTCAGCATTATTTTAATTTTCAGTTTATAATTTTAGATATTCATTTTAAAGCTTTAAATGGTATTAACTTTTTAAATCCGGTGACTCTACAGCACACGTTTTGAAAACGACAATTATTGTCGATTTTCGGAACAGCAGTCAACTCGGTTTCGGAATTTGGAACAGACC
The DNA here is from genome assembly GCA_037043405.1 of Drosophila subquinaria. Lineage (NCBI taxonomy): Eukaryota > Metazoa > Arthropoda > Insecta > Diptera > Drosophilidae > Drosophila > Drosophila subquinaria. The sequence continues at coordinate 146,088 of JBAMBL010000956.1, forward strand.
TGGTTGATTTTAAATAAAGCTAGGCAAAAATAAATCAAAAAAAAGACAAAAATTCCAAGGAAATCAGGGAAAAAAGCTGAAAAACGAAAAAAAAAAAATGACAGAAAAACACTCAAAACTTTTTTTTTCCTATTTTTTTTTTAACTTACAAATTTTAATGCATCTTCAATGACTTTTTTCGGCATCATCCTTAGGTATTTGCCAGGCAATTTATTCGTATGGCAACAATTTTTGTGACGGTTCCTCAATTTAGTTTTTACCCAAGTAACTTGGCTAAAATCCCTCTCTACTTCTGCAATCGACCAAGGCAAGGACAGAAAAGTAACAGCGAAAGTAACTGAAAAAGCCAGCAGAGACTCGATATTTGTTTGCTTTGGACCAAAATTTTGACGTATTTTGAACATTGGAAACATTGGGAAAGTGTTTTCGCCTTTATATCGTTTTAATTTTCAAAAAGTTCCAAAATTGGCAGTAAAGAATCCCTTTTTGGATTCAATTTAATTGAATCTAAAATAAAGCCAGATTTTCGGATAGAATATGTTTGAGATTTTTCCCGACTGAAGCAGTTAAAAACCAGACAAATCTAACCGAAAAAAGTCCAAATTGGCATCACTGCCAGTGGCAGCACAGTTGCTTGCAAGCAACTTTCGTTTGTTGTTTTCTTGAGTTGACTTGAAAGCAGCTTTTCTAGCTGTCTTCATATCAGTTGTGTCCGGTCGCTTGCCAACAGTTGATCATCGTCGGCGTCTTTAGTTGCCTATCGTTATCGTTATCGCTATCGACGCTGTACTGTGTGCAATTGAAGTAGACAAGTGAGTAATTATCGATACTTGAATTGTATTTGATTATGCACATATGCGCATGCGATTAGTGATCGATTAATGAGGTTCAATGCATCTCATTGACACTTCGGACTTGGAGTCCGATCAAAAAAAAGCCAAAGTCTAAAACGCTTAACTTTCTCTCTTCAGCTACGAATTGAATTTTGTGCAGAAGTTACCAAAGATTTGTCGAGTCGTCATGTCGTGGCTGGTGTTGCTGCTCATTCTGTACATCATCTGGGATGTCAACTATTTTATTCGCTGCATTTTCACAGTGCTGGGCGGCCGTTTGTTCCAGCGCAAGCGCAAAGTGACGGACACGACGACCATCTATGGCCTGTGCACATCCCAGGATGTGGACATCTTTCTGCGTCACATGAACAATGCTCGGTATTTGCGTGAATTGGATTTCGCCCGCTTCCATTTCTATTCGCTGACCAATCTGTATGAGCTGGTACGCCAGCGCGGCGGCGGCGCCGTTCAAGGTGCGAGCAGTGTTCGCTATCGTCGCACCATTCCCATTTTCCATCCCTACAAGATCGAAACGAAGCTCGTGTGGTGGGACGACAAGGCCATCTATTTGGAGCAGCAGTTTGTCACTTTGGCCGATAACTTTGTGCGTGCCGTCGCCTTATCCAAGCAGTGTCTGACCAACTGCAATGTGAATGAGCTGCTCAAAACGTATCCGGAGGCAGCCAAGCGACCGGAGATGCCCGCCGAGCTCAAGCTCTGGCTGGAGGCCATTGAAGTCTCCAGCCAAAAGTTGCGCAAAGATAAATGAGCTGCCCCCTTTGCCGCTGTTTGGTGAGGCGTCTCTACTCAAGCGCATCTCTCTTTCTTTTTTTTTTTTTTATTATTATTTTTAAGTCTCTTTTGCATTCCTGCTTCGTGGCTTGTTTTCGTCTTTCTTTCATCTTTTATTACATAAATAAAATACATTTTGTTTACATTTTTTGTTTTGGGGTGCTTTTCAGCTTCAGCTTACATAACGTATTGTTCAAAATACAATAATCGAGTTAGAAATCGATAAAAGTTGGGCTTTAAACTGTATTACGATATCTATAATTTGGGAAAAGTGAACTTTGATTTATCAGGGGTAGTCCTCAGTAGTGGTGTAAGTCCAATTTGTGAATCGAGTTTTAAATCAAAATGTGAATATCGCGAAAACAAAAATCGATTTAGGCGATATATCGGAAAATAATGTAATGCTTAATGTAAATCCAAATTATGAATCGATTTTAAATCAAAATGTTAAAATTGTTAAAGTAAAAATTTAGTCAACGATATATCGGCAAAAAAAAACTATCGAGTTTAAGTACTTGAAAATCGAGTCGTCCTCAGTAGTGAGTCCTCAGTAAGGATTTAAATCCAAATTATGAATAGAGTTTTAAATCAAAATGTGAAAATCGTGAACACAAAAATCCAATTAGTCGATATATCGGAAAATAATACCGATAAATCGTTGTAATTGATGTAAATACAAATTTTGAATAGATTTGAAATCAAAATGTAAAATTGCTAAAGTTAAAATTAAGTTGCCGATATATCGTAAAAAAACTACCGAGTTAAAATCGTTTTGTCGATTTTTCGATAAATTTTGACATCACTAATTCCCGGTAATTTAACGTCACAATAAAGTTAAGTTATTACATACAGTAAATTATTACGTTACTACTTAAAGCTGTACATTAAGCTCTTCATACAGTTATTGCATTGTTTTGAAAGCTTATTTAACCGTTCATCACTGCGGACGGCAGTCCGCGCTAGTGACGAAAGCAGCACGAAGGGTGCGAAGGCGACTAGCATATATACACAGGAAGAATGGAAGATTTACTATGACTGTCCGATCAGGTCGAGTTATATACCGATCGAAAGGTATCAACTTAACTTACAAATGTGCATACTAAGACTTTTGAAAACTCACCTGGTTCGTGAGATAAACAGGTGTAAGTGGGAGGAAAAAAATTTAAACTTTTGGAGCTAATGGGGCCGTTGGAGCCTTTTTGAATGTTTGTTGAATTTTTTACAATTCTCATACAAATACGCGTCGAATGACACCTCGATTATTGAAATCGGACAACTGGTTCGAAAGATAATTAATTTTGAAATTTTTAGGGGCCTTCCGAAAATGAGATGAAAAGTCAGTCTGTCTGTGTGTTTGTTTGGATCAAATCGTTGATTTAGCTGAAATGTTTAAATGAGGACTTGTTCCTGCTCAAAAATCGTTAAACGTTTGTTCTACGACTTTTTCGAAAAATAGCTAGTTTAGCGGGAAATCGCTAAAAACCGCTAAAATTGAAACCCTTATAGCAGTCAAACGATAAAAGCTACAGATGCGATCTATATATCGTTGAAAAGGTATTTTGAAGGGCTGTTATGCATACCTTTTAACTTTTTTTCTAAAGTACACAGGTAAATTGCTACAGGTGAAATAAGGTATTTTCCCCCACATTTTGGCGGTTTTTGAGAAAACGCCGCTAACGATTTTTTTTAAATTTCAATATTTTTTAGTTTGTAAAATTTCGCGTTTTTTAATATATGACACAAAAAATTTTACCGATAGGCTTGGAAGATATAACCTATTAACTGAATATATACGTTTTACTTTGAATTGGAATAGGGAAGCAGCAACAAAGTGTCATAGCAGCCAGATTGTATGTTTGGATCAAATCGTTAATTAAGCTTAAATGTTTGAATGAGGACTTGTTCCTGTTCAAAAATCTAGAAACGTTTGCTCTACGACTTTTTCGAAAATTGCTAGTTTAGCGGGAAATCGCTAAAAACCGCTAAAATTGAAACCCCCATAGCATCCAAACGATAGAAGCTACAGATGCGATCTATATACCGTTGAAAAGGTATTTCGAAGTGCTCTTAGGCACTGCTTGCAGCGTATTGGAAATTACCTGTTAGCTGAATATATACATTTTACTTAGAGTGGGAATAGGACAGCAGCAGCAAAGTGTCGTAGCACCCAGAGTTTAAGAGTGCTGATAGCTTTTGCGCTGGGCATGTGTGTTTGTAAAGGGGACCAGTGTTTGCCAGACAATTTGTTTTAGCTTGTACAAACAATAATCAAAGTTGACAAAGCTATACTGTCAAAAAATATTGCAATTTCAAAATTTCTGATGTCTTATTGAAAAATTTCTGATATCCCATAAAAAAAACCTCTTTACGAGGTAAAAGTCTAGTGACGAAAACATTTTCATGCCCCAAAATTTCTGATATCCAATTTTATGACGAATAATATTAAGTTTTATATATAAATTATTTAAAACAAAACTTTTGCATTCGGCACTGCGTAGAACAGTGAGTGAGTTTTATTTGGTATGAAGAATTGATACATTGTAGCGCAAAGTGCCGAGTGCCAAAATTTTGTTTTAAATAATTTATATATAAAACTTAATATTATTCGTCATAAAATTGGATATCAGAAATTTTGGGGCATGAAAATGTTTTCGTCACTAGACTTTTACCTCGTAAAGAGGTTTTTTTTATGGGATTCTAAGAGACTGTCTATTTGGAAGCTTTTAGCACAAAGCTTTTTCAAAGTAACAATAGTTACATATTAAATACTTAGTATGCATTTAAAATTTGGATAACTAAGCTTAACAAGACATTAGCAAATTTTTGGTATAAATAGACTTTTAATCTTCTTTGCAATTTTTAAACGAACTTAAGTCGTTTGTTAAGCTTTCACTTTTATTTACGTAATCAATATTTAAATGTTTAAAACACAAAAAAAACAAAACACATTCATCAATATTATTGTGATTTTTATTTAGTAAATGTGACTAAGCGGAACGGTCAAAAATGGTTTAGTTAAGATAAGAACTCATATCAGCTGGAGTACTTGAAGAAAGCGTGGTGGAAAATATAAACCATTTATTTATTAATTTATTTTAACGGAAATTATTCACTTGCAAGGTTTATTTCCAGCTTTCTATTTATTTATTTTTCGAATTTAAAATTTTTTTGCTCTCTGCCAAAGTCTTTCAATGGAAAAAAGACAAAAAAAATGTTATTTAGAAATTAAATAAAATAATCAAAAAAATGTTAATAAAATTTACAATAATATTATATTTTATGCAATTTTTAAATGTTTAATTAATAATATACAGTATAAAAAAAAATAAGAAAAATAAAATAATAAAGCAATTTAGAATTTAATTTAAATAATTGAAAAAATGTTTATAAAATCATCAATAAAAATATATTTTAAGCAATTTTTCATGTTCAACTGAAAAAAGAAATATAATAAAAAAGTTATTCGGAATTTAATTAAAATAAAAAAATAAAGATCGAAACATAATACTATATTAACGATAACATATTATTGTATGATCGATAACATAATATTCAACGTTTCTACAAATTTTATGTTGATAAAAACAAGAACGAAAAATTAAATAAAAATGATACATAATATTAAAACTGAGCAGACCATTAGAAATAATTGTTAAATTAATAATTAATAGTTAGGTATAATTGTTATTAATTAATTAATTTTATTTATTTTATTTACAGAGTATCGTTATGTCAAATACTCAGCACGCAGACTAAACTTAATTTGAATAAATTTAAGCTTAAATTAATGAGCTTTTAAGTTATGTATTAAATTTATTGAATGACTTTGGGCGATTGCAACATCAACATCAACAACAACAACAACAACAACAACATCATCATCAAAATGTGAACATGCACCACATTTGAATTTTCTTTGTCTCTTCTTTGTTTAACTTAATTTATGCGTGCGTTTTACGGGGCGTATGCGCAATTTGCTTAAAGAGTATGGAAGCAGAAATTGATCATTTGTGAATATCGTTAAATAGGTCTCTATTTTTTTTGTTTTTTTTTTTATTGCTCTTTCTCTCTGCTTCCTCTTCTGCTGCTTTGTAAGTTTTATTTTGAAATGTGGATCGAAACGTGACACTGAAAACTAAACATAAATCTCATTCATAAAGTATGCAAGAAGAGAGCGAGAGCGAGACTGGGGTAAAGAGAGAGCGAGCGAGAGATTGGGGGAAAGAGAGCGAGATTGCAGCAGCTGCATGCAGACGACAACAACAACGACAACAACGTTGTTGCCTCTCGTTCGAGTGTTCGGCTTTTTATTGTCACTCGTTGCCTTCGTTGCCTCGTTGTTGTCTTCTTGACTATTTTTAACGCCGCGACTGCGGAGAATTTTCAGTGTTCAGTTTTCAGTTGATTTTGAACAGTTGCTGCGAACGCGCATAGAACACAATAACAACAACAATAACAACAACAACAAACAACGCGACAACGAGCCAAGAAACATTGCCTAAAAATACAAAACACGACTGACAAAAATCTAAGGAAACTATTTGCAAATAATTAAAATTAAAATACGATTTGTTATTTTTTGTTGTTTTGCATGTTTTGATAATTGTTGTAAATATCCAAAATTTTTGTGTCTTGTTTTTTGAATGTGTCGCTGTTCAAGTGTGTGAAGGAATTGCAGCTAAAGTTCAAATATTAAGGATACGCCACGTGTCACAGGATTAACAGCAGTTTTCTGAGCGAATTGCACATGTATGTGAACAACTGAATAAATATGTATATTTAAAAACAGTAATACAATATACAAATATTTTTATATCATTAAATATGTACATATAAAATAATAATCAAAATAACATGAAAATGCATATGAAATAAATATTGAACAAATATTAAAAATAAATATTTTAATAATTAATCACATTGAATTTAAATAAAATATTTAAAGAATACATTAAAATAAAGCAGAAAGTCTGTCAGTATCTAAATAATATTTAATAATTTAGTATTTAAATTTTTACACAAAACAAAAATAAATTAAAAATAAAATAATAAAAATGTATGTAAAGTATTATTAAAAAAATAGTATGAAAATTCAAAGGATATAAATATTGAACAAATATTAACAATAAATATTTTAATAATAAATTACAATAAATTTAAATGATAGTATGTAAAATATTAAAAGAAGAAATTAACGAAATTAATAGAAAATTTGCATTATTTAATTTATAAATTAAATGTGCAATAGAATTTTGTTCTTTACATAAAGAAATGTAGATATTTAAATAGTTAACAATAATATACACATAAAAAATATTATTAAAATATTTATATTTATTTATTGACGTGTGTTTTGATGACATGTCCACTCTGATTAAAGTTGGGCTTTAATTTACTTAATATTTAATAACAAATAAAAAAAATATAAATTACTTACATAGAAATGAAAATATTAATTAAATATTAATAATTTTTTAATTATATTATTATTAATATAAAAACTAAAAAAAACAATATAAATTATTTTAACAGAAAGGATATATTTATTTAATATTTTTAACAAACAATAAAAAGCAATATATATTTTTTAAACAGAAATGAAAATATTAATTAAATATTTATATTTATTTAATATTATTATCATTATGACAAATAAAAATTAAAACAATATAAATTATTTAAACAGAAATGAAAATAATATTTAAATATTTATATTTATTAAATATTATTATTATTATTATAACAAATAAAAAATAAAACAACATAACTTATTTAAACAGAAATTGCAGCATTTTAAGCCCTTTTCTTTTCATTAGCCTCCTAAAATGTTGCTAAAATCATGCTTTTGTTGTTATTTTTTTATTTATATATACTTATAGAGATTATGTACAATCATATATATGTATTGTATGTATTGTATGTATATAGAAGGCTACTTATGTATGCATTGTTTGTATATTGTATACAAGTCTTATGCACAACAATAACAAAGCAACAGCTTGGCAGTTTATTGACAGAAGCAACAACAACAACAACACCAGCAACAATCGCACAAAACCAGATTCCAAGCAACACAAACAACAACAACTTGAAGTAATTTGCAACTGAAAAGAAATGCCGCAATGGACAGCAACTTGTGAAGGGGGAAAAGAGAGAGAGAGAGAGAGAGAGAGGGATTATCAACAAGCTGAGATGGAGCAGGGGCAGGGGATGGGGCAACAGTGGGTTAAGGGGGGTTAAGGGGGGGCAGAGACATAGATTGGCCGCTTGGCGAACTCAACTCACGGCCTAGACAGCGACAAGAAAAAAAGAGAAAACTTTTTCGTAAAACGCGACACTTTGTAACAACAACAACAAACAAACAAACAACAACAAACAACTAGCAACAATAACAGCAACAGCAACAACAACAGCAACAACAACATTTGGCGTCTTGGTCAAGCGTCAGTGAAAAGCGGCAAAATGTTGTCTTTTGGCCAACTGAGCACTGACAACTGTTGCCAATGAGAAAACAGGGCAGATGAACAACCAGCAATAACAACAACAACCAGCAATAACAACAACAACCAGCAATAACAACAACAACCAGCAACAACAACAGCAGCAACTGTTGCCACAGCAAGATCAGCACTTCCTCAGTTTACTCTCTTTTGCCCCCTACCCTCCCCTCTCTCCTTTCTTGCTTTCCCTCCCCCATTTAGCTACGACCTGCTTAAGGGGGGCAACCAGTATGATAGAATAATCCAGCGACCGTAACGATTATAATATTTAAAATATAAATTATTAACTAAAAGTTAATTGTTGATTTTTATCAAAAAAAAATTGATTGAAAACTCTTATCTTTCGATCTAAATAAAAGAATCATAAAATAAAAATTAAATTTCAATTTTTATTTAAAATTTATAATTTAACTCTTATTTTCGATTTTTATTTTAGCAATTGAAAATAAAATGTATTTTCCAACTTTTATTATAAAAATTAAAAATAAATAAATTGCTTTCCATTTTGATTATAAAAGTTGAAAATAAGAATTATTCTTCAATCCTTATTATAAAAGTTGAAAAATAAAAATTGATTGTAAATGTTTTTTAAATTCAAAACTTAAAGGATAGTGTATTCCTATTTTTAAGTATGCATTAGAAATTTTTTTGAAGCCATTTCCGCCGGAAGTTGTGAAGTTGACGAAAGAAAGAAAGACTCACTTCATGTCGCAGTTTTGATCCGAAATCATTAATTTGTATTTTCTTTCGTTTCAAGAATATAAGCTACATTTTAGTCAAAAAAGTTTAATATTGCATATTTTGTAGTTGTTTGAACAAAATGTCATGTTTTTTATGAATCATTTTCACCTATAGCTATAGTCGAGCTCCCGACTTTAGGATACCCGTTACTTATTTAAATAAATTGAAAATATTTTTTATTGCATGCTTTTAGGCAATGTAAGTGCATACTTAAAAATAGGAATACACTATCCTTTAAGTTTTGAATTCAAAAAACACTGACAGTCAATTTTTATTTTTCAACTTTTATAATAAAGATTGAAGAATAATTCTTATTTTCAACTTTTATAATGAAAATGGAAAACAATTTTTGTATTACTAATTTTTATAATAAAAGTTGGAAATACGTTTTATTTTCAATTTCTAAAATAAAAATCGAAAATAAGAGTTAAATTTTTAATAAAAATTGAAATGAAATTGTTATTTAATAATTTTTTTATTTAGATCGAAAGATAAGAGTTTTCATTCAATTTTTTTGATAAAAATCAACAATTAACTTTAATCAGCTATTACCACCTTTATATTTGTCCAATCTTGTTACGATTTAGTAGAATGATATCTTATTATAGTAGTTAACGTTTGTTAGTAAAAAATTCATAATATCTTAAAAACTGTGCGATTTACGGAGGCAGAAAGGGGCGTGGCAAAACTTGACCTGTGTGGGGCTTATAGAAGTCAGTGCGCCAAATATGATTGCTCTAGCTCTTATAGTCTCTGAGATCTAGGCCCTCACACGGACAGACAGATAGACGGACAGACGGACATGGCTATATCGACTCGGCTGTTGATGCTGATCAAGAATATATATACTTTATAGGGTCGGAGATGCTTCCTTCTCCCTGTTGCATACATTCCAACGAATACAATATACCCTTTTACTTATCTTTTAAGTAACGGGTATATTAAAATAAATATTTCTTCGTACTTGAATAAAGAATATTCACACAAACTTTCAGATCGATTTGCTGAATATTCTTGAATGTAAAATATAAAGAAGAAAAATAAATTTTTTTTGAACTATTTAAACTGGTTTGCCCCGTTAACCCTATAAGGCATTTGGGCAAATGGGCAATTTCCCTGGGCACATACATACATACACACATACATACATGCATGCATATACACATAAATCACTCTCGCACATCCGCACACACATACACACACACACACACATACATATACATTTGGTAGGCGGCAGGGCACAGGCAGCTGTGTGGGCGTGGCCACTAAGTAAGTACATAAATCGCAAATTTCCAGCGCCAATTCGCATTAAGTCCGTCGCGTTATTGAGTTAAATTGGAAAATAAGCGAGCGACATTTATAGTTGTTGTTGTTGTTGTTGTTGTTGTTGCACTCATTGTTGTTGTTGTTGCTGGGCAATTGTTCGCACTTGGGCCTCGAGGGTTGTTGTTGTTGTTGCTTATGATTTGCAACTATTTCATCATCATTATGATCATTATCATCATCATCATCATCAACATCAGGGTTAGACTTATCATGGCTAGTTATATATTTTATTTTCAATTGTTTTTTATCTCTGTTTTCTTTTTTTTAATGCATGCAAAGGATCGCAAGCTAAATGGCGCGTGCTCTCTATTACACACACACATACATACATATATACTCGAGTACTCATAGTTCGTCTCTGCTCCCACACTCTGCCTACGCCCACACACTGTCCACTGTCATCACACTCTCGTTGTCCCGCTCTCTCGCACACTCTAATGCCAGCCGATTAAAGTTTGTGTCATGCAGCTGAGCTTTTGTCTGCCACGTGCAGTTTGCTTTTGCATCCTTTCCCACTCACTCACGCTGCTCGTCTCATACAGCTGAGCTCTTGTCCGTCCGCAGCTCCAGCAATATACGTTAAATTTAAAATACTTACAATATACGCTGTGTTTACACGTGCACATTTCTTGTGTATCCTTTGATCGTAAATTAATTTTTTTACACTTTGCATAACTTTCTCTGTCAAAAATAATCAAATTGGCTGTAAATTGCAAATGAATCGAGAAAAGTGTCAAATAAATTGCAGCTGCAATTTTCGAATGCATTGATTTATGTATTATCTTGAACATTTTTGATTATTTTTTGACTAGGTTTATTTTCACTTTATCTTTGATTATCTATTAATTTATTACTTAAAATTTCTGTTTAATTCATTACCCAAAGTCTTCTTGAAATCAAACAATAACGGTAACGACTTTTGAAAAATGTTTAAGATATGTAAATTTGAAAATAAATATTCAAAATATAAATTGAAGTAAAAATTAAATTTAGCTTTCAAAATTAAATTCACCTTAACAACGTCAATAAATTTTACGCTTGACCGAGCCGAAATTAACCGTTATGAATGAATCGGTTTTTTAACGGTTATTTCGGTGGGAAAAATTTTCGTTTTTGGGTTTCGGTTTAATAAATAGGTTTAGTTTCGGTTACATATTTCCTTTCAATATCTTAGCGTTTTATCTATATAAAATTCTTAATATTAATTTATTTTTTATTTTCAAGTATTTGTAATGTTATCCATTTTTACGTTAACCACTAAATTTATTTTCATATAAGTGCATAAATAGTTTAAAATAACAATACGAGAACCTGTTGAATGTTGAATGCTGCATAGCCACGACATATTCACAAATTTGCATACATGTATTTATGTATATGTACACGTTTGTATATATATTTTCAGATTTTCTTTCACATCACATACAAAGCCATGAAAAGTCGCATGTCAGTTAGTTTGACAGCGTCTGAAATTGGCATACCCTCTAATTTAGCTAAGATAATTGGGTATATTATCTATGGAAGCGAAGCTTAGATTTGAGAAAGCGAGAGAGAAGTTATTTAAAGGGTTTATATGATATTCCATGATAACTTTTTATATATTTTACTAAATTATGAAAAAAAAAAAAATTGTGATTTATCAAATTCATTAAAGTTGAAATTGTTTTTTATCTTGAATTTATCACACAGTGTTACCAAAAAAAAAAAAAAACATATATTTTGTGCATATATTTATTTTATTGTAGGCAAGTATTTGTACTAAATTTTAACATTTTATAGACACAGCGTCAAAAATTATGCCATATTCTATAGTTTCTTAAATAGTTTAGAATTAAACGATTAAATTATTATTATGACATATGTACACTGGCGCACATATTTATTGGCACAGCAAACATTTTGAGATTTGGGGGCTTAATTGTTCCCCTATCGTTAACATATTGGTATCAATGGAAAGGTCACTTAAATTCCGTTTGAATGATATAAAACTTTCCTTAACCCATTAAGTACCCTTCGAAAATTTCGAATTTATGTAAAAGTCAATTTTCGAAACTTTTTCCCTCGATTTTTTACCAAAAATATTTTGATGCAAAAAAATTCTTTAAACAATTTAAGGAGTGACTGCAAAAAAAAATTTTCAAAAATATTTTTGCTAGTATTTTTTATAATTTTTTGAAAATCCTAAAAATGACCATTTTAACCCCTTTTTCCTACTTTTTACATAAAAAGTGCCTTTTTAGCAATTTTCAAAAAATTATAAAAAATACTAGCAAAAATATTTTTGAAAATTTTTTTTTGCAGTCACTCCTTAAATTGTTTAAAGAATTTTTTTGCATCAAAATATTTTTGGTAAAAAATCGAGGAAAAAAGTTTCGAAAATTGACTTTTACATAAATTCGAAATTTTCGAAGGGTACTTAATGGGTTAAGGAAAGTTTTATATCATTCAAACGGAATTTAAGTGACCTTTCCATTGATACCAATATGTTAACGATAGGGGAACAATAAAGCCCCCAAATCTCAAAATGTTTGCTGTGCCAATAAATATGTGCGCCAGTGTATGCTCTGGAACATTTAAAAACTTTTTTGATTCATTATACAAATTAATGCAAAATTCTAAGTAGATTTTAAACATGTTTATTGTAGCTTTACAAAGCAAGAGAATTTAGCTTAAGTTTGTAAATGATTATAATAGAGATTACAGGGTATTTTATAGTTGTGACTTTACTGTTTTGTCGCAACTTTGCGGCAAATCTAATGAAAGCTGAGCAAAGTCAAATACAATTGTATTGGGGTCAGTTGTGTTTTGACTGACCTACGGCACTTTTTAAAGGAAGGCAAAATCCGGAGACAACCAGTTGACGACTATGTAAATATGTATCTTGGCTAGTTACATGAACTCACCCTCCACCTCCCCCTCCACCCTTTACCTATCACGACTCCACGCCCCGGCTAAAATGTATCTCTGAGTTTTTGTCGTGTAATTTGAGTCGCTAGAGAATTTCATAATAATTACTGTTTGCTGCAAGTCGTAAATTTATTAAACTATACAAAATTGTATACATATATTCTATGAATACAGTGATGGAAAAAATAATAGAATAGAATAAAAAGCAGAGCATGAATCTGGAATTCCCTCGATTTGATCAATTTTGAACATTGATAAATTGAAATTAGGCAAAAGTTACTAAAGTAAAAATAAATTATAAATTCCGAAGCAATTTTTAAAATATTGAAAAAAATTATCGTTTCTATTAGGGATTAAAACCGTCACCATTACCATAACCGTTAACCGGTATTGACCGATTGAAATTGGTCAAAAACTGAAATTATTCCAACCGAAATAACCGTTAAGAAACCGATTCATGCATGCGGTTAATTTCTGGTTGGTCAAGCAAATTATTTAATTATGTTGTTTAAGTAATAAAAATAAATTTTTTATTTATTTCTGCCCTAATTTAATTTATATATTGATCTCATTAAAAGATCTTAATTTTTTAAAGTTTGGAATATTTATTTTTCAATTTACATATCTTTAACATTTTTTTTTTTAAATTTTTCTGTGAACCGAAATCATGCTGGTATTTCGAAACCGAAACATACAAAAAACCGGTAACCGTTACGTAACCGTTATATACAAATTTTGCATTACCGATAATCAAAAACCTAAAAGCGCACATAACCTAAACCGTAACTGAAAACGATATTTGTTTCGGTTTGATACCCTGCATAAAAGTTATCTGTTGATTTTTATCAAAAAAAAACTATAAAATAATAGTTAAAACTCACTTTTTATTTCAAAATCATAGCTTAATTTGTATAATAAAAATTGAAAAATAACTTTGATTATTAATTTTCATGGTAAAAATTTAAAAATAAATTGTATTCTATGATTATTAAAAAAAAATCGAAAATAAAAATTTTCCAATTTCTCATAACTCTTCTGTACGATCCCTGGTTTCTATTATTTTGTCCATCAACGTATGCAACTAGCTGCAAATTCTGTGGCTAGCCAATTGCTTAGCTAAACAAATATATACATACATATGTATATATAATTTATAAGTATATATTATAACTACACCCCGCTGACACACACACACACACACACACACACACACACACACACACTTATCCAGTTACATGAGGCAAAGGAAATGCTTTGCACAAATAAAACAAAAAAATATTTGTTGAAATTTATGAATTTGAATTTATTTATACACATGCATGTGTGTGTGTGTGTGTGTGTGTGTGTGATTTCCGAAAAAGCGCGCATTTAATAGATACAAATGTATCTAATGAATGCAGAGCAACGTCGTCGCCTGTTTCCCCCCCAAAAAAAGTGTTTTCAACTCGTGATTTATGTTGTCTCACTACTCAATCTTTCTCTTTCACTCTCACTCTCTGTCTCACTCACTCTCTCTCTCTCTCTCTCGTTACAGTGATGGGCAACGCGGGATACACATGCATCCGCCGCACCTTTTGCTGGCTCAACATCATTCTGTGGGTGAGTCTCAAACACGGCGAGATACTTTTGTATCTGTATCTGTATCTGTAGATGCCACACAGCTGTTGCAGCTGCCACAAACTCGAACTCGGCCATGGCCGGATATGCAGCAACAACAACAACAACTACAACTACAACTTCAAATAACAATAACAATAGCAAATCGATGCGACGCCGGTAAAAAAGAAATAATAAAAAAGCTTCTCAGCCTCGTCTGCAACGGAAACAACGTCAAAGTTGTTGTTGCCTCTCATTGTCTCGCCCGTCTTTTGTTGCGCCACAAAACTCCGTAGACTTTGACAACTTCAGTAGCTTCTTCCCATTGGCAACACTTTTCCAGTTTCCAAACCTTTTTTAGCTGCCATTTTGCAATGATCGTTATTCGGTTATAGTTCATCGCTGCTAATTATACTCGGTATAGCTTACAAAGCCGGCTTTCAATTTTTATAATGAAATCAAATCACTTTTTAAATTTGATTTTGATTTAACTTTTCTTAAATTTGGTATTTAAAGCTGTTATCGTTTATAATCGTTAGTCGGTTACCGTCAATCGCCCCTTATTATACTCGGTACAGTTAACACAGCCGGCTTTCAGTTTTTAGTTTTGATTTTTTTTTAAATCTGGTATTTAAAGCTGCTATTCCAGGAAATATCTTTTCAAAATTAAATTTGTTTAATTTTTATAAATCTGGTATTTTTAATTGTTTATTCCGAGTTGTGCTTGAATTTTTAACCTTTTTTCAAATCTTCTCCGGTTTTTTTTTAAGTCAAGGAATCGTAAAAATTGCGGTAGTAAAAAAAATGTCTACTTCAAAATATATTTATATCTAAAACTATTGATTTAAATATGAAAATTGTGTTTGCAAAATTTAAAGCAATATTTATTAGCTTATGAAAGTGTTAAGCCTTTTAAAATCGGTAGCGATCCAAAATGCAACCTTACTTCTGAAAACCAGCTTTGAAATATGTCGGATTTTAAAATTATAACCCATATGTATACTACTAACTTAATTTGGTCATGATCACAACTATTCTATATAGAGTATATTAAATTCCGCTAAACAACTTATCCGATTCCCCTTTCAGGCAGAATTTATTATAGAGAAATTTTCCGTAGCCAACATCTATTGTACATATATTTACAAAAGAACCTTCTAACAAAAAATCTATATATAACTTTTAAAAAAAAAGACCCTTTGAAAGAAATACTCTCAAGAAATTCAGAATACTACATTTTCCTGTAACGTAAACATTCGTTATCACACTTATTAAAATTAACGTTGCTGTTTGAAGAATAGTTGAACAGTTGAAATTCTGTCCACTTTAACGAGATCGTATTGCATGACAGTCGCCTCTATGGAAATTTATTACGTTCGCTTTAAATTAAAGCTATTACTATATTTAATATTCATGTGCTCTTACACACTTACAATATTTCTCTATTAAATAATTGTAAATGCATGACAATTGTTGTTAAATATAGGTTATAAAGCATCTCCGACCCTATAAAGTATATATATTCTTGATCAACATCAAGAGCCAAGTCGATATAGCCATGTCCGTCTATCCGTCCGTCTGTGTAAGGGGCCTCAGAGACAAAACGTAACAAGATCGGACATATAGAAAGGTGGTAATAGCTGATTTAAGTTCTTAAGCAATGTAAGTGCCTAAAAGCATGCAATACAAAATATTTTAAATTTATTTAAACAAGCAACGGGTATCATATAGTCTTTCCAGCTTGTTTCTAGTAATTTGAACAATCTTATTGCCGAATCGCCATCCCAAAGCGATAACTGTCCAATTAATCGAGCTATCGATTCAAATACGCAAACCAATCAATTATTTTCGACTGTCACGCTCTCTTTCACTCCTTCTTAGTCAATCTCTGTCTCTCTCACTTGAGTAAATGAGAAGCTTACAACATTTTGATAAAATAATTGCTTAATTGTTGCTTTAAATACAGGCTATTAAATAATAATATTGCCTAATAATTAACTAAATTTAAGAATCTTACGGCCAAAACAAAACGAAAATTGCCAATCGATAAATGGGTTGGAATTAAAGCGCATGTGCAGCATTTAGCTTTTGTCTGCGGCGTCCTCGTTTTGTGCGTAATTGTTATCGCTTGTGTTATCGCCAAGTGTAATGTTATCGATTGTTGCAGCTGTGCAGCTGCGCCTTCCTTGGCGCCGGGCTGTGGCTGCGTCTCAGCTACGAGGGATACGCGACGTTGTTGCCACAACACGCCGGACTCAGTGCGGACACGATCTTCATGTGCATCGGCGGAACTGGATTTGTGGTTAGCTTCTTCGGCTGCTGCGGCGCCTGGGTGCAGTCCCGTTGCCTGCTAGTGTTGGTAAGTGACCGAAGGTTATTTGTGTTTGACTTTTTAAAAACGACAGCGCTGCCACTTTAGGCTTTTTCCGGTCAGATCTGTCCACTAAAGCCAACTTAGATGTACATATGTATGTACATTAGGGTGTCCCTTATTTGGTCAAAGTCATTCTTTTTAAACGCATACGGGCTAGTTCTGTTCATTAGGTCCTAAAGCACTCAGAAATAAATTTTTACCTCAATCGGAGTATGATAACCCGTGCCGACTTGGATCGGAAAATTTAAAGATTATATGGGACAACAAAAAATTTTTTTTAATTTTTTTAATTTTTTATTTTTTTATTTTGTTTATCAGGTCCTAAAGAACTCAAAACCAACTTTTCACCTTAATCGGAGTACGATAACCCATTCAAATTTGCATCGAAACATGAAAAAAATGTATTTTAACACTGAGTATACATTTTTCGATGATTTTTCATGTTTCGATGCAAATTTGAATGGGTTATCGTACTCCGATTAAGGTGAAAACTTGGTTTTGAGTTCTTTAGGACCTGATAAACAAAATAAAAAAATAAAAAATTAAAAAAATAAAAAAAAAAAATTTTCTGTCCCATATAATCTTTAAATTTTCCGATCCAAGTCGGCACGGGTTATCATACTCCGATTGAGGTAAAAATTTATTTCTGAGTGCTTTAGGACCTAATGAACAGAACTAGCCCGTATGCGTTTAAAAATATTGACTTTGACCAAATAAGGGACACCCTAATGTACATACATAGCTAGCAATTTTTTTAGATAGTTTTATATAACTTATTATAACTGAATTTAATTTAATATTAATTTATTATTATTATATAAAATATTTAAAAATTTTAAAACAAACAAAAACCAAAACTAAAAATTTATTTTATGTTTATTTCTATTCTTATAATATGAATATGAATATGAATATAAATAAATATAGTTTATTATAAAAAAAAAATGAGAGTTAAAAGAACTCAAAACTTGACTAATTAATAGTTAAAAATATAAAACTATGTTTTTATTAAAAATTTAATATGATCCGAGGTTCATTTATCTATAAAAAATAAATTAAATAATTCGAAAGATTATAGAATGTAGCTAACAATTTTTTTAGGAGAGTTTTATATAACTTATTATAATTTAATTTATTTATTTTTAATACAAACAAAAACCAAAACTAAAAATTTATTTTATGTTTATTTCTATTCATATAATATGAATATGAATAAATATAATTTATTATAAAAAAAAAGAGAGTTAAAAGAACTCAAGACTCGACTAAATTATAGTTAAAAATATTCAACAATAATTTAATTAAATTATTAAATATTAAATAATAATTATTATTAATATTTTATATTGAAATCATGTGTTGTTTTTTGCAGTACTTCATGCTGATCGTGGTTCTGTTCCTGAGCGAGTTCCTGGTGGGCTCCATTGCCTTCCTCTTCCGCGGCGGCCTCGGACGCACCTTGGCCAACGAGCTGCGATTCGGGATCGAGCGACATTATAATGCCACCGATCGTGGCTCGCTGGTGGCGCCCTCTGTTGCGGCCATTTGGGACAGCGTGCAACAATCGGTGAGTGCAACAAGATAAACAACGAATATTTAAGTCATTTTTTAATTATACAATAAATTTCATTATTTGCAACATTTTCATTTTGGTTTATAAGTAATTTTTTTTTTGTTTAAAAAAAATAAAATCATAATTATAATAAAAAACTACAGCAATTTTAAGCTTTTCCTCTATCGCACAAATAGTGCAGATTTTGAATTAATATCTAAATGTAATAAATCACATTTAAATTATAAAATTAGCTTAAATATTTACAACATTTTTAATTAATTTTTTTTAATATTCTAATTGGTAGTATTGAAAATTTCTTAAAATTTTAATTGAATATTTCTAATTTCGCACAAATATTTTTAGACTTTGAATAAAAATCTCAATATAACAATCATAAAATTAGTTTATTAATTTACAACATTTTCATTTTTGTTTATTATAATAAAAATTTGAAATTTTATTTTTTTAATTTTCACTGATAAATTCTTATATTGCACAAATATTTAAGAATTTTCATAGATATTTTAATATAAAAAGTTGTTTTAAATCATAAAATTTGTTTGATTATTTCCAATTAACATTTTCAAAACTTTGTTATTCAAAATTTTAATTGATTAATAAATTAAGGAAGAACTAAACTAATTAAAATAATATTAATAAAAAAAATTATTACAAAAATTGTAAGCTTTTCTAATATCGCTCGAATATATAAGACTTTAATTAAATATTTTAGCTCAATAAGTAATTTTTAAATCATAAAATTAGTTTATTAATATACAAAATTTTCATTTTATTTTAATTTAACTTTACCAAAATTTTCTAAAATTTTCTCAAACCTCAAAAAATCGCATTTTTCTGTCTGCAGTTTGAATGCTGTGGCGTCTCGTCGTACGAGGATTGGTACGACATCCAGTCGTGGAGTGGGAAGCGCTGGGTGCCCGACTCCTGTTGCCGCCAGCTCTACGACAGCCGTCAGCTGATCATCAGCGAGGGATCCGGATCCGGATCGGGCGACGGCGTGATGCGCATGGATTGCGGCAGATCGGAGAATCCGTCGCTGTGGTGGGACAAGGGATGCGCCCACTCGCTGCAGACCTGGTTCAACGGCCAGCTGAACGTGGTGGGCGCCATCGGACTGGGCATCGCCTTTGTCCAGCTGTTCGGGCTGATCACCTCGATGCTGCTGTTCTGCACGGTGAAGCACAAGCGCGCCTCCGACACCTACAAGTCCTACTCGCCCTCGATCGATCCACAGACCCGCACCAGCAGCTGGGAGGATTGAACACGACTCTGAAAATCCCAAACCCAAACCCAAACAACGTTTCTAAAGCAAATTCAAATATTTGCATTATTTTTAGTTCTATTTTTTTTTTTTAAATCTGCTGCGAAATGTGCCAAAAATTAATTTAAGTACTAGTTTCAGTTTCTTTTACGCATACCTGTTAAATAATGATTAGTAATCATAATTATTAATAATTAGAATTTTATTGTTTAAAAGTCGAACTAATGATTAAACGACGATTATTTTCTGTTTTGCCAATTATTTAATGATTACGATTACAAAAAAATCAAAAATAATTTAATCAATTAAATCATAATCAGAAAAAATCAACAGTAATCAAAAATACTCTTTTTGATTATTCGGATTATTTTTGATTTTTTTCTGATTATGTAGTATGTTTTGATTTTTACTAAATAGTCATAAATAATCAAAAATAATCAGAAATAATTTGTAAAAAACAAAAATTATTCAAATACTTAAAAAGATTATTTTTGATTTTTTTTTTCTGGTTATTTTTGAATAATTTTAGATTATTTTTGATTTTTTGTAATCGTTATCATTAAATAATCACAAATTTTTCAACAGTGAATTATATAGTCACTAAGATTATTTCCAAAAATAATCTAATTGATTAGTAATTCTAATCGAAATTTAACAGGTATGATTTTACGTATGTAATTCTCGATTATAAATCAGTGGTGTCCAAACTCACACAATCAAACTTTGCGCGAAACACGAAGTCAACGAAACGCTTAACTGCTTTACACTGCAACAAATGAAATGAAAGCATGTTCGAACTGTCGCATCGTTACAGTTGGCGACGCAAAGAGAGCAAAGCATCAGTTTCAGTGCATGATAAAAGTCTAGCGCTGTGCGGTCGCCTCTCTCATTGAACGCAGCTCAGCGACTGACTTCAAAAAGGATCAGCCAATCAGATGCTTCGTGAGAGCACAAAAAGCCGAAGCGCAGAATGTGCTATTTATAGAACCCAAGTAACCCCACACTCTCTCTCTCTCTCTTTCTTTATACGTGTGTTAGGCTTTTGGCATTTTGGACACCACTGTTATAAAGTATAATGCTCGTAACATATTTGAAACAAGAGAAAAATGAAGAGTTTGTAAACACCCAAAAAGCTGAGTTCACAGCAAACGACGACATGAAATTGCATTGTCTTTTAGTATTTTTTTTATTTGCAGTATTTTTGTTGTGAAGTCAGCTTTGTTTTGGAATCTATATACATATATGCAATTTAGTTAGTGGTATATCCATATTGTGATGTGCGCTCTTAGTCTTTATATATGTATACCACGAATCAAGTACCAAGAAATACCAGAGAAAAAAAAATAAATTAAGAAATTTTGGTATATTTTTATTATAATTAAATTTTTAATTTTTTTTTAAATTGGCACCTGAACAAATGACAACAACTGCCCGCAAAATACAAAATAGAAGACGATCAAAATAGTTTAACAAAAATACCACATAAAATTTATATATATATAAATCAAGTTATATATACTTTTATTTATACTAAACATATATAAATGTCAAGCACATTCCTAAACAACAGCAATTACAACAAATTGTGTGTAAGTTACAAAATAAATTAAACTATTTATTTAAATAATAAAAAATTATACAAAAGATTAAAACAAACAAAAAAACATATATGCATATTTTGATTCCTTTTCAATTGTTGACGTTGCTTAGAGACCGACGAGCTTGCCTCCGATGATGTCCAACTGGGCTGTGATGCCCTTCGATACACTCCGGGCCAGCTCTTTGGGTTTCTAAAAGGTAATAAAAATAAAAAAATTCGAATTTAAGTATAAATATATAGAGAAAAAATCAATATTTGTTGGAAAATTCTTCAACCTCTAGACTCTAGAGTCTAGAGATTTAAATCTTAAGTCTGTCTCTCTTAACTACAGGTGTAAAATTCGGTGATGAAAAGACTAATAGAAACAATAAATTAAAATTTTTGTATTTTTAAAATTGCTTCGAAAATCGATTTTATTTTAAAGTTACATAACTTCTACTTAATACCTATATTGAAATCTTTCAAAATTTGATTATGATTAGGGATGGCACGATTAATCATATGATACACAATAATCGATTATTTTGCTTCCATTGGCGATTTAATTGTATCGTAAAATGTGCTGCGATTAATTGAAACACTAATCGATTATTCGATCAAATAATCGCGTCGTTGCCAAAATTTTTTCAGGGAAACACACATGGAGATTTTATTTCAAAAAAATACTAGCAAAAATATATTTGAAAATATATTTGAAAATTTATTTTTGCAGTCACTCTTAGAATTTTTTAACAAAATTTTCTGCATTAAAATATTTTTTTGTAAAAATTGAAGAAAAAAGTTGTAAAAGTAGACTTTTACATAGATTTGAAATTTCGAAGGGTACTTAATGGGTTAAAGAAAGTTTTGTGTCATTTAAAGGGAATTTAAATGACCTTTCCATTGATGCAAATATGTTAACGATAACGGCTCAAATAAGCCTTAAATGTCAAAAATTGACCTACATACTTTAAGCTGTGAGCCGCTGTATTTATATTTTTTTGGCATTTTATTATTGTTCTTAATTTTTTTTTGCTATACAATGGCATTGCATTACACAATATTTTAAAAAACTATAGCAAAAATTAATCATTTGATTAATCGATTATTTTTATTTTTCGTCGATTAATTGCAATTAATAATCGCGTAGCTTAAATTAATCATATGATTCTATAATCGATTAATACATTTTTTTTGCCATCCCTAATTATGATATTAAAAAATTGTTTGAAATGTCAAAACTACTTTCGTTTCTATTATTTTTTCCAGCACTGTGTGTAGTAATTATTAGCATTGTCTGATAAAATCAATAAACTGCCATAGAAAACTCAGTTGAATAATACGAAATACTGTAATACTGACTAAATAAAATATAAAATGAATTACGTAAAAATTGAATGAAATTTTAAGATACTTCGGTAACTATTATCATGTCTACTTGTACAATTTATACTGCAATTTTAAAGAGTTTGTTTTGGGGTTTGACCTACAGTTGGCGACGTGTTTAATTGTCACCTATTTATGGGCAGGTAGACAACTATAATGACGATGATGATAAAGACGATGATTATGATGCTGATGACGTTGAATTTGACGTCGAAATCTTGTGCAATGCGACGTGCAAACTAATAACGCAATCCATAACAATCTCACACATATACGGTACATACAGTGATGGACAAAGTAATAGAAGCAAACTTTTTTTTTTTTGCAAAATATCCAGGGATCGCAAATAATAGTAATGAGTCGGAAAAAATAAATTATTTTGAATATTTAGGTTTTTAATTATTTTTAACTTGTATTTTTAATTTTTTTTCCATTTTTTTATTATTAAAATAGCAAATAAAAATTTAATTGATATCTATATCTTTTGAGCAGGAGAGCCCATTTCATAAATCGGCATACATATTTGATCTCCACTTCATTACCTTTCTATATATTGATGTATTATATATTCCCATAAACTCAATAACCTCGTGAAAAGATATTTCAATTCATTTTCTAATTTTAGAATTTATAATAAAATTTGAGAAATAGGTTTTATTTTACAGTTTTTCTTTTTATTTGTTCATAATAATTTGTGTATTTTCAAAATTGGTCGAAAAAAATTATTTTTTTCAGTTTCTTAATTTTAAAATTTCTATATTTAAGTCCAGTTTTAAGCATATTATTCAAAATTTGTTGCAAATGTCAAAAGCAGGGATTAAAACCGAAACCATAACCGATAACCGATATTAACCGATTGAAGTTGAAAAGGCTGAAACCGTAACCAAAACAAAACTCTTTTAAAATACCGAGTCCCAAAAACCGAAACTATTTTAGTCGAATTAACCATGAAGAAACCGATTAAAATATAATTATGTTTTTAAGGTGTAATCCTGGTTTTTTAAAACTAAATTTAATTATTTCTTCTGTACCCATTTAATTTCTATATTATTCTGAATAAAAACATCTTGAGCTTAGAAATTTTTGAATATTTGTTTTGAAATTTACATATCTCTTAGAGTCAAAATGACTCTGGTTTCTATTATTTCGTCTAGCACTGTGCATTGGTGGTTAACTCACCTGTATCAAGGTGTTGAGTAGATTGGAAAACGCCTCGTAGCCGTTGACAATCGAGCGCGAGATGCCGTCGAATTTGTCGCCATTGTTGCCATATTTCTCATGCTCGCTGATGGTGTCCAAAATGGGAGCAGGCTGCAATCAACCATAAACAAACAACAATCAGTTACAAATTTTAATAATAGTTAAATAAAATGCAACTCACATGCGATAGATCGGCAATCTTTTTATGTGTATTGTCGTAGGCGGTGTAAACTTTGGATGGAATCGCCTCGTGCTCCAGATTCACAGACTCCGCCGTCTTGTCGGGCATCGGCAGCAATGAGATCTACAACAAGATTTACAAATTTCCAATTTCATAAATTTTAACTACTAGTCGAGAGCGAGCACGACTCTGCGAGACCCTGTACTTAATATATTTGCACAAAAGCGATTCATAAGATTCAGTTATAGTCTGATTTGAACAATAAAAGTCTGAAACAATAAAAAACAACGTTTTAAAATACCTTTGCACTTGAATTTTAAAATGATTTTCGCTTTCGCTTTGTGTTCACAACAAATTTGGTGTGTCTAGCTCTTACATATATTCAATAATTTAAATATATAATTTTTAATTATTAAAGTCTGAATATACTATATACAATATAACATTTCAAAATGCCTTTAGGAATATAACACTTGTATTTTGGAATTATTTTCAATTTTAGTTGTGTACCTAACAAGTTTGGTGCATCTAGCTCTTGTATGTATTTAAAAATATCAATGTTTTAATTAATCCATTAAAGCCTTTTCAATTTCGCTTTGAGTATGCAACATATTCTTAATGTAGATATAATTTGTAACAAAGATTTAATTTAAAATTTGACAGTTATTTCTTTACATTTTACGTAAAAATATATTTTCAATAGTAGTTAACAAACACCGAACAAGTTTGGTGTCTCTAGCTCTTACATAATACATAAATATATGTATTCAATAGCATGAATTTCTTATCTCAAATGTCAAATAAATAGATCAAATAAATGAATCGATTGTTGATGCTGATCAAGAATATAAATGCTTATTAAATACCTTAACTTATCAATTTCTGAACAACTTAGTATACCCTTTGTACTTTTGCTGAGTACAGGGTCTAATAGCGAAGATTCGTCTCAGTTTGTCTCTGTCTCACCTTGAAGCCCGCCGATTCGCTGGCTGCCGTCTCGGAATTTTCGGCGGCATCTTCGGCGAATGCATCCAAGGCGCCAAAATCGGCGGCTGAGACCTGAGCATCGATGGGCGTGGCACCGTCCAAAGTGGTGGGCGCCAGCGGCAAACTTGATGTCAAATGCAACAACGACAACAACAATGACAACAACGACAACGACAACGACAACTTCATCATTATTATGAAAATTATTGCGAAATGTTTGTTTGTATTTTTCAAGACGTTACGAAACGAAAGCGAAACTGACGCTCCAAGTTTCACTTGCTTTGGACTTTGGCAACTGTTTTGAACACTTTAAAAAAAATGAAAATAAGATTGCGAGATTTCGAGAGGTGCGAATGGCGAATTCGAGTTCGAATTCGAGTGTGGTCCGTGCTCGGCCAGGTCCAACTATCAACTGATCAACCATCAACTGATCAACGGAGTCTCCGCGTCTGCGCAACGGTTGCGAGTCGTTTATTTCTTTTATTTTATTACTTAATGGCTTTAACCTGAACGTGTTAACATTGTGTGTGTGTGTGTGTGTGTGATGTGTGTGATGTGTGTGTGTGTGCGTGGAACACATGCTGACTGTGCAATGCACTGCATCAACTAAAAAGTAAAAGCAATAAAAACTAAAAAAAAAATAGAAAATAAAGTAGACATAAATGAAAATAAAAACATAGTGAAAGGTCAATAATTTAACTCGGAAATTAGCTAAAATTCAAACTTATAACTTTTAATACGATCTGCACTTTACATCTTGTGTAATTAATAATTACAAATTCAACTAATTT
Source organism: Drosophila subquinaria (assembly GCA_037043405.1). Lineage (NCBI taxonomy): Eukaryota > Metazoa > Arthropoda > Insecta > Diptera > Drosophilidae > Drosophila > Drosophila subquinaria. The sequence goes on from JBAMBL010000956.1 coordinate 172,118, forward strand.
TAGAGTTTGTTTAACAACAAAGTGTAAAGTTGGATTTTAAACAGCATTAAAAAAGTTTTATATTATAAATATTTAAATAAATAAAAGCAAAATAATAAACAAAAATATAAAGTAATTTAAGTTACTAACTATAGATACAATATTAAATAAAAAAATCAGTTTTAATAAGCTAAAATACAAAATATATATATATATATATAAAATTAAAAAAAAAATTATTAACCATATAAATAATAGATATACATAAATAGCTTATGAGCTATAAGTCGCTTTTATTCACTATATTATACATTTGAATTTCCATTAATTATAGTATTAAACCATAACAATGTTATGGTAAATATTCAGTTAATATTATTAATACTTTGTGCTCAGTAGATTTATTATTTATTAGAATCAAAATTTTAATTTATTTGCAGCATTCCAACATTTTTGGATAGTCTTTAAAATGTCTAAAATGTCATACTCAGAAACTAAATATTACTATATATGTAAGTAGTTATTTTACGTGTTCTTTATTCTTTTATTTTATTCGAACAATCAGCTATAAATACAATTCATAAACGCCTTGCATTAACTATATTTCTTCCTAATATTAGTTATAAAAATAAATATATAATAAAATGATGGCAGAGTTATATATTTCTAACAATAGTTAGTTCAGACAATATAGTTCTAACAGTAAATATTAGAATTGTTTAAGACAAAACTTCTATATTTTATAGCATTGTATTGTTATGTAGATATTGAGATTACACATCGCAATCTAACAAAATATAAAAGAAATTGAAATACTTCAACAATCATTTAATTCCATTCCATTTAACACTTATATCTAATATCACAATTTATGGGAAAACTTTTTTATTCAATTCGGCAATTAAGATATATCTATCTGATAAGTGAAATCAATATTTAATTAACTTTTTAAAATAAAAAAAAATAACTTAAAATACGATCAAAAAACTGTGAATACACTGATCAGATATGAATGAAGAATACTTGTATTATGTATTTTAAAAATTGTATTTTGCAGAAAATTTTAATTATTTTAAATAAGAGCAAAATTCAAAAATATGTTTTTTGTTTAATTTAAATTATTTCCGATAGCAAAAACAGTTTATGTCTAAAAAATACGCGGCAAAAAAATGTGTTATCTCAATGTAGAGCTAAATACTTTTAATTTTCCAGATGGTCTCAAATTATTTAATAAAAAACAACGATTGATTAAAATATTGATTAAAAAAGGTTTAAGAAATTCTGAATAAATTATGAATAAATGTGAAATAAATACAAATTAAAATGAACAAATTATAAATGAGGAAAAATCTTTCTAAATATATCTTGTATGTTAGACAATTTTAAATACAGAGAGAGTTGAAGTCAAGTCAAGTGGAATAAGGTAACTAAAGAGTCGTCGAGTTGGCCATTTAGTTGCTAAGTTGGCCAACAGACTTGGCAACAGGATTTGCCAGTTTAGTTTACCAAACAAAGTGTGGACACATTGTGTCATTTCACATTGTGCAACATCGATAAAAAGCGATAAACTTCAATAAAGTTGAAGATGATAAAGAAATATTTATGGAATAAGTGGAAAATTTTAGAGTTATGATTGGAAAATACAATTGTAGATTTAAAGAAAACGTGCTAATATATATTTTGAATTTATTGTAGTATAGTGCAGATTAATGTTGTCTAGTGTAGATGACAAAGAAATGTTGATGAGATGTGTAAAGAATTTTTAGAGTTTAAGAGAAATATAATTGTGGATGAGTGTTCAATTATATTTATAATGGATTATTGTACTGTAGTGTAGGTTAATGTAGTGTAGTGTAGTTGGCAAATATTGTGCAACAATGATAAAAAAATGAAAGTTAATAAAAGTTGAGAATTTTAGAGAAAATTAAATTGATTAAGAGTTGGAGAATGTTAATATAAGTAGTTGTATCAATTGCAATGTAGTGCAGTGTAGTGTAGTGAAATGTTTCATTCGTTAATGGACAGATTGGTGGGTATATAGAGCATATCACTGTTGATATCATCCTCCAATTCGTTATCCTCCTTGATCTGCTGCTGAATTTCAGCGATTACGATCTCCGTGGAATATTCATTCCCATTCCCATTCCCATTTCCATTCTCATCGATATCAATATCAATATCGGATTCAACTTTAGCATTGTTGTATTCATCTTCAATCTCCGATTCCATTATCTGTTGGAAAGCATATTTATTTTCATAATCCTCCGATTCCGATTCGAGCTTCTTGATGGTATATTCATATTCAACTTCAAGCTGATCCGAATCCGAATCGAATTCGTTTTTAACAATGAACTCATCCTCCAGCCGGAAGTCGTATTCATTTTCATACTCGTTAAACGATTCATTCTTTGTGGTGTATTCATTTTCATTTTCATTGTATTCCTGATTGATCAACTCGACTTCCAGTTCATTTTCATTGCTCGATCGATCTTCAGTCTCCACTTTAACGATGACCAATTGCGGAGTTTCCGAAATTGGCAACTGGGAATTGTTATCATCATTTGATTTGGGTGAAAGTAAGCCCATGGCCACCATCAGATTGTAATTGTACTCATTAATGGGTTTCAACAGATTGTTGTTCTCCTCATCGATGATTTCCTCCTCCTCATCGGATGGCTGCTGAATTTCTGGCTGCTCCGGCTGCATGCTTTTCAACAGCTCAAGCTGCTTCATCAGCTGCTCGTTCCGCGCCAAATTCAGACGCTTCAGTTGCGCCAATCGCAGCTTCTGCAGTCGCTCCTGATGCTGCCGCTGATAGGACAGGGCAAAGTAGTGAGTGCGACGATAGAGACGCCGTCGTTGCCAATAGGAATGCGATCCGCCCCGATAATGAAAATGTCTCTGATGATGATGAGGATGAGGATGACGTGATCCCTGTCGATGGCGCCACTTGACATCGTCCGACACATAGCGATCAATGTACTCATCTGTAATTTGTTTTAACCAAAATTATTATAAATGATTTATTATTGACAATATCTTACCCAGACTCAGTTTTAAAACTTCCGAGCGCGATAAACGATCCGACATTGTCACTTGTTGTTTTCGATTTATTATTAACTATTAATTAATTATTAATTTCTTTAACTTTGCACAATTGTTTCCTCAGGGAAGTTTCGATTGCAAGTCACTTGTCAAAAATTCAATGTTGATTTCAAAATGTGCTTAATAGTGTTGGTCAGCGTTACAAAAAAAAAACACTTAAAAGTTGCTGCTCTGTTATCGAGCTGCCATCATTTTGAAACATGCTTCCTGTTTATCAGTGTTGTCACCAGCGTTGCCAACTGGGACCGTATAAAAAAGCCAGATTTAAATAAGCTAGTTTTGAAGAAATAATATAAAAATTTGTTTGTGTTTTATTTCTACCTTCTTTCCATTCTAATTTAGAAATAAAATAAAATTTTGCTAAAAAACGGTAACATATTTTTTATTTTTTCTTTAAAATTTGATTATTAAAATCTTGTTTTTTTACCGGACTAAATTTGGCAACGCTGGTTGTCACTACAGCTTTTTTAGCCCGTAAACTCGAACAATCTTGAATGTTGAAATTTTGGCAAAAAATAAACCAAATTAATTTTTAAATTATTTTTGCAGAATGTAACATATAAAACCACATTGTAATTGAGTGTAAATAGTATTTTATGGTAGCTCCCATATTGCATTATTTGATTACATTTCAGTAACGGGATAACATTTTTTTAATCACCTATGCTTTTAAGATTCTGGTGTTTGTAGAAATAGACTTCAGTACCATGACTAAGATAATAAAGAATATACTATAAGAACACATCAAATTCAAATGCTTAAAATTAATTCCTTATTTTCCTAATTGCCTTAAAATTTAATTCATTTGAATAAATGTAAGCCCGCAAATTGTCCATACTTTCAGTATATATTGCTAGCCTTCGTGATGCTTTCGTCACTAGCGTGAACTGCCGTCAACAGTAATTGAAGGTATTTTTAAAAACATTAATTTGTTTTCGCATAGCAATTTTCGCTAATCCTAAAAGTATGCAATGAAAATTTTCATTGATTTTGATACGATTTTTATTTATTTTTGTAATTTTTTTAATTTATTAAGTGTTGCACGCAAATCAATGTTTAAACGAAAGTGACATCGACAGCTGATCATATTAATTAAACAATTGTAAGGCGAGTGGTTGTCGTATATTGGGTAGATAGGAAATATCAATCAGCAACAGTAACTATTTATGGCTAAAATCCAAAATGAGACACTTTGTCATTTTGGGCTTGTCGGTTCCAGTTTCAGTTTCAATTGTCTAATTGTGCTCAGAGCTCTCTTTGTTAGCTGACGCAAGCGTTTAAATATTCTTTGAGCTTATCGGGCAGAGAATTGTGTTTTATTTTATACCCTATTGTCAGACACACAATGCAATACAATCAGTACATGCGCCGGGTATGATAACGTTTACATTCCGAGTGTAAAAGATATATTTAAAGGTGTGACGAAGATGTTTCAAAATCGAAATGGAATTTCGCTCTATCTAACATATCGCTCAGCATAGTCTGGTCTATCTAATTTATTTCTTATATTAATTTAATTTTAATTTTCGTAATTCCAAAATTGTTGATATTGATATATTGATAATTTGTTTTCTATTTTCAAAATTTAAAAATTGCTTTTTAAAGCATTTATTTATATGATTTAAATATATAATATATTCAAATCTATTTATCTCACATTTCCTTCAGCATAATCTAATATTTCGAATTTATTTTGTAGACTAGTTTTCTTTATTTTCATTTTTATAATCATTAATTTAAATGATTATAAATATTATAGTCTGATTAATAAAATTTAAATTGGGAATTTAATTGTTTTCTATTTTCAAAATTCCCAAATTGTTAATTTTAAGTGATTATAAAATGATCAAAAATATAATATTTTCAAATATATTTATCTCATATTTCCTTCAGCATAAATTGATCTATCAAATTTATTTTGTAGACTAAATGGTTTGTTTTTTATTTTAAATTTGATAATCATTAATTTAAATAATTATAAATATTATATAAATAATTTTGTCTGACCTATCAGCTTTATATTGTGAGTTAAACTGTATTATATTTTCAAAATTCCAAAATTGTTAATTTTAAGTAATTAAAATGATTTAAAATATTATTTAAACTTTAATATTATAACCTGATCTATCAAAATCATTTTTGAAATAGAATTGTTTTCTTATTTTAAAATTCCAAAATTGATAACTATATTTTAATATTTATAAGCATTAACTTAAATGTTTATAAATATTATAAGAAATCATTCATATACAGTTCATACGCAGTGAAAACACGCTCCGCTACAGGGTATCTGGCAAACTAGCACACTCATAATTCACTTTGTTGTTATTTCTTTTTGTCTGTTTGCTTTTATTACAAATCGTTATTTTTATATAATATATTATGTGTTTACAATAATGCATATGTATAATTAAGTAGTTTAATTACGTACATTATTTAATAGCAGCTAAATTGTTAAATAACATTAACAAATATTCAACAAAATTCGTAGCAAAAAAAATATATATGTTTACAATACAGAAAAAAAAGTACTTATGTTAATAAGTATATTAAAAATAAAAATAATAATTAGTTGTATTAGATTATTAACTAAAGTAAGGTTTAGTGGGCGTGGCCACTGCCCAAATTAGCTTATTGCACAAATTAATGTTAACAAATTTGTAACACGTTAGTTGCCAAATTTTATGGACTTTTCCGTGTGTTGTGTTTGTTGTTGCCGATTGTTGTTGCTATTGTTGTTGTAGCTGCTGCTGCTGTTGTTGTTGTTGTTGCTGAAACTGGCGCTGCTGCGACTGCCATTTTTGAGTATGCCATTTGATTGTCCCTCCCTCCCAATAGATGGCGTTTTGCGCAGTGTTTCGCGCTTTGTCCGCTGCTCGCCGTATTCGCCAATTGTCACTGTGCCCAGACGCAACGTGCGTCGTTGTTGCTGTTGTTGTTGTTGCTGACTACCATTTGTTGTTGTTGTTGCATCATAGTCTGGCTGGGGCGTGGCAGGAGGCGCACGCTGCATGCCGCCCACATTTATGCTCGGACTGCGCACCGGCGACAGCAGCAGCGGCGGCGACGTCGACATCGGCGTCGGCGTCGCTGCTTTTCTGCTGCTGGCGCCATTGGAAAGATTCAACTTGAGCTGTTGTTGCTGTTGTTGCTTCTGTGGATTGGCAAACTGCGGGGGCTGCAAGTGAAAGGGCAAGAGAGAGAGAGGGAGAAATCAGTGTGAGTGTGACAACTATAGTATGCATTGCATATTTATATCTAATAGATAATTTCAAGTTAACAGCCGCCTGGCGAAAAATGTCAACAAATTTTAATTAAAAACAAATTAATGATTTTCGGGTAGTCGCACTAAAAATACCCTAAGTCGTCAGGGAATCAAACCGAAACAAAAAGAATACCTTTGATAAGAGCTTCTATTTCGCTTTTTCTTTCGGTGCAAAAATGCAATCTAAAATCTTTTTAATAAATTAACAAAATAAATATAAGTTTATCAGGCGTGCCACAGAAATCGCAAGAATTAGAATTCAGCAGAAAGCATTTCCGCACGGAGCCTCGAGAGATTAAATTTTGTTTGTTTGGCATTTTCACCAACCTTTTCGAAGCAGGTTGCTAAGGGTTGACAACTTCTCAGATTGAATTACCCAAGGGTTTGTTTAGCAACTTTTTTGGTAAAGGTCTAATCTATACGGCACACCTCAAAAAAAAAAAAAAATCCAAAATTAAAGCCTGATTTATAATGAATTTAGGTGCAAAAATTATTTCCGGGTCTTTTATAGTGTTTTTTTTTAATTTTTTTGAAATTTTAATAAAAATGAACTATTTTTTTGTTCTCGTGTGCATGTTGAATAATCTTGAACGTTTACCAACACTACCTTTTTCATATTAATTTTTAACGTTTTGGAAAGAAAACAGAGCATTATATTGGATATTTGGCCAAATTTCAATTTCAAAAGAAATTTACGAGCCACGCAGAAAGGGTTCATGAGCTCTTTATGGCAATTGGTAGATTGTATGACCCGTATAAAGAAGCCATAATAAATGAAGATGCTCATGCAATCCTGGTTATTAAAATGTGATTAAAGCGCCGCAGGCGAAAAATTAAAAAAAAAAAAAAAATCGCGCGATTTTTCACTTCGATTTACTATAAATAACTGCAACAAAGTTAATTAAAGCTCAAAAATTGGAAAAAAGCTTTCAAAAGTTCATTAAAGCTCAGAGCTGACTGTAATTACTGTTTTTCTAGAATTTAGTAGAGCTCAAAGCTCACTTTGATTTAATATAAATAACTGCAACAAAGTTTATTAAAGCTCAAAGCTCATTTTAGTAACATTTTTGCGTCTTGGGCACTTTTAAAACAATTTTCTTTGGCTTGATTTTATATATTTAGTCATAAAAAATAGCAAAAAAGCTCACAAAAGCGCATTAAAGCTCAGGGCTAACTTTTATTACAGTTTTTATTTATAGTAAATCATTGCAACAAAGTTGATTAAAGCTCATTTTAATTAATTCTTTGCGTCTTGAGCAATTTACAAATTATTTTCTTTGGTTTGATTTTTAATATTTAGTCATCAAAAATTGCAAAAAAGGTCGCAAAGTTCTTTGCAGCTTAGAGCTAACTTTAACTACAGTTTTTTTTTCTAGAAGTTACTGTTATTCTTTCTAAATAAAATGATAAGTACCGGCAAAAAAATTAAAAGTCATTGCAACTAAGCTCATTAAAGCTCAAAGTTACATTAATTTGCTCTATTTTATACATAGAGATAAATTTGTATCTTTTGCCACATATTTGGGGCAATTACTTACCGGCGGTGGCAATTCCGTCGATCCATTGGAATTGTTGTTGTTGTTGCTGGCGCCGTTAAGCAGCGAAATGCGATTGCTTCCGTTGTTGTTACCAATATTGTTGTTACCAATTTTGTTGCTGTTGTTGTTGCTGGTGTTGTTGTTGTTGCGATAACAACTATCATCGGGCATAAACGAAGTGCGTTTCAGCGTCTCGCCGCGTTCCTGCAATTTGAAAATAAATTGAAGTTGAATATAGAATTGAAATTGAAATAGATGTGCAAAAGTTAATGATTAAAATTAAGGAACAACTATTTATTAGACAATATTTATAAAACATAAAATATAATAATTCAAGCTCAAAATTGCCAAAAAATAAAACCTAAATAGCTGTCAAATATAAAACACAAATTATAAGAATTCGAATAAATAAAACTAAATTGTCAAATATAAAATACATATAAATATTCAAATAAAAAACAATATTAAACTGTTAGACTTATAGTTGTGTTAAACTTTATGTCGTCAATATTTATAAACAAAAGCTAAATAATTTTGATAAAAGCACTTTTTGTGAACTTTTGTGACTAATATAAAAGTTGCAATGCTCTAGCTTTCAGAATAAATAAAAGAAATTAGATAAATGAACAAAATAAAAACAAAATGAATAAAAAATGAAAAAAATAATTGGCCTTGATTGATTGATTAATTTCTGATTGCTAAAAAAATAAATAAAAAAAAATATATTTAAAAATGAAAATAAAGTTGGCCATGATTGATTGATTTCTGATTCATGTAGTGTTAAAAATAATTAACAAAGTAAGAGAAATAAATAGACGAATAATAAAAATAAAATAAATAAAACATGAAAATGGAGTTGGCCTTGATTGATTGATTAGTAACAAATAAAAAAAATAAATAATTGAAGAATAAAAAAAAAATAAATAAAAAAAAATGAAAATAAAGCTGGCCATGATTGATTGATTGATTGCTGATTGATGGAGTGTTAAGAATAAATGGAAGAAATGAAAAAAAAAAATAAAATGAATTAAACATTAAAATGAAAAATGATTGATTGATTGATTTCTGATTGATGTAGTGCTAAAAATAATTAACAAAGTAAAAGAAATAAATAGACGAATAATAAAAATAAAATAAATAAAATATGAAAATGGAGTTGGCCTTGATTGATTGCTGATTGATGTAGCGTTAAGAAGTAAAAGAAAAAAATGAATAAATATAAAATGAAAATAAATTTGGCCTTGATTTGATTGATTGCTGATTGATGTAGCGTTAAGAAGATATAAAAGAAAAAAATGAATAAATAAAAAAAAAAAATTAATTTGGCCTTGATTAAATTGATTGATTGATTGCTGATTGATGTAGCGTTAAGAACAAATAAAAGAAATAAATAGTTGATAAATAAAAATAAAATAATTAAAAAACGAAAATGATGTTGGCCTTGTTTTGATTTGATGGATTGCTGATTGATGATTGTCTTGCTGTCTCTCTTCCTCTCTCTTTGTACCTGATATGTGGACATGGTGACCAATGGTCCTCCCATGCTAACGGGTCGCATGGTCGGCATTTCATTGCCACGCCCATCGACGCCACCGCCCCCAACACCATTTTTAGCACGTAGCAAACTCATCACTTTTTATTCTCAGTTTGCAGTTTACAGTTTACAGTTTGATTCTCAGTTCTCTAAACAGTTAGAGCTGTTGACGCCGTCGCGTTGTTTGTTCGACTGGACGCTTCGAGTAAAGGCAAAAAGCTGCAGAGTTGTCAGCTCAACTGTTTTGGCAACAGAAAAAAGCGTCAACAGCTGATAAGATAACAAGCGACAACAGCAAAAGCAACAACAACACATTCAATTGAGGAGCACACATACACACACACTCCCTTTCTCTCTCTCCTCCTCTCTATCTCTCTATCTCTCTTTTAGCTTTATTTACTTTTGCTATTGTCTATCTCTGTGTGGTAAGTCATTGTTTCCACGTTTGACAGCCACTAACCATTGTTGCCATTCATTGCCCAAAAATGGGGAAAAGCCAAGAAAAGTTAAGGTCACCAAAGAGAAGACAAGAGTGTTTGTCTGTGTGTGTGCAGTAAACACACACACACACACACACACAACACACTGATTTAACATATCATCAGATTATGCAACAGTTACTTTAAAAGCACAAGTAAGAACAGCTGCAGTTTACACTGTTAACTCGACTGCTAGATGCCCAGTACACGTAAATAAATATAATCAAAATACGTAGAAAATTAAATATAATAATAATATGTAAACAATTAAATAAAAATGTGTCAATAATTAAACAAAAAAAAAAATAGGTAAAAAATAAAATAAAATAAAAATATTTAAAAATTAAATTAAAAAAAATATGTTAAAAGTTAAATAAAAGAAAAATATGAAAAAATAATATTTAAAAAAAAGTTTATGAATAATTCAACTCGGCCATAAAAAGTATGTTATTTTATAAGCTATAGAATTTTCATAGAAAAATAAATTGTTGATGTATTATTAATAAATAAACATATAGTATAAATAAAAAAAATATTGAATATAAAGGAACCGAAATCATTATGAGCAACTATACATATATTATAAAAATTACATGGAAATGATTATTTAAAGATTTTTAAGGATTTTCATCAGTGATTAATTTTGAGCGAAAAAAAAATTAAGCTCACAAATAATCATTATTTATGACTATTTTTTCCCCTAAATAAATTTTTTTGCAAAATGATTAAATGAAAATCCTTCGCAAAAGCCATGCATTAAAAGGATTTTAAGCGAAAAAATTAAAACTGTAAATAATAATTCATTCTGAGTTCTATTTTGTTTGCTCAAATAGAATGATTATTTTACAGTTTCATTTTCTTTTTTTTGATCAAATTTAATTCATGTCAATTTTTTTGTTCTTGGATATGTATTCTAATCATTTATTTTTTGAGATAAAAAAATATTAATAATCTTGATTTGCAGTCCCTTATTTAAAGCAAGACTGCAAAACTGTAAGCCAAATCACTTTGAACGCATTCAGTTAGTAATTTTAACTGCAAGAATTTCATTTATACAGCTTGAAATTACGCCAAATTTAAAGTCCAAGTTCTCTGCTCCTATAATTACATATAAATTATATAATAATGTTTACATCTTTTTTTATTGATCTGATTAATTGATAAATTTGCCTCTGGGTTTTCCTCAATCGTTGCATTTTAATGCATTTAACTTTTCTATCTTCTCAGATGCAAATTTAAATTGGCTTTAATATAATTTAATTGTAATTTAAAAAAAAAAAAGTCAATTTAAATTCGTATCATTTTTTAATTATTTATAAATTTAAGTTTTTATATAAGTAAAAAAAATAATATAAAAAAATAATATTCTGTTTAGGTCAAAGTTAAATTCCATTATACATCAATTTATTATTGCTGCCTAGTACAGGGTATTTAGTAGTCGCGTATTTGACTCAATTGGTTTTTAAGCGGAAAAAGCAATTAAGTCATAAACGATTCTCTATTTTGTCACATTATTTGTGAACGTATTTGTAGCCTATACCCTTTAAAAGTAAGCAGAGGGTATGCTTTAATTGTCTAAGTGTATAAGGAAGTAGAGTTGGAGATTTACATGTTATAAAAACCATCTAAATAATACAATTTTGCAGTTCATGGAATCTTTAAGCAACATTACAGTTAGTAATTACCTTACAGGGTATCTAATAGTCACTCAGTTGATTACTTCACTCATTTTTCATGCATTTTGTCAGCTGTTTCGTTAAGTTATGAATGCAAAACAATTTCTGCTTTCCAATTATCATAAATCCGAGTTCAAATTAGAGTTAAGCAAGAAAGAGACAGGGAGAGGGGTGCAAAAGAGACAGAGAGTGAGGGCAGATAGGGTATACCCCGTTAGATAAGACTGTTTACTGTTTTGGGTCGATTAGTTTCATAAGTTGCATTTCTTAATTGGAAAATTGTTAAATTCTCACTCTCTCTCTCTCTCTGCCTTTATTTCTTGATTCTTTTCCCTCCTCTCTCTCTCTGTTACTCATTCATTCACTTGTTTTGCCGTCGTTCACTTGGCCACGTTAAGTGCCTAACAAATACTTCACATGGCTAACAACAATCGGGTAAACAACAACAAAACTAAGCTACTAAAACAACAACAACAACAACAATTGCAGTTGGTCTCAGCTCTATTGACCTTTGCAAATAGCCGCCACCAGTTGTTGCAACAATATGGCAACAACAACAACAACAACAGCCTCTAACAGCTTAAAAATCGACTATGAAATACCCGTCAACAAACTTTACTAGCTTTAAACCAGCGGTGGGCACGCATGGGATCCGGCAGCAAGCGGCTGCTCCCCACTTTATTTCTGCCTATAGGCAATGCATTATTAAGAAATGAGTAGATACATACAGTGGCGGCAGAAATAATAGGGACAAAAAAACTTGGTTGCTTCTTTTCAATATTATTCTCATCCTTGGAAGATCCAATGCATATAAACTCTTAGACTTGATACATAATCGCTATTTCTATTTAAATTTAACAAAAATTTGGTCCATATTATCATAAAAGAAGAAAAAAACATAAAAATACAATAATTTCCGGAATTCATACTGGCAGAAAAAATAGGGACAAGGAGCATTAAGTATAAAATTTTTGTTTTTTACATATTGGTTTTAAAATTTTGTGGTAGCATTTATCATTTTTAATATTCTAGAGCATCTTGGATGCATGGAGTCCACAAGTTTGGCACAGGTTTCCTCAGGAATGCCATACCAAGCCTATTGCACCTGTTCAGAGAGCACCTGCTGATTTTTGGACATGTCAGACCCTAATGCCTAAACTTAATGACGGCTTTTGATCTTCCCAGAGGTCCTCTATGGGAATTAAGTCCGTGGAATGTGCAGGTGGTTCCATGTCGCCAGTATTTTCGAGACCAATCCATTCCCTGACCAAATTCGAAGGGTGCTTTGGGTCGTTATCTTCCTGTAAAGTGGGAGTAAAGACATTTCCTCTTCAGCAAATGGCTGAATCGTAGTCCGGAGGATCTCTAGATAATATATTGCAATAGATTTGGTCGGCAGCAGGTTCTGGTAAGCATTTATCAGACCATACCAGACCATAATCGAACCGCCGCCGTGCTTAACAGTCTTATCTGAGTACTTGGGTTCAAAAGCTTTTCCTTTACGTCGTCTAACCTGTCTTTTTCCATCGGATCCAATGAAGTTGATCTTCGTTACGTCCAACTAGAGCATATTTTTCCAATTTTCGAGTAGCAGGTGCGTATTAGCAAGTTTAAGCCTATGCTGAATATTTCGGTTACTTAAAAACGGTCGATTATGGTCTGGTATGGTCTGATAAATGCTTACCAGAACCTGCTGCCGACCAAATCTATTGCAATATATTATCTAGAGATCCTCCGGACTACGATTCAGCCATTTGCTGAAGAGGAAATGTCTTTACTCCCACTTTACAGGAAGATAACGACCCAAAGCACCCTTCGAATTTGGTCAGGGAATGGATTGGTCTCGAAAATACTGGCGACATGGAACCACCTGCACATTCCACGGACTTAATTCCCATAGAGGACCTCTGGGAAGATCAAAAGCCGTCATTAAGTTTAGGCATTAGGGTCTGACATGTCCAAAAATCAGCAGGTGCTCTCTGAACAGGTGCAATAGGCTTGGTATGGCATTCCTGAGGAAACCTGTGCCAAACTTGTGGACTCCATGCATCCAAGATGCTCTAGAATATTAAAAATGATAAATGCTACCACAAAATTTTAAAACCAATATGTAAAAAACAAAAATTTTATACTTAATGCTCCTTGTCCCTATTTTTTCTGCCAGTATGAATTCCGGAAATTATTGTATTTTTATGTTTTTTTCTTCTTTTATGATAATATGGACCAAATTTTTGTTAAATTTCAATAGAAATAGCGATTATGTATCAAGTCTAAGAGTATATATGCATTGGATCTTGCAAGGATCAGAATAATATTGAACAGAAGCAACCGAACTTTTTTGTCCCTATTAATTCTGCCGCCACTGTATATCCTAGAAATCTAAATGACGAGCTTCTTTTGGACACATAAAATACAATTGTATCTGCAAGTTTTAAACGATTTTGATGCGACTATCATTTAAAAATGATGTAATGATTTTTTTGTAATAAAAATAATAAATAAAAAATAGTTTAAATATATGTACTTTTTTTTTGAAAGTTGTATGTACATTTTTTAATAATTTTAAAAAAATTTGTATTTAATATAAAATATAACTTTTTTTTTTGTCATAAAAATTTCAAATAAAAAAGGAATAGAAAATATATTTTTTAATAAAAATCAATTGATAATAAATTTTTTTTATTAAAAATGTAAATAAAAAGTTATTTTTTATTATAAAATATAACATATCTTTTTTGTCACAAAATTTCAAATTTAAAACCTTTACTTTGATTTTTAAAAAAAATTTTATTTTGATTCATAATTTAATCGAAAAAAAGAATACATTTTTTAAAATTGATCAATAAAAAATTTGTAAAATAAAATATGAAAATAAGAACTGAATGCACATACAAAAAAAAGGCACAAACAAACAAACAAACAAAAAAAGTAACAAAATTGAAATTGAGTTAAATTTGAGTAAAAAGTTGGTATTGTTTTTATACCCTGTGCCCATTATTTTAGGAGCGCAAAGAAACTTAGATATGGTCGACTGTAAGTGTGGAGTTTCGGAGCGAAAGGGGCGTGGCAAAGGAGGACGTGTATCAAATTTAGTTATTCTAGTTCTTTTAGTCTCTGCGATCTAGGAATTCAGATAGATGGACATCAATATATACTTTATATGGGATCAGAGAAAAAATAAATGTTCAAAAATCTTTTTGCTAGTATTTCTTATGATTTTATGAAAATTACTAAAAAGTCACTTTTTGTATGATAATGAGGAAAAAGGGGTTAAAATGTCAATTTTTACGATTTTCAAAAAATTATAAAAAAATACTAGCAAAAAGATTTTTGAAAATTTTTTTGCAGTCACTCTTAGAATTGTTTAAGGAATTGTTTTGCATCAAAATATTTTTTTGTAAATCAAGGAAAAAAGTTGAAAAATAAATTTTCGATGGGTACAAAGAAATTTTTGTATCACAAAAACGGAATTTAAGTGAATAAAAGATAAATATAAGAAACCCGCATCAAAACATCTTTATTATAAACAAATTTGACAAATTTATGCTGTATGAAGACATTTGTGGCTCACCGTATATGATAATGGCAAAAATAATAGAAACGATTATTTATTTTTATGTTTTTAAAATTGTTTTGGAAAAATCCGTTTTTTTTAGTTGCATAATTTTTTAATTCCTACTAAGCAATGTTTCAAAATGTAAGAAGACGGGGAAAATTAGCTTGAAATGTCAAAAAATTTGTCGTTGCTATTATAATTATCATAGTTGTACATTCCATCGAATTGAATATAGCCTAGTATTAAAAGAGTACCGGGTATGGCAGCTGCTCACCTTGTGCTCGCTCTCATGGAACCCGTTCCTGAACATGCGCTGATGCGCGCGCTTAAATTCATCCATCAGCGCCGAGTGTTGATCTCCCCCACCTCCACCCGTTGCACCACTTGCTGCTCCACTTGCTGCACCACTTGCTGCACCACTTGCTGCACCACTGGATGCACCACCATTTGCAGCACAATTGGCGCCTGTGTTGCCATTGTTGCGTTCACGTTTATGCGACACTTGCGCAACGCTGCGGCTGCCAATGTGAGAACGTCCTTCACTTCCAACTCCCACTCCGACTCCGACTCCAATTCCAGTTCCAGTTCCTGCTCCGATTCCTGATCCGCGACTCGTGTGGTTGTTGCGCTGCTGCACCTGTTGCAGCTTCTACAAATTGAAATGACAAAATAATAATAAATTAATAGTTAGCTCAAATTGAGTTGGTGTAGCAAAAATATATGTAAGTATTTATTACACTGGTTAACAGACAGATTCTAACATAAGCAAGCTCACACTTTTATACATATTAACACTTTTATACATCGTAAAACAATTTAGATACAATTTTATGATTGTACATTTTTATCTTTTTAATCAGTAGTGAGCTCTCATTCTAAAATTATTTTTGGGAATGACACAAATGATTTGAATATGAAACAAGCAAAGTCGAGTTTGCTCGACTGTAAGATACCCTGTGCCAGTCTCCATAAAATAGAATAATGGTTATAATCATGCCTGTTAAATTTCGATTAGAATTACTAATCAATTAGATAATTTATTAGAAATATTCGTAGTGACTATATAATTCACTGTTGAAAAATTTGTGATTATTTAATAATTACGATTAAAAAAAATCCAAAAAAAAAATCTAAAATTATTACGATTATTCAAAATAATCAGAAAAAATCAAAAATAATCAAAAATAATCTTTGAGTATTTCGGACTTTTTTTGTTTTTATCTGATTATTTCTGATTATTTTAGATATGAGCGCATATGGGTATTTCCAGGATCGAGAACGCGACATTTGTACGTCTTTAAATGAAAACAAAAAAATGGCAAAAGTTGACATTTTCAAAACTGTTTTCTCACATGTTTAATGCATGTTATCAACACAACTTTTATTATAAAAGACAAGCTTGTCGCTTTCGAATTATTTTTAGAAAACAATGCATCGCGAACGCGACGAAAAATTGAAGTAATTTTTAACTTCATCTTGAAAAATGCGAAAGTCTGTAAAAGGTGCCGAGTAATTTGGAAGAAAATACTCTTAAACCATACTAAAATAATGTAGTTTTCTATTTTAGAAATAATTTTGATATGTTACTATCACTTTATTTATTTCACAAGCTTTATTAATAGTTTGTAACGCGACATCGCGAACGTGACAAGATTTCCACGTAGTTTGTGCCAAGAATTTGTGCATCAAATTTTATGCGATATATCGAAAACAGCTTGTCAAACTTGTTTCAAATTAAACATTCAATATATTTCTATGTATTAAAATGGTTCATGTTACAATCTCACTATCTAACTAAGTGTAATTGTTAGAAAATAAACGGTCCATTTTGAAAGTCAATTTTTAAGAAAATGGACAAAAATATAGAAAAAGTGAATTTATTCCAATGTAGAATCGATATGATCATCCTATTGAGTTTTTTCTAGCGTATATTGCTTAAGTAAATAACTTGAAAACATTTCTGCAAGCAAATTTCACAAGATGTTAGTTTTTGATCAATTTGACGTTTTTGGGCGAGGTGGATCTTTCTGTGAAAATGCCAATATGCTTTCATTTCATTTGTTGCAGTGTAAAGCAGTAAACGTGTTTGATTGTATGGGCTTGGACACCACTGTAATGAATCAATAATAGGCTCACCTCTTTGCGCTTCTTGAGCTCCTCGTTTATGGCACTGGAGAGGCTGCTATTGTTGTTGTTGTTGTTGCTGCTGTTGTTGTTGGCATTGTTGAGCGGTGCTGCTGGCGGTGGTGGTGCTGTTGTTGTTGCTGCTGGTGACATTGTGGTTGTTGCTGTGCTGGCTGCTGCACCGCCGCGTCGTATTGTGGTGCTGCGACTGATCGATGGCTCCTCCTGGCTGGAGTGGGAGTGCGAGGAGGAGGAGGAGGCAGAGGCAGAGTGGGCGGATGCGATGTACGTGTTGTTGATGGAGGTGCCGTTCTCGGTCAGCTTGATGATCGTCTTGTTGAGCTGCTGCTGCTGCTGCTGCTGTTGCGGCTCCTCGCGCACTGCCGTCAATCGCTTGGACTTGGCGTCCGCCCAGCAGGGACTCTGATCCCCCGTCACGGAGCTGGCGGAGCTGTTGTAGCCACTCGATTCGCCTGGGAACAGATCACAGCCCGCCGCGGTGCGCACAATCATGTCCAGCTTGCTGGAGCCCTTCATCACGGCGACGGCCTCGCTGAACAGCACGTCCGAGAAGTCGATGCTGTTGACGCTGAGGATCTGATCCCCCGGTCGCAAGCCCGCCTCCCGCGCCACACTCCGCTCCTTGGTGAACTGCACAAAGATGCCGGGCTTCCACTCCGGCCCCTTGCAGATGCCCAGGCCCAGTTTGGTCCGCGGCGCCACATGCAGCACCACATTGATGTCCCGACTGAGATTCGCATTCCGACGCTCTCTTTCCCGATCTCGCTCTCGTTCCCTTTCGCGATCCACCTTGAAGGAACTCTCCGAGGGCGTTCCACTCACGCTGGGCAACTTCACCACGTTCCAGGACAGACGCTCATCCGGCTGACTGCAATTGGCAAAGGGATTCGGTTTCATCAGCAATTGCATTAATTACTATTCAAAATAAAATTACAAGCTACCATTATAAATGCTTTTTGTTTGTAGGTAAGTTTAGTCTTTGAACCAGTTGAGAATTCTAAGTCGCAAATGTGAAAAATATCTGTAAAGCTGATCTAGCCCTCTGTGTGTAGTTGTTGTTGCTGTTATTGTGTTGAAAACTCAAAGCTGCTTTAGTAAAATTGAAATTCACTCAATCTGGGGTGCCACAGAAATCTCTTTCACTTGAATTTGACGTACATTTGTATGAAATTTACGTAATTTTTCAGGTGAAAGAGATTTCTGTGGCACCCCAGAATATGTTTTTTGGATATTCAACATCAACATTAATAATTATTTATGTATATGTTTTATTTTTTTTGGTTATCACAATTAATTTTTAAGTATAATTTATAAAGACAGTCTTTCATTGCAAAAAAGAGTACTCTGAATTTTTCGATAATTTGATTCGAGCCTCTTTAAAATCAAATTAATTTTATTAAATAATTAGTGAAAATGTTTTATTTTCTAACATAAATTTTATTCATTGAACAATGTCAAATGGAAAAAGAATTCGGTTTAATCAGCAAGTGCATTAATTAATATTCAAAATAATATTACAAACTACCATTATAAATGCTTTTTGTTTGTAGGTAAGTTTAGTCTTTGAACCCTCTGTGTGTAGTTGTTGTTGCTGTTATTGTGTTGAAAACTCAAAAACTGCTTTAAAAAATTAAAATTTACTTATTACTTTTTTATGGATATTATGAAAATCAACATTAATAATTATTTATGTATATTTTTTTTTTTTTGCAAATCTTTAAGTAATTATCTTTTTAGTGATTTCTGATAACAGTTTTGTTCCCTGTAAACAAGTACTCTTTAAAAACTTTATTCACTTTATTAAATAATTAGTGAAAACTTATTTTATTAACTAACATCAATTTTTTGTATTGAAAAATGTCAAATGGCAAAAGAATTCGGTTTGATGAGCATTTGAATAAATGATTGTTAATTAATTTAATTTATTTATTAAATTAACTCATTGTTTTTGATGGACGGGCAAGCTGAAAAAACTAGCAATACAAAGTAGATGTAGGCAAGGGACAACAAGGGTGTAAAAACATATCAAATTTGATATTCACAATGCAATTCGATAAATAATAGTTAAAGTTGGGATCAGTGAATCCGACAGGTCGCATACTTAATATTTTCCTGTATCTTCTGCTCAATCAATCTGATATTGATAGGAATGTTATTTTTAAATAAATATCATGGTAATTTAAAATAAATAACTGACATTGACTAATTAAATTATAAATACGATTTCTACTTTCATATATGTTATAAAAAACTCGAAGCTTAGATTTACAGTTCATTCATACGTATGTATATTTATTCTTCGCAAATTGAATAGGAAGATGTTATACTATTACTTGGGGACTTTCTTTTTCAATATAGATTTCACAGTTTTTTTCTGAATAAAATTCTTTGGTGGCTCCGAGGTGCCTCTAATCTCTGCATTGATCATTGCTCTGGTTTGATAGTCGTCATACATTCTTACAGCCCTTTTGAAGAGCTTCGTTTGGAAGCAAACCAATATGAATGTAGTTGCACTCAGGATCATCAGCCATATATTCAGAGCGAGTAGTTTGGTAGAGTCCTTATCGAAGAACGCACTGAGAAGCTTTTCACTCTGGATTTCCACATATCCCCAGGCGAAAAAAACGCCAAGTTCCAGCAGAAGCAGCGTCAGTAACAACTCTATGAGGAACTTGCAGAACTCGGGAATGTGACTCCAATGTTTGGGTATCAATTGCATTTCGTAGAGCATATAGAGTATCGATAGGTACACTATAACACTGGCTATATTTGAACACTCAGGACATATGTCTTCTTTCTGATGTATGAAAATAGTTGTGCCGAAAATCAAATGGATTATAAAAGTTGCAAATATGGCTATAATGCCTGCCATTTTCAGTTGCTAAAGATGGAAACTGTTAGCTTGATATTGAGTTTAAGACGGAATATGAAATGCACTTACTTTTAAAAAAAACAATAGATTTGTGAAAAAATATATTTTTAGTTAAAATAACTGAAATGTGTATAAATTTTAGGTCAGTCGATATTAGATTAGTGAGAATAACTGAATTTTTAGGCTCAGACAGTGAAAATGTGAATGAGTTTAAAGTCAGTGAGCATCAGATCCAACTGTGAATGAGTTTAAAGTCTGTGCCAATCTGATTTAAAATGATTTACATGTAAATTCATTGATTCAAAGTTCACTTAAATATCATCAAAACAGTAATGGTAATAATTATATAGCCAGCGAAAAAGTCTTATCCTTATCAACAAGTGGCTCTTGATTAACAAAATAATTTATTTAATAATTTTATTTTTATTTGGAAAGGTCGTATGAATTGCGTTTGAATGATGCACAAATAACCCATTAAGTACCCATTGAAAAATTCAAATTTTAGTGAACGTCTACTTTTTAAACTTTTTTCCTCGATTTTTTCCATAACAATTTCTTGACGCAAAAAAATTCTGGAAACAATTCTAAGAGTGACTGCAAAAATTCTAAAAATGACTAACCCAAACACCCAACTAACAAAAAGTGGCATTTTAGCAATTTCCAAAAAATCATAAAAAATACTAGCAAAAATATTTTTGTAAATTTTTTTTGCAGTCAGTTCTCACATGGATAAAGGTTATCAAGTTTATATTATATACTATAATATCTTAAACCGACTGTCAATTTTAAAAATTTGTTTTACAATCAAATGTCAAATGATGTAGTCTGCATCTTTTACAGTTGGAATATGAAAACTGTTAAAGTATTCGGAAGTATTTTAAGACCATTTTAAAGAATTTTGAAAATTAACTAATTGTTTTACGGACTCGGAGAAATTTTTAATCACAGTTAATTTTTGAGTATGCTTTATAAACAGTCTTTAAGTAATTATTAATAGTAATTTTTTTGAGTTATTTTTCGAATTTTTTCTATAAGTTTATTGAAAATCTTTAAAATCTATTTCATGTTATTAAATAATTAGTGAAAACACCCTTTGAATTTCTTTTCATTAATTAAATAAGACTCATGATATCGATTTTTAAAGGAGACATACATACTTTTTTGGGAAATTAAAATTTAAAAATATCTTGTTTTAACATTTCATCAACTTTTGTCATAATTAACAGAACTTAATTCTGCAAATGAACAAACTTCAGTGAGCTGTCCACTTTTTTGTGATGAAAATCGATCAAATAACTCGATTTATAGTCCAAAAATGATTATCGAGCTAAAATACTTGCAAATCGATTTCAATAAAATAAAGTTTGTCGATTTTTCAATTTACTTTTACATTACTAATTGGCATTTAATTATTTGTTGAAAAAAAAACAAATAACAAAAAAAAAGTAATTTATTAATCATCAATTAAAATAATAATAAGATAATCTTTATCAATAAATAATAATAATCATAGTATTTTGTTTTTTTTTATATATTCAATGAAAATAATAGTAAAATAATATTTATCAAAAAATAATAATAATCAATTAATTTAAATTGAAATATCAAAATTTGTATTTCAATTTTATTAAGTTATTATTATTATAAATTGTACAAACTTGGGAGGCAGTACTTACTCCTTGACTGGCAGCATGCCCACACCCCGCACCTTGAGCGTCACGCGATCCTGGCCAGCCACCAGCTGGATGAACTCCTTGTGCACCGCATCCTCCAGTCGATAGCCGTTGATGCGCAGGATTTGATCGCCAATCTGGTCGGTGGCAAGAGAAGGAGAAGGTGACACGGGAGAAAGAAAAGACAGAAAGATTGAAAGTCAAAGTCAGTTCACAATCGAGTGTTTGGCGCATTAAGAAGCAGGGATTAAAACCGTTACCTTTAACCGGTAAAAACCGATTGAAATTTAAGACCAAAACTAAAACCGTAAGCGAAAACAAAAATTTTCATTTGACCGAAACCTTTAAGCCGAAACTCTGTAAACCAAAATAACCGTTAAGTAACCGTTTCATTTAAAAGGGTTAATTTCGGTTTAAATACATCCAACAACAAAAAAAAACGTTCTTTTCAATTTTTATTTCCAATTTTTATAATCTAAATTGAAAACAGTTTCATTTTTAGTTGTTATTTTAAAATTTGCAAATAAGAGTTATGGCATTACTTTTGAATGCAATTTTAAAAGCATGTTTTATTTTCAATTTTCATTAAAAAAATTTAAAAAAACAAGCTAAAAATAATTTAAAATGAAACATTTTGAACTGTCTGCGATCTCTGATATTTTGTTATTAGTTTTTTATTTTTATTTTTATTTTTCATTTTCGATTTTAATTTTCTTGTGTTTAATTTAGAATTTTTATTTGTGGTATTCATGATCGCATTTTCATAGCACTGAATAAGCGCAAATAAAATAAATTTGTTAAATTAATTATTAAAATTGCTAAAATGTAACTAAACTTCATAAAGCGGAAAAATATGTGAAATAAATGTGTGAAAGAAACATTTAAAAAAGTAATGCCTTTTTTAATTGTTATTATTATAATATTAATATAATTATATTTTTGCCAAAAAAATTTTTTTTGTGATCGTCACTGAAACCGATATTCGGTTCGGTTTTAATCCTTTGTTCAAAATAATTTGATTTTCAGTAAATAGTCGAAAATAATCTAAAAAAAACTAAAATAATCAGAAAAAAATCATAGATAATCCGAATACTCGAAACGATTATTTTTGATTTTTTCTGATTATTTTTGAGCAATTGTAATAATTTTAGATTATTTCTGATTTTTTGTAATCGCAATCATTAAGCAATCACAAATTTTTCCACAGTGAATTTTATAGTCACTACGATTATTTCCAAAAATAATCTGATTGATTAGTAATTTCAATCTAAATTTAACGGGTATGGTGCTTGGCGCATAAGGCAGTCACATCACGTCGTGTTTAATGCTTGACCCACTGCACCACTGAACCACTTACCCGCAATCCCTTCAGCTGCGCCTCTCCGCCCTGCTCCACGTGCGAGACAAAGAACCCGATGCCATGCTCCTTGCCCCCCCGCACCGCGAATCCGTAGGCGGCACTGCGCTCCGGCACCACCAGCAATCGCCGCTGATGGGGACGCAGCAGACGCACCACACGGATCCGCGTTGACGACGGCATCGCGCACCACGAGGAGGCGGCGGTGGTTGTCAGTGTCATCACGTCACTCGAGGCGGAGCTCGTCGTGCTGCCCGATCCCGATCCCTCCGTGGATGTCGACGACATCATCATCATCATTATCCTTGCCTCTGCTTTTATGTATTCACTTTCTTCAAGATGTCTTGGAGCCTCAGGCGCAACTGTACAAAGAAAGAGAGCATAAAAGAGAGCAGGTAAAATGTGAGTAGTTGAATAATACACTGAGAAAAAGAAATCAAGAGAATGACAGAGAGAGAGTTGAGAATGTTAAGACGTGAGATGCGTGACAAGTGCTCAAATTTTGCAGTAGAAACTGAAGCACACGAATTGCGGAAGAAAGTCATGTGTCTTAACTTGGCTGACAGTACAGATACCCTGTTTTTTTTTTATTGAACAACACAATAACACAACAACAACAACCCACAAGGGGCTAGATCAGCTTTACAGCTATTTCTTCACCTTTGCGACTTAGAATTCTCAACTACTTTCAAAAATTATAAAAAATACTAGCAAAGAGATATTTGAGAAATTTTTTTGCAGTTACTATTTAAATTGTTTAAAAAACTTTCTGCATCAAAACATTTTTTTTTTTCAATCTAGGAAAAAAGTTGACGTTTACAAATATTCGAAAATTTCAACGGGTACTTAATTATATATAATTAATACATATATAATTTATCGATATTTTTTTATTCCGCTTTACTTTTATTTATTTAACGTCTATCCAAATTTGTCGGCAGAAAACCACTCAAAACTTACAACAACTTTAGAAAACAAGATTTTGATTAAGCTATTAAATATAAATTTTACTTAACTACAGTATCGTTTTTTATTTACCTAACTATCGATAACCACCCACTTTTAATACTCTACCTAACAAAATTACATTAGATACCCTACCCATCATAATAAATTTGATGTATCAAAATTAATATTTTAGAATCAAGCATTTAGATACTTTTCATATTATGCCAAATACATAAAGTGCATTTTATAACAAGTAAACAAAAGTTTTACTTGGAAATATCCAAGTTCGTGTTTCGCGCAAAGAGTTAGACAAATATTGAAACAATTTAAAGTAAATAAACTTTTTCACTTATCGTGACTATTTTTCTATTTTTGCAGCTATTTTTAGTAACTGCATTTCACAATGTCACGCTCAAAGATAAAGAAAGAATGATGTGAAAGTAAAATACAAATAAAGAAGTTCAATACAAAGAACGAAGACATGTTGTTTGTTGTATAATATAATGTTATATTTAGAGTGTGTTGTGTTATAGTTAATAGGTATCTATTATTTGCACTCACCCAAAAAAAAGAAGAAAAGTTTAAACTTTAAAGGTATGCCTTAGAGCTCTTGAAAAAACTTTTCCAACGATACATAGAACATATCTCTAGCTTTTATCGTCTGGATACTGTGAGGCTGTCAATTTTAGCGGATTTTTAGCGATTTCACGCTAAGCTAGCGATTTTTCGAAAAAGTCGTAGAGCAAACGGTTCTAATTTTTTTTTGATGGGAAATAGATTAACATTAAACATTTATATATAATTATTGATTGGCGATTTAATTGTTTAAAAAATTGTCTAGTTTGAATTGTGTGCAACTGAGTTACTTTAGTTTACCAATAGTTATAGTTACATCTTGGCCAAGTTATTAAAAATTGAACATCATTATCATTATCGAGATGACAACTGAAAGCCTTGAGGTTACTATTTATGTAGTTTAATTATCATCCAACAAAACATCATGAGCACATGTCTTCAAAGTCGAAGGTCAGGTCAAGTTGAAGAGTTTAGTAATGTTTAATCTACTTATAATAAGTCTGTTGATTGCATGAACAATTAGTCGTAGCCTCAATATTGAAAAAAATACAAATACCTAAAGGGTATTTGGTTTTCAAATCAAATAAAACTTGAACTTGCTATTCAATTTTGAAATTGGGTCGCACGCATCGAATGAGGCGACGTTTTTTTTGTTGTTTTCTTGTTCGGTTTTGGCTGCTTTCACGGCAACAACAACAACCACCAGCATAACAATAACAACAACTGACACCAGCATAACAACAACAACAACAACAACGATGACAACAACTGTAACAACAACAACAACAACAACAACTTGTTGCTGCGTTTCGCATTCGCTGCATAATTTCACTTTTCTTTTTCACGTAATTCTACGCTTCACTTGCAGCAAAAAAGTAACAACAACAACAACCACTGACAATCAACAACAACAACAACATTAATAACAACTACCGACAATCGACAATCGACAACCAAACAAGACGACTGAAAATTATAGAAATTTATTATTGAAATTATGCGCAATTTAATTTTACGTTATTTTTTTTAATCTTTTTTTTTTTTTTTTTTTTGCAATCTTTTATCTTTTCCAGTTTTAGACGTCAGGTATTTTCAGACATATTTTTAGCTTTATTTGAGTAAAAAATTCAGTCTTTCAGTATTTCCAAGCAAATTTCTCTCACAAATATTATATTAAAGTCACATTTCCAACTGGATTCTTATTTGTATTTCAATCACAATTCAATTCGTATTTCCAGTCTCATTACAGTAGTTTTTCCAATTAGGTATTCAGTTATCTACATATATTTCAGTCATATATCCATCATTTTCCAGACCTAGTTCCAATTATATTCCATACAATTTCAGTTGGATTTGTGGCACTATTTCCAGTCAAATGATCAATGATATTCCCATCTGATACCAGTCACATTTCAATCAAAATTTATTTATTAATACATTTTATATTTCTCAATGAATTTTAAATTTACTTATTCGCAATTCTTAATACATTAAAATTTTTGATTCCAGTCATATTTCCAGTAACATTCCAGTATTTTATTCAATGAGATTTTAGGTTATTTTCCAGTCTTACTTATACCTAAAATTTTTCGAAGTTCCTTTAATATTTTCAACTTTCCTGTTTTATTCCAGTTTAATTTTTACCCGAGTTTCCAGTCAAATTTCCAATCATATTCCCTTCATATTCCAGTCACATTTCCACTGACAATTATTATTCAATATATTGTAATTTTCTCTATGAATTTTAATTTATATTAATTCACAATTCTTAATCCAATAAAATTTTTGATTCCAGTCATATTTGCATTCCAGTATTTTATTTAATGAGACTTTAGGTTATATTCCAGTCTTACTTATACCTATTATTTTGGAAGTTCCACGAAGAATTTTAACTTGATTCCTGTTTTATTTCAGTTTTATTTTTAGCCGCATTTCCAGTATAATTTCTAATCATATTCCCGTCATCTTCCAGTCACATTTTCGCTAAGATTTCCATCAAAATGCTGTGCACTATTACTTAGGATTATTTTTTTTACCCATTTCTCTTTGAATTTTAATTGCAATAATTTGCAATTTCCAATCGATTCGTACTCTCGTTTCCAGTCACATTTCCAATCACATTCCAGTCGGATTCCCTTCCCTTCAATCCATCCATCATAGTGCAGTTTATGATTTACAACGTATTTATTAACTACTTATTTATGTAGCTCGATAAATCATTGAGCGTTCAAATCTTTCATAATGCCATTTCCAAATGGAAGCAAAATGGGCAAAAAGTTCATGCCACTTACGACCCGAAAAACATAACTTGCAACTCCAAAAGAGAAAAACAAAAAAAACAAAAAAAACGAAAGACAACAACAATAACAAAAGACTTGTGTAATCAAATTGAAGGGCGTCAAGGGGGTCGGGGGGCGTGGCGCCACTAAATGATGATAAATATGTGGCGGAAAATTGTTTTGAAATATTCCATTACACCAGCAAATAAAGTCGAGGAGGCAACTTAATAGTCAGCAACAGCTAAATGCAAACAAAATGCTTTAAGCGCATTTTATATTTTGATCAGGGAGCATTAAAATATTATGTTGTAACTAACTTTAGTTTAAATATAGAGATAAGTTCAAGTGATCTACAATTTGGATTCTGTTCAATTAACATTTCGTCACACAACATTTACTTAATTTTAATATTCACAAAAATCTTTAAACTTCTTATAAATAGAGCCTTGATATTCGAAAATATTTGCGGAGATTGAAAAATTCCACTTGAATTAAATATTTCGTAATCGATTTGAGGGGGGCAAGCAGTGTAGATCAGCGGTGGGCACGCAGTGGCTCCGGGAGCAGCGTCTGCTCCCAACTTAGCTAGACGCTCCCGAATTCAGATGGGTTTTTTTTTAAACGACTTTTTTTTAACTTGCTGGAATCCTAGCTCGAAAATTTATTGACGAATCGATCTGAAAACTTGTGTGAATATTCTTTATTCAAGTACCAAAAATATACCACACTCTGGAATGTTATTATTAGGTAAAATACTTATGTTAGTGTAAGAAATTAAAAAAAATAGAAAAAAAAAAGGCATTTTGTTCAAAAACCTCCAAAACATTAAATTTTCAACTATTTTGGCCCAAATGTTGTTTATATAGTACTAACGAAAAAAAAATAAGTTAGTCAGGTGTGCTACAGAAATCACAAATAAAAGCGAATTCAGAGAAAAGCAATTCCGCTTCGAAAATTTCACAGTGCCACAGAACTTCGAGTGATTTCATTTTTTTAGCATGTTCATAAATTTTTTTGAACTCGGCTGCTAGAGTTGGGCACGCTCATATTATATTTTTCAAGGGTTTGTTTAGTAACTTTTTCAATTTTCTCATTGCGGAATAATAGGTATTTATTTTATTTCTTTTTTAATAAATATAATTTAATTTTTTATATAATAATTGATATTGTATAGCTGAAAATATTTAATAGTTATTGACGCGACAAACAATTAAAGTTACTCGACAACTCTAAATTCCAAAATGTGACATTATTCTCAGGGCATCAGATGCCAGTGGATTGAGCGATAAATTCGTTTCCCTCAAACATTTTCGGCTGAATTGAAATTAAGATTGAAATTCAAGTGGAAGAGATTTCTGTAGCACACCTGAATGATTTCGAATCAAAGCTGCGATCTCCAGGTGTCCCGCAGCAGCCTTTAACTTCACTACTTCCGGTAAAAAAAACATTTTAATATGTAGTTCAATAATAGGAATAAACAATTCTTTAAGTTAAAACGAATTCCAATTATTCTTTCTTTCTCAGTTTAAAAAAATCATAAAAAACACTTGAATTTCCTGCCTTAATGTTATTTATAATATGTTTGAAATGTAAAAATGTCTCTTGTTTCTATTATTTGTTCCAGCACTGTATATATGCATCTTTATTTTAGCGCTTGCAATGCACCGAGGAGTTATTGAGAGTCGATAACTTATCGATAGCGATAACAATAGATAAACGCGCCGCATGACAGCCGCCGTCAAGCTGCCTGATTGCTGACTGACATTCCATTCCATTCCATTCCAGACAATTCCAGACAATCCTGACTTTGGCCTTTCATCATCAACATCATCAGCATCCGTCAATCATGAACCGTCATTCACTTCCGTTGTTGTTGTTGTTGTGGTTGTTGTCGGCATCTTTGATACGTTTTTCATTCATTGCATGGCATTGAGACAATTTCAAAACAGATTCATGAGCTTTAAGCTTATCATTGCTGCTGATGATAATCGCTAATCACAGATGTTACAATTTCAAGAGTCAAAAACCAAAAAAAGAAAATACAAGAAAAGAAGAAGGAGGAGAAATGACTTTTCTTTTGGCCTTTCACCTGCCAACAACATACAATTTTTTGTCAACTGTTTTTAACTTCAACTTGGCAATTAGTTCTAATCACTCTCAACTTCCGGTCACGCCTACTTTTCACTTACTGGACATTTGCAATTGTTTTTTATTTTTGCTTGAATTTTCAATTGTCGCTTGTTGTAGTTTTTTTTGTTGTTGTTTTGACCACAACAACTGCTGTCACGGCTGATGATTTTAATTTATCCAAATTAAAGTTGAAATTTCCATAGAAGTCGTTAACGCGTCTCTTTTTTTTTTTCTTTATTTATTTGCTGCTTGTTTTTTTTTTGGTCAAAAGAAATTGTTGAAGAAAAACACAAATTTTATTACAAGTAATTTTAATGCGTTGCGTGTTTTTTCGTTGTTGTTGTTCTGTTGTCAGTTCTGCTTCTTCTTTTTACTTGTTGTTGTTGTTGTTGATTTTATTTTTATTTTTTCATGTTCGCTTGTTGCTCTTTAAAAAAGGCGGTTGTAATTATTTTTTTGCCGGTTGCTCTTTTAATCGTGACTTTCTCTGTGTATCATAATAATAATAATAATAATCATATGTTGTTGTCCGTTGTTTTTAGTGTTCGTTGTTGTTGTTGTTGTTGCACATTTGCTCAGCATCCTCATAAAAACTGTAACTCAAACAACAGCCCAACCCAAAGGGCATTCCAATTAATTTCAATCATCAGTTTTCGTTACTCACGTAGCATTTAACTAGTTCTCAATGTTGTCGTTTTTGTTGTTGTAACAACTGTTGTTGTTGTTGTTGCTGTGCGTGACATGCGCCTTAAGTATTTGGATTTTAGTGTCAGATTCAAAATATTTGAGACGAAATACAGCACAAATTTAACTTTAATTTCAGATTGAGGCAATTAAATATTTCCCTTCTCGAGTTATGTCAATAACAGCGATTTAACATGACGGGGCAATGTTATACTACTATAACATAGTGCAAAAATGTAAAAAACAATGCTTAAAACGAAATTTAATACTTCGTTTGTCCAGTTTATGTTAATAACAGCAGCTAAACATGACAGCGAAATGTTACAAAACTTTAACATAATCTGGAAGTGCTTAAAAGAATGCTTTATATAAAGGTATGCTAATAACAGCAGCTTAACACGAAAGAGTAATGCTACACAACTTTAACATAGTGCAAAAATGTTAAAAAGAATGCTTAACATACAATTTAGTACATCGTTTCTCCAGTTTATTTTTATGACAGCAGCTTAACATGACATCGAAATGTTACACAACTTTAAATAATCTGGAAATGCTAAAAAGAATGCTTTAAATAAAGGTATGTAAATAACATCAGCTTAACATGAATGAGTAATGCTACACAACTTTAACATAGTGCAAAAATTTAAAAAAAAGGATGCTTAAAATAAAATTTAATATTTCGTTTCTGCAGTTTATGTTAATAACAGCAGCTTAATATGACGTTGCAATGTTAGACAACTTTAACATAATGCGAAAATGCTTAAAGGAATGCTGAAAAAAGCATAACAGAGTGTTTACTCTTAACAGCTCGTTAACATAACACGATGAACATAACAAAAATTTTAGTACAAATTAAACTATTAATAGTTGCTCAACAAAACTTAAAAATAACATTAACAGTTGCCTATATACCATGTAATCAATATGGAATAGTCACAAAAGTTGCATGCCACAAAATGTGGCATAATCCATTGGAAAATTGACCAATTTTATGTATTCACTATATACATACATATATAACTAAAATCAACAGAAAATGACAATAAAGCCGCTTGCCACAAAATGTGGCAAGTATAAGAATCGACTTATAACTCATATGCATGCACCGCATTTGTGGTAAACAATATCTAAATATACACAGTGCATAAATCTAGTTGCCACCAAATGTGGCAAGTGCCCGTTTATGCAACACAAACAAAACACAAAATTGTGGTTCAAATACAACTCATATCAAATCTAAGCACATCCAGTGTGTGTGTAAAGCTTGTCGCCACAAAATGTGGCATGTGCAACAACAAAATGCAAGACAAAGAAAATTTATAAATTGCACAGCGAATAATTGAATAAAACTTGTTGCCACAAAATGTGGCAAGTGCCACATGCAACACATCATCAGGGGCATTACAAATGCTCGGTATAATGAGACAGCTCTCAAAAGACTCAAACACACACACACAAAGCGTAAAGAAAACTGGTTGCCACAAATTGTGGCAGGAATGAAAGAATGACAATTTATCAAAATGTATAATCACAGCTCATTAAGTGGCAAATGCCTCCCCCATCTCTCCCTACCTCCCTCCCTCCCTCCCTTCATCTGTTAATGAGACAAGTGTTCTTCATGTTGCCAAGTTCGTTGCCTAAGTCATTTGATTCGCATATATGCGAAGTTGTCAAGTTCGTTGCCTAAGTCGTTTGAACAAAAATTCAACATGTTGATTTTATTTGAGCAGCGAGGGCATTTTTTAATTGCCACATCATAAAAAAAAGCACAAATAAATGTGGCAACAACAATAGAAATATTTTTTATATTATTTTTCACTTTTAATTTTTTTTGTTGTTGCATTTTATTATTCAATGTAGATAATTTTAATATTTGATTTTGTGTCGTGAGAGACAAAAGAAATTGCCATAAATAAAAGAGAAATTTTGTTTGTTTGCACAAATACGACAATTGTCGAATTATCAGACATACGAATGTGTGTGTGTTTGTGTGTGTGTGTGTGAAAGATGCGCACCTGCAACCTGCCACAGGCTGTGTGGCAAGGCAATCGCAGCTTTTACTTCCGACTGCACATTTAACCAATCAGGCACAAACCAAACAGACAAACAAACAGACAAATAAACGCACGACTGGCCAACAAACGTGACAAATTGTCGAATTTAAAGATAATTCCCCCCCCCCCCCACCTTTTTCCACCCCCTTGCCTACTTGCCACATAATACAGACAGCGGCAGCATGTAGCATTTTTCTGGTGAAATTTTATTTTCGGCAGACTTTATCGGCAATGTCAACGTGGGTTATGCCACAAGCCAAGCAAATAAACAGACAGACAGACGGACGGACGGACGGACAGATGGACACGAGGAGGATGCAACATAATCGTGGCAAAAAAAAGGCAGACGCTTCATTTGTGGCAAGGAAGCGACGACGACACTGCACACTGGTTCCGAGTGTGTGGAGCAGCGGCCAAAAATACTTCTAATGGAGTTAGCGATTTGAAATTTTAAACCAATGCTCTTCAAAAATTGTGTAAAAGTTTGGAGTTTTTCAAAATATAATGGAAAAATAACGTACTGCCATTTGGATCAAAAATTCAAATTCGTATTCAAAATTTTTCAAGGAAAAAGTAATTAAATATTTTAATCAGGGATTAAAACACTAAACGAAACCGTAACCTTTATCCGGTAAAACCCGATTGAAATTTATAACCGTAACTGAAAAAAAATTTCATTTGACCAAAACCTAAAAGCCGAAACTCTGTAAACCGAAATAACCGTTTAGTAACCGTTTCAATTATAAGGACTAATTTCGGTTTTTCATACAAAAAAAAAAAAAATTATTTTTCATTTTTAAATTTGATTTTATAATTTAATTTTCTTATGTTTAATTTTGAATTTTTATTTGTGATATTCCTGATCAAATCTTCATAGCACTGGATAAGCGCAAATAAAATAAATTTGTTAAATAAAATATTAAAATTGTTAAAATGTAACTAAACTACATCAAACTGAAGAATATGTGAAATAAATGTGTAGGTGAAACATTAAGAAAGTCATGACTTTCTTATTATAATTATTATATTATTAATATAATTATAATTTTGCAAAATAAAATTTTGTTTGCGAACCGAAACCATAACTATATTTCAAAACCGAAACATACAAAAACCGGTTCACCGTAACAAAACCTAAATGCGAACATAACCGAAACCGTAACTGAAACCGATATTCGTTTCGGTATTTTATCGTATTTTGCATTTTTGGCCTCTGATGGATCCACTGTGCGACAGTGGCAACTAGACAGGCTGCGCCTTCTCCTTACAATCTCTCCTTCTTATTTCAGCTTCAGCTTCACCATCTCCTTCTTTTCTTCTCCTTGTCGGTCTGGCCAAGAGAGAAAGCTGCCTGCTGTCTGCTGCCTGCAGTCACTTTTACTCGATAATGTGGCATGTTGCATGTGCCTCATTTTAATTGCAGAACACAGCCTGGGAGCGTCCTGTGTCCCGTGTGTCCCGTGTGCCACATTTTGACTTTTGTTTTTCTGATTATTTTTATATTTTTTTTATTTTATTTATTTATATATATTTTTTTTTTTGGTAATCGCTGCTTTCACCTTCAACCAATTAGAGCTGACTTGGCTAATACTTATGCAACGCGCTGGGCTTGCAACCAAAAAAAAAACAAAAAACAAAAGACTGGGCAGCACTTGCAACCAAAAATAAAGAAAAGCAAGCGAGACAGTCGAGTGCACTCGACATTAATATACCCTGGGCCTACTCCTCGGCCTCGGCTTTAACAGCTATGTAAGTCAAGTCTTCACAGTAAAAAAATATATGTTTGGAAAAGTCGTCTAAATTCCGTTTGAATGATGCGAAAATAGTCCTTAACCCATTAAGTACCCATTGAAAAATTCGAATTTTTGTAAAAGTCTACTATTTCAACTTTTTTTCTCGATTTTTTACAAAAAATATTTTGAAGCAAAAAAATTCTTGAAACAATTGTTAGAGTAACTGCAAAAAAAAATTTTGAAAATGTTTTTCCTAGTATTTTTTATAATTTTTTTGAAAATGCTAAAAATAACTATTTTAACCCCTTTTTCCTACTTTTCACACAAAAAATGGCTTTTTAGCGATTTTCAAAATATCTTAAAAAATACTATCAAAAATGTTTTTGAACATTTTTATCTTCAGTTACTTAGACAACAGACAATTCATTCAGACAGACAATTCAAATAAACGTATTTACATTTATATTCACAAAATTGTTAATTATTGTCACAAAATTGTTAATATCTTCACTATTTATGGCCCAATCGTGTTGAAAGTTAAGGATTAGTTTCTGGGCATGATCCTACACCCGTTGGTATAAAAAAGATTTAAAAATGTAACTTAAAATCGTAAATTTAAGACGATTTCAGTTTTTGATAATTTTGGCTAAATTTTAACATGAACTGATAAAGCTCTTACCATCTCTGAGATCCTTGACTTGGCTGTTGATGCTGATCAAGAATATATACACTTTATGGGTTCTGCCACGCCTCCTTCTGCCCGTTACATACTTTGAACAAACTTCATATACCCGCCCAGGGTATACAAAAATGAAGTAAGCAAAGCGAGATCCAAATTGGCAGTTTAAATGCCGCTCTGCCTCTCATATGTGGCAATGGGGCAGCAACACAGGCAGCACAGTCAACACTCGAGTGAAACAACAGCAGCAACAATTTGAAGCGCTTCAAATCATACGACAATCATGACAAAGTGGGCTGTGGGAGGGAGGAGGAAAAGCGGGAGAAGGGAATTTGAATTTGCGTGCAGATTTAAGTTACAAACATCTCCATCTTCATTTTCATTTTCATTTACATTTACATGTGCAGCTCAGAGTCGTCTGTCTTTCTGATCGCTGACTGATTGCCTTTTGTTGTTGCGTCAGTCAAATTACAGGTGAAATATGCCCAGGTGGAGGGAATGAATTGAAGTTGAAGAGGCAGCCGCCCCCACACTCTCGATGTGGCGCCCATTTGTGGCGCATCTTACAAATACTACACTCAACAAAAATTGACATCGACTTTAACAAATTAAATTAAATTACAACTTCGAACTTCCATAACTCGAACTTCTAAAGCTCGAATTTTGTCTAACTTGAACTTAATTCAGAGGCAATAGCGTATGCTAAACTTTAAAACAGCGTTGGGCACGAAATCTGAATTCGAGAGCACAACAATAACAACTACAACAGTAGGCAGAAAAATAGTTGGGAGCAGTCGCTGCTCCCGGAGCCACTGCGTGCCCACCGCTGCTTTAAAACAATAATAGAACAAAATAGAAATAAATAAATAAATAAAATAAATAAATAATAAAAAGTCGAATTCTCCATAATTTAAACTTTTTCTTTGTACTGTAATTATTCTATTTTAAACTAATTCTACATAGATTTCCTTTTAAATTAATGCACTCTTCAATATATATATTTTTATTAACCTATTGTTCAATCTTCAAGTTTTTAATTTCATTTATGTGTTGATATTGACAGTTATATTCAATATCTTTTCATTATCATTCCCTTTTTTTAATATTAATTTAAATTTGTTTATTTAATTGTTTATTTTTTTTTTCTATGTGTTTTTTTATTGTTATTATATTTTATTTCACGTACCTCTTAGAAATAGTTTTAACTTGTCCGTAAGTTTTGTTTACATCAATGTAATTAAAAGCTTTTTATAAACGATTTATGCCTAATACATTTTTAGAGAACATTTGGTTTAAATTTGATATGAGTTTTCTACTCAAGCTATTTATTAAAATATCTTTTAAAATATTTCGATTGTCTAACAGAATCTTATAATAAAAATAATTTATTTAGAATTAAGAAATCGATAAATTAAATATAGGGAATATAATTATAATAGTACAATTAATTTTTCAGACATTCAGAAAATTCTAAGAATTTAAGAATATACATAAGTTATCAAGAAATGAAATATTAGACAAATAATAAAAATATTATTATTTCTAATATTAAAATTTTGACTATTAATATTATTTTGATTATTATTATTTTGAATACTAAAATTTTTTTAATATTAGTATTATACTTTTCACATTTAAATTTCAGTTAAAAAAATCTATTTTGTCGTGCAACAGAGTTTAGACTTAATTGAAATAGGCCAAGAATTTGAAGAAGGTTTTAACTGTTACCCAACGACAGTTAGAAAAATGGAGAAAGGTTGTGTTTTTTTTTTTTGAAGTGCATGCAGCAACAAGTGGCAAGTTGCAGCTGCTGTGCTGGGCTGTGTTGTGATGATGCTATTGAACTTTTGCTATTTGTAAAGATTCCCACACACCTGCAACA
The DNA here is from genome assembly GCA_037043405.1 of Drosophila subquinaria. Taxonomy (NCBI): domain Eukaryota; kingdom Metazoa; phylum Arthropoda; class Insecta; order Diptera; family Drosophilidae; genus Drosophila; species Drosophila subquinaria. The sequence continues at coordinate 208,262 of JBAMBL010000956.1, forward strand.
GATGCTGTTGCAGCGGCAACAACAGTTGCAGCTGCCTCCCACTTGCAACAAGTTGTGGCACAGGCAGCGTGTGAAACGTTGTTGTTGCTGTTTTTTTTTGAGGCGTGACATGAAACTTTGTTTCAAGTACGTTTGTTGCTATTGTTGTTGTTGCTGTTGTTAGTGTTTCTATTGTTGTTGTTGTTGCGCCCTAATGCGATTGTCAGGGTAAATGACCGACGAATGACGGCAAGCAATTGAATTGTTTATGCAAAAATTGATATTTTTCTTTTTAATTTGAATTGAAGTGCCGCGAGTTTGTTGCCTAAGTCTTTCGTTTTGGCCCACGCTAAAAAGGATGATGGCGGTTGTTGTTGGTGTTGTTGTTGCTGCCACAGCTGGCGGGCCACAGCTGCTGGCAACTTGCAACTTGCCCCCAAAACAAAAACTGGATTGACTGGGCGTGGCCGCCTCTCTGATAAGACAGCTGCACAATCTTCTCTTCTCTTCTTTTGCCGCGCCAGCGAAAGTTGCAACTGGCAACTGGCAACTGGCAACAACTTGTGGCAACGACAGTCTTAGCCTGCCTCTAACTGCCATCTGCCACTTCTGGCTCTTTTCTCAGACCAGACTGTTCTTCCTCTGCCTTCAACGCCTCTTGCCAACATATTTGAAAATCAAAAGTTAAACAGGTTAGAACCGAATGCATCGAGTCTAACTCTTACACTGAGCGAAATTAATTGCCAATTTAAAAGCCGAAACAAATATCGGTTTTAGTTACGGGTTTTTTTTTGCGTATGTTTCGGTTTCAAAATACCGGTCAAAACAATTTTAAAAAAATATTAGAGATATGTAAATTTGAAAACAAAAACTCAATACTTTCAAAAATTTCGATTTTTTGTTGAGATTAAAATATAAATTAAAGTAGGGCAGAATTAAAAATTAAGTTTAGTTTTAAAAAACCAGGATTACACCTTAAAAACGTAATTATTTAGTTTAATTGATTTCGGTTGAAATAATTTTGGTTTCAGTTACGGTTATCGATTTCAATCGGTTAAAACCGGTCAACGGTTACGGTAATAGTAACGGTTTTAGTCCTTGTTCAACTTTAAATTTATGCTTACAACAAATTCAAAATCAACCAGCTAAAGTTCATTTGTCTCTAACTTTGCAAGAGATTAAAGTTAAGCACTTTTTTCAATACAAATTTATATTAAATAAACATAAATGATATTATTGTATGAGTTACTCTCTTATTTTGAAATACAAATTAAAGTTGCATTTTTATATCGATTATTTTTATTCAGATCTAAAAGTAAAAGGTTTTTTTTTAGTTTCTTAATAAAAATCAGCAAATAATTTATATTTTATGCAAAATGAAATGATGTTAAAATGTTTTTATTTTATCATTTAATTTAAATTGCAAAGAAACAACTGAAGTTATTTTTTTTTAACTTTTCAAAAGAGAACAAAGTTGCGAGCTTAACTTAAGTTTAACTTCAACTTAAAACAATAACTGAAAAATAGAAAAAAATCGTTTTAAAGCTCAAGAAAATAAAATTGGGAGCTAAATTAATATTATTAATTTTAATTAATTAATTTATTTATTAATAATTTCTTTATAGCTAATATAAAATTGTTTATAGCTTTAATAAAACACATAATTTAATCAAAAACAGAGTTTAAATTTATTTGTTGTTAATAACAAATAATATTTCTCTTATGTTTATTTTAGTCCGCATTTTAATTAACACTTTTTTACTACTATCAGACACAAAAGCTGACATTTTATTAAGTTACATTAATTTTTCAAAAATAACAGTTGACGCAAAAAAGCTGAAAAGGGCGGGCAATAAATAAATTATTTGATATATAACTATTTTTAAGTTTAAAACAAAAAGCATATGTAAATTAAAAAACTAAAATATGTTGCTTAAATTAATGAACAAATTTTGAAAAATTTGCACTTTAAGTTTTTTACAAATTTTTTGTGCAATAGCGGATTGAGGTTAATGTCCGAAACTTGGTCAGTATCAGTAATGATGGCCAAGTTAACCAACAGTAAGCCAAATCATATTACATGCTTGTATAATATAACAAAATTCAATTTGTCACCGTCTCTTTTCTTTTTTCGTTCTCTTTTAAGTTTTTGTGTCTGCCTAATAACTCTTTTTTTTTGGCCAGCCAACTTAAAGTTGACCTCAATTAATAACACTAGTTTACAAAATAATATTTTTTTTTTGCAAAGTGAATGAAAGTATTTTTTTCTTATGGACTTTGGCCCGCTAAACACGAAAATGGCACTTAAAAATTTTTTTATGGAAGCGTTTTCGAAATATTCGAATTTTTTCGAATTTTTGAGGTTACTCCAACATTTTTGAGTAAACTTCCAAATCTACTAATCTGAATTTGCCAACCAAGCACTTAAATTAAAGGTAAGTTAATTATCTTCAACTTTCTCTCATAGAGTATAAAGATCGGTTCAGCAGTTCAGGTGCTAGCGATTTTATAAAGTTCGAAAATGGGCGTTTTTTGTGATTTTTTGAGCTTGAAAGCTAACATATCGTCCTGGAAAAAATAGAAATCAATGAGATAAATTTTTTTTTACTCATTTATCGTAAAGCTGATACTGTTTCAAAGAAAATAAGGTATAGTTTATGCAAATCCATCGACATATGGCGAACTAATGCAGCTTTAACTGGGCCAAAAGTTGTGGAAAATGCTCGCCTTTGCCCTTGCACATATACACGTGCGTTTGGTCGCTGCATGTGAGTACCGCTACAATCGGTGTTTTACTGGTGCTAGGTGTTTCACGTAAATATGCCTTACTTCCCCATCTGTCGATGGATTTGCATAAACTATACCTTATTTTCTTTGAAACAGTATCAGCTTTACGATAAATGAGTAAAAAAAAATGTATCTCATTGATTTCTATTTTTTCCAGGACGATATGTTAGCTTTCAAGCTCAAAAAATCACAAAAAACGCCCATTTTCGAACTTTATAATATCGCTAGCACCTGAACTGCTGAACCGATCTTAATACTCTATGAAAGAAAGTTGAAGAAAATTAACTTACCTTTAATTTAAGTGCTTGGTTGGTAAATTTAGACAAGTAGATTTGGAAGTATACTCAAAAGTGTTGGAGTAACCTCAAAAATTCGAAAAAATTCGAATATTTCGAAAACGCTTCCATAAAAAAATTTTTAAATGCCATTTTCGTGTTTAGCGGGCCAAAGTCAATAAGAAAAAAATACTTTCATTCACTTTGCA
>JBAMBL010000958.1:0-160698 GCA_037043405.1 Drosophila subquinaria
ATCGATATCCGATGTGTTATCAACAATCTTGTCATGAGAAAAATAGAATAAAATATGATTTGTACTAAATAATACAATAATATCGCTTCAAAATATCGATATTCGTGTTATCGTCTTTAAAATATCGCCAAAAATATTATTTATCGATATGTATCAAAATTTTCGTAAAAAAATATCGCATATAATTATTGATGTTTATATTATCAATCATAAAATATTATTATAATTAATCGATATCCAATGATTTATCAACCATTTCGTGTCCAGGTCATGACAGTGCCGTGGATTGGTGGTCAGTGGGCGTGTTGACCTTTGAACTGCTGACGGGCGCCTCGCCGTTCGCCACCTCGGACGGACAGAGTCAGCAATCGGAGATCTCACGACGCATTCAGAAGGAACAGCCGTTGATACCATCGTCATTCAGTGCAAACGCCCGCGACTTTGTGCTCAAGATGCTGGAGAAGAACCCGAAGCGCCGACTGGGCGGCAATCATAGGGATGCGAGCGAGATTAAGGATCATCCGTTCTTCAATGGCATCAACTGGCAGGAGCTGCGCGGCAAGCGTCGCAAGGCGCCCTACAAACCCACCCTGAATGCCGAGGATGATGTGCAGAACTTTAGCAATGAGTTTACGGATCAGTTGCCCGAGGATCCGGAATGCGATGCGCCGCCCTCACGCATCCGACTGTTTAGGGGCTACACCTATGTGGCGCCCGAGCACCTGGAGCAGATGCGTCGCGACAATCTCTGCCAGATTGAGTACTGCAATCCGGATCTACAGAATATACCCACACGACCGGATGATCTGCAGCTGGGCACGAGCACGGTGAAGGGCGCCTATGGCACCTGCTATTTTGTGGTGGACGTCACCATGGAGATCGTGTTCCTGGCCAAGGTGATACCGCTGTCCAAGTTCCGGGCCTCCGAGGTGGACGCGCTCACGTCGTGTGCGCTGGACAAGCACAGCCATCCCAGCATCGTCAACTACCACGGCACGTTCCGGGAGAAGTGCGAGGTGTGGATCATCACGGAGTATCTGTGCGGCCAGGAGCTCAGTGGCTATCTGCAGAGCCACAAGCTCGACGAGCAGACCTGCCGCGAGATCTTCATCCAGCTGGTGCAGGCGATGAGTCATGTGCACGCCAAGCACTTCATCCACGGCGACCTGAAGCCCGAGAACATCATGTTTGTCAAGCGCGAGGGATTGGACGTCAAGCTCGTGGACTTTGGCAATGCCTGGTGAGTGAAGAAGATTGAAGGGAAAGAACAAATTTGGAATCATAAATTAGGAATTTCAACTAAGAAAAATAATTAGAATAAAAAAATTAAGGGAAAAATATGTAAAAAAAAAATGAGAAAAGTATTTTTTGCTTTCCTGTCTCTGGTTAAATTCTTTCAAATAGTTATTTACATTATTCATTACTCAAAGCATACGACGAAAACAAAAATGAAAAAATGTTGAGTTTTTATATAAGGTGGCACACAAAAACCGCGCGATTTTTAATAAACTATTTTTGCTTTTGGCTGTCTTTATTCTTGTTTTCCCAATTTTTGTCCTCCTAATTTTGGATTTGTAATAACTCTATCCGAATTTTCGTATTCTGAGTAACATTTTTCGAAATTCGTATATAGAATCGTTTATTTATTCAATTAATTACACAAATTAGGAACAAAAAATTGGGAAAAGTATCTTTTGTTTTTCTGTCATTGGTCAAATTCTTTCGAATAGTAATATTCAAATTTTAAAAATGAAAGAGCAAGATGAACAAGATATTTAAATTATCGTTGGAAATAGGCCCGAAAAAAAAAACAATTAAAATATGAAAGGGTGGACAACTGTCTTAAATCGAAAATCGACTAAAATTGTCGTTTTCAAAACGTCTGCTGTAGAGTCATCGGATTTAAAAGTTAATGCGATTTAAAGCTTTGAAATGAATATCTAAAATTATAAACCGACAATTATAAAATTTTGAACATTTTTAGAATCGATTAACATCACTACTTCAAGTTTAAACAGTTTAAGTATTTCTTAAAAGATTTTTTTAAAAGCATTTATAAAAAAGTTTATAAAAAAAAAAAGCTTTTCTGAATTCCACTTTAATTTTTGTTATCGATACCAACTCTCGTAATCTAAAGCTGCTGAGTTGCTTCAATTGAATAACGAAATTCGAACAACGAAGTTTTAGTATAATTTACCATCTATCTGCTATATTCAACCTGAAATACTTAAAATGAATTTTCGAAAACAAGTTCGAAAAGTAAAAACAAGCGCATTTCAATTAGAATTGTGCACAGCAAATAGTAAAACGTTCGTTTTCGTTTCGTTTTTACTTTTTTAAAACGTTTGGATCTCGGAACACTCCTGAATATTTTTGATTTCGGCTTCCCAATTTGGGTTTCCTAATTTTGGATTCCTAATTATAAGATTCCTAATTTTGAATTCCTAATTATTCGATTCCTTATTTTGGATTCCTAATTTTTGTCCGAATTTTCGTATTCTGATTAATATTTTTCGACATTCGTATATAGAATCGTATTAACTAATATCGATTTCGTATCAATTTCCCCAGTTACAACAGTCGCTTCGTCAGCTGGAAGGACAAGCCCCGTTACACGCTGGACTATGCGCCGCCCGAGCTGCTGCGGGATCCCAATGTGGTCACGTATTCGCCGGCCGTGGACATTTACGGACTGGGCGCGACGCTGTACACGATGCTGGTGGGCCATGCCCCGTATCGCCTCTACCAGGGCGACGCGGACCATGGGCCCGAGGTGCATCACAAGCTGCGCAAGCGCATGGAGAAGGAGAGCTTCAATCAGACCTCAAAGCGCTGGCTGACGGCGAGTGCGCAGTTCAAGCATCTGGTCAGCTGGTGCCTGCAGAGGGATCCGGCCAAGAGGCCGCAACTGAGCGACATTCTGGACAGCGAATGGCTGTCGGAGCAGAGTCCCGATGCGGATCCTGATGTGGACATTGTCCCAATGCCTGAACAAATTGTTGTGGATTTGAGTGAGGATACAATGGAGCAGCCCATAAGTGTTCCAGCGCCAGCGCCAGTTCCTGTTCCAGTTGTGGAGCAGGAACCGCAGCCGGAGCTGCCGGAGGAGGAGTTTGTCATACAAGAGTTCTTTGACTCGGACTTTGAGGCGACCAGCGATTTCCTGGGCTTTGATGAGGATGCGCCGCCTCTGAGATTGCCCGATGAATACTATGCGGAGCTGCCGTTGCCACCAATTGTGGCACAGAGCACGAGATCCATGGAGATGCCACCGCCAGCTGTGCCGCCTTCAAAGCGTGGTCGTGCTCCTCTTGTTACTGTAGCTGATGAGGTGAAACCACGTCCACGGACGCGACAACAGCGTCGCACCGAGTTGCGTCAAACGCTCGAACCCGAGGAGGATTCCAAGGCCGCTTTGTATCTGCTGATGCAGCAGCTGGCGCCGCCCGTCGAGGTGGACGTCAAGACGCCCCTCCCATTGCCCAAGGCACGCAAGCTGCCGCCGCCACGGACCACGACACGATTACAATCCCTGGATGACTTTACGGGCTTTAGCAAAGTGCAGCAAAAGTGGCGCAAATCTCGCGCCAGCTGGCGACACTTTTGTCTGCTCTTAAATGGACTGCAGCAGGTGCTGAAGACGCGCTTCAAGAAGCAGCGACGCGTCTACTATGCGGGTCCCAGCATCAAGTCGGAGCGTCTGGACGAGCAGTATGAGAAGCCGTTGATATTCCCGAGGCCCAAGCCGCGGGCACCGCCAAAGGCGAAGCGACCGCCCAAGGTGGCGCGTCCGCCGACGCGTGTGCAGCCGGAGAGAGCGCGTGCGCTGCGCCAGCGTTATGTATTTGATTGACGGCCAATGGAGGAGGAGCAGATGGAGATAAAGGAGGAGCTGACGGAGGAGCTGACGGAGGAGCAGTCGGAGGAGGAGCGTAGACAACTGCAGGCGCTGCTTCAAGTGGCAACAACAAGTGGGCGTGGGCAGTGGGCGGGACAGCAGCTGCGCAGCTGACGACAGACGACAGATGAAATGACGAACGGACGACGACGTTTAAGACGTGGCTGGCAATTGGCAAGCATCTAGTAAATACACTGCACGAAATATGCATATATATCACATATAAAGCAGTGGTGGGCACGCAGTGGCTCCGGGAGCAGCGGCTGCTCCGAATTCAGCTTACGTGCCCACCGCTGATCTAAACATATTGATGCATGTATATAATAACTATAACTATATATAAATACGATGTTGAAAGTGGGCCTCTAACAAAAACAAACGGATCATGGACCAAGCACCAAAGATCCTGTTGTCAATCAGAAAAGATAAGAAAAAGAAACTTGTTATTTTGTAAAGATTTAAGCATAAGTTGAAATTTGACCTTTTTCACACACACATTTAGTAAATTTCTATTTACTTAATTTAATTTAGCATATTAATATTATGTAAAAAGTGCAGCAAAGAATTATAAATTGAAAAAAACAACAATTTTTTGAAATTATAAAAAAAAAAAAAAAATGCATTAAATATTTGAACATTAATTAAGTGCAAAGTTAGTTAATAAAGTTTAATTAAAAACCAACAGCAGCAGGCAAAATTAAGCACATAAATAATAAATATATAAACACATAATATATATATATAATTAATCATAATACGCTTTAAGTTGTGCTCTATGTTAAGTTTATAACTAATTGTTAATTAAAAAAACACCAATTAAATATTAATTGTTTATATTCTGAAATTTAACAATTAAATCTCCTAGCTAACACATACATATGCACATTTTATGCTAACTTTATACATATATATAATTTAATTTACTCTAATTTTGCTTTTGTTAATTTGTGTTTTTGATTTCTTTATATTTTGTTAGCCAAAAAAAAAAATAATTATATATGAATGAAATATTTTGCCCCTTGTATGAATTGAATTGAAATAAATATTTAAAATATATACAAATTTAATATTTTATGATTTCTTTTAAACAGACAACAAAAACACATATCTGCATTTTAGAAAGAACAAGTCCCAAAATTGTGTTAAGTGTATAAAAAAAGAAAGCGAAATAACATTTAATATATTAAAGTTGCCTTTTAACAAGTTGCCTTAGAAAAAAGAATAAAGAAAAAACATAAATAAATAAAAGGAAAACATTTAAATTACAGTTAAGAGGAAGCCAAAATACAAAATGCTGGGTTATTAATTATACACAAATAAATAATACTTACGATCCAAGGAACCAGACACAATAGGAAGCAATAGACTCTTAAGAATCCCCATAGAATCTAACGAATAATATAATATAATAATAATTAAAACACACACACTCACACACTCAAGGGGACTTGAGAACCTAAATAAAAAGTAAACAATCAAATAAAATATGTTTTTATTAGCATACAATATCATTGATGCATATGTGCGATAGATATAGAGATCTGATCTATCAAGATATTATTATAAGAAGCATGAAAAATGGATTTACGGAACAGATTTGCTTGAACTGTTGAGGACATTGTTTTTATTTTTAGATGTAAAGAATATATATATTAGGGTGTCCCTTATTTGGTCAAAGTCAATATTTTTAAACGCATACGGGCTAGTTCTGTTCATTAGGTCCTAAAGCACTCAGAAATAAATTTTTACCTCAATCGGAGTATGATAACCCGTGCCGACTTGGATCGGAAAATTTAAAGATTATATGGGACAAAACAAATTTTTTTTTTTTTTTTTTAATTTTTTATTTTTTTATTTTGTTTATTAGGTCCTAAAGAACTCAAAACCAAGTTTTCACCTTAATCGGAGTACGATAACCCATTCAAATTTGCATCAAAACATGAAAAATCATCGAAAAATGTCTAATCAGTGTTAAAATACTGTTTTTTCATGTTTCGATGCAAATTTGAATGGATTATCGTACTCCGATTAAGGTGAAAACTTGGTTTTGAGTTCTTTAGGACCTAATAAACAAAATAAAAAAATAAAAAATTAAAAAAAAAAAAAAAATTTTTTTTGTCCCATATAATCTTTAAATTTTCCGATCCAAGTCGGCACGGGTTATCATACTCCGATTGAGGTAAAAATTTATTTCTGAGTGCTTTAGGACCTAATGAACAGAACTAGCCCGTATGCGTTTTAAAATATTGACTTTGACCAAATAAGGGACACCCTAATATATATACATACATATAAAGAAACAAAAATTTATTAATTTGCTAGCCAATAAGTTACCAAAGTTTGTACATAAAGTTTAAATAAAATATTTCAAATAATATCAAAACAAAGAAGTAAATTACTAAATGAATTTTGGGGAAAAAACAAGCTATACGGGGGTGCCACAGAAATCGCTTTGCTTAATTTCACTCAAATTTGTATGAAATTTAAGTGAATTTCAAGCAAAACGATTTCTGTGGCACCCCTGATAGTCAAGCTTCCGACTGCAGATTTCAAGTTACTAATTTAAATAGATTTAAAATATTTTTTATTGCATGCTTTTGGGCACTTACCCTGCTTATACAACTTAAAACAGTCATTACCACCTTTCTATTTGTCCGATCTTGTTGACGATTTAGTAGGATGATAGCTAATAATAGTACGTTAAGGATCGGACCTGACTGATATGGCTATATCGGCTCGGCCATAGGATACTGATCAAGTCGAAACATGCATATGCTCTATAGTATCGGAAATACTTCTTTCTGAGTTAGATTTGAAGATATATGATACCAAACGGGTAACAAGATTATGCATATGGAACTAATTTCCATACATCCTGATACAAATAGTTGAGATATTAAGAATTTTATCAGACGCACTTATAATGGCATATAGCTGCACATGGAGCGATTGATCGATTAATTCATGTTAGATTTAGTATGCCAGAATGTATATCGAATTTGTTAGTATCGGTCCAACCAAACTCAGTAGATGGTGGTGATAAGTGCTTGGCAATCGAAATATGAGATTGGGTTTTAAATCCCGGTTCGACGTAGATGACTTCAAATAAGTAAATAGGCTATCGGTTGTGCCAGGTTGTACGGGGTAATGCTATATCGTCGAGCACACTCGTGCTGTAGCCGACTAGGGTGCGACTCCTTGTTGGGTCGACAAAGTATAATTAGTACATAACTAAGTAAATTAATATTTGTAGCGATTGGTTTATTTTATTTTTAGCAGTGTTTGCTTTTTCATTGTAAGTACGGGGTCTCCGGCAGTCGAGTATGCTCGGCTGTAGCACCGTCCACTAGTTTCTTTTATTTTCCTCTATTTTATGCCTTTAAAACCACTTTTCTTTTTCCTTTTTTTTAATAATAAAAAGTATTAAAATTGTTTGTATTATTTATTGCCTTTTTGCATAAAACAATCTGTAATTCTAGTTAGTAATCAACACACTCCGTTTAATGTTTCCTCTTCTTGCCCGCACCTCCTCCTCCTCTTCCGCCTCCGCCTCCTTTTGTTGCCTTGTTAAACTTTTTGCTAGTGTAGTTTTTGCTGTTGGAGCGTCGCTTTTCCTCCCACTTCAGTTGCTTGTCGGAGGATTTGTCCTTGTTGAACAGAGCATTGCTGGTGCCCTGTCCCTTGGACTTGCCGGTCTCCTCCAGCATGGCAGAGAAGTCATCGGCGGAGGCAAACAGCGAACTCATATCTGAAATGGACAATAATATTATATATAATAAATAAATAATAATACAAAATATATAACGCATACGCACCGTTGCTGTGCTTCAATTTCTGTGCAAAGCCGCGTTCATTGAGCACTGAATCCTTGCGTGATTTCTTCGACTTGGGCGCATCCTCATCATCATCGTCATCGTCATCCTCATCTGGACTCTCTGGCGCTTCACTGGAATCGCTATCGCCACCATCCAGTGAAATGGAACCCGCTTCATCATCGTCGTCATCCTCATCATCCTCATCATTGTCATCCAAGGGTTCCAGATCAATGGAGCCCGTCTCATCATCAGACTGATCCATTTCATCACCATCCTCTCCAGCATATTCATCATCATCATCCCAATCTTCTGCCCCATCTTCCATATCATCATCATCTTCGCTTGGTTTCCTTTTCTTCTGCTTCTTCTTGGACTTGTCCGTCTGGAGTTCACCACCCAGCTCCTGCAGATAGTTCAGCTCATCCTCATCCTGGTCGTCCGCGTCACCATCCTTCTTCTTGCCAAAGAAGTTATCCAAATAGTTTTCAAACTCATCATCATTCACTTCGCCCTCTTTTAGATCTTCATCTTCATCATCAGCTGCTGCTTCTTCCGTTTGCTGCTCCACTTTCAGCTTATCCTTCTTGGTCTCCATTGATTCCGCATGCTTGCGCTTCTGCTCCAGATAGTTGAAGATGAACATCTCGTCCTCGGTGCAGTTGGCCTTGGTCAGCGATCTCACGGGCTTGCCACGTGCCCCAAAGGAGGTGTAACGCTTGTGGGCAACGCCCTCCACTGCCGCCGGCTGATGTTCCAGCTTCTTGGGATTCTTGAAGGCAAAGCGCTCCAGGAAATGCGGCAGTGCGAAATCTCTCAATGGATCACCATAGTAATCAATGCGTTTCTCTAAGTGTGGGAGAGGAGAAGAACGAAAGGATTAGAGATTGAAGATTAGGTTTAACTTATCAAAAAAAACCTTTTTACAAGGTAAGTCTAGTGACGAAAACATATTCATGCCCCAACAAATTCTGATATCCAATTTTGTGACGAATAATATAAAGTTTTTCATATAAATTATTTAAAAATAAAAATGTTTGACCCTCGTCATATTGCGCTAAATTCTTTAAATCTAATAAATATTTATTTTTATTTTTTTGTATTCTAAATAAAACATATATATTCAATAAACAGTTAATATCTTCCAAACCCACCGGCAAAAATGTATGTTTCATATATGAAAAAACGTAAGCTACAACATATTGAAATTTAAAAAAAATCGATAGGGGCGTTTTCCCAAAAATCGCCAAAATGTGGGAAAATATATCTTATTTCACCTGTAGCTGTTTACCTATGTATATAAAATATATAGATCATATCTGTAGCTTCTATCGCTTGGCTGCTGTGGGGTTTCAATTTTAGCGGTTTTTAGCGATTTTCCGCTAAACTAGCGATTTTTCAAAAAAAGTCGTAGAACAAAAGTTTTTAGATTTTTGATTGGGAACAAGTCCTCATTCAATCTCTTAAGCTATATCAACGATTTGATCCAAACAGACAGACTGACTTTTCATCTCATTTTTGTAAGGGGACTAAAAATTAAAATAAAAATACAGTCGAACTTCCCTAACTCGAACTTCTCTAACTCGAATTTTCTCTAACTCGATCAAAAACGAGTGGCAATAGCGTTTACTGAGCATATTTCATACAATTCCGCTTCCCTAACTCGAACTTCCATTAGTCGAATTTCTCCCTAACTCGAACAAAAATATTGGCCCGTGCTTCTGTAAGTCGAATTTTTCGGAAAAATTCCCAACAAAGTTTGAATTTATTTTTCGTTTCTGTTTTTTGCTTTTGTTACCGGCTCGTTTGGACATGTTATATTGATGCACATTAACATATGGTGTTGCAATATAATAGAATATTGCATCAACAATTACATAGGCTGGTAAATTAGCTATAGGAAAGATGTTCGAAATGTACTGCTTTGTCAGCGCATCAGTGTATTACAATGCTTAAAAATGTTAAAATAAATAATCAAAATTACTAGTTAAGGAATTTGAAAGTAGACCAAATAAATTGAAGTTGCTGAAAAACATGGTATCTCAGAAAAACAGTTTTCATTATATTAAAAAATTGAATATTAATTATAATGACATTTGAATCGGGAACTTCTTTTTCTGAATACAGCAAAAGAACGAAGGAACCAATTTTTGAGAATATTGACAGGTCTTGAACAAACTGAAATTTTTTTTGTTGAAAATAACAAGACAAATTTGCAATTTGAAATGTGTTTATGAATGAATGCATTTGTAGTTTCTTTTTAAAAGCTAAAAAAAAAAATTCCCTAACTCGATGTCTCCCTAACTCGAACTTTTTTCTTGGATAATGGGGATTTGAGTTAGGGAAGTTCGACTGTATAAATTTTTAAAAGGCTTCAACCGCTTCTTCCACTAAAACCTGTTTATCTAACGATCCAGGCGAGTTTCCAAAAGTCTTATTTAAGTTTATACCTTTCGATCGGTATATAACTCGATCTGATCGGACAGTCTTAGCAAATTTTTCATTCTTCCTGTGTATATTGCTAGTCGCCTTTCGCACCCTTCGAGCTGCTTGCGTCACTAGCGCGGACTGTCGTCCGCAGTGACTGCCAGGATTAAGGAGACTTACCCAACATTATCTGCTCGGCAAAGACCTGCACCGTGGGATGATAGTGTTGCCGCAGCAGCAGCAGCTCGTTGCGCAGGGCGTAACCGGCGCCAGCAAAGGCGGGAACACGATGATACGGATCGTATTTGCAGCCATCAATGTCGCGCACCTTGGCGTCCGTCGCGACCAGATTCAAATGGTGCCACGAGGAGGAGCTTTCCTTCTTGACAACAGACTCCTTTTTATCCTCCTCAGTCGCATCCACATCCGCATCCTTGTAGACCTCCTCCTCATCGCTGCCAAACTTATCCAGCTCCTCAGCTGTCAACACAGTTGACTTGCTGCTCTCCCTGGCCAACTCCGTGTCGCCCAAACCGCCAACGAGTTCCTTGCGCATGCGCAACAATTTGTGCAACACAATGAGGCAACCGGCGGCCATGTGCGGTGGGGCATACAACGCCAACTGGAGCAATCTCTTCACAAATGCCTGAGCACGCGGCACCACCTGATCCATGTGAATGGCCCGGTGCACAATGTGCAGCAACTGGGCCGCCGTCTTGGAGCCAATGTTGATCAGACTGAGATCGACCAGTTTAATGTACAGCGCATTATAGAATCTATCCGATTTCTCCGTCTTGACCGTGATCAGCTGCAGCAGCAATCCCAAAGTTTGCACCGAGACACGTATATCGGCCAGATGGACCAGTCTGTAGATGGTATCCTGCATCTCCTTGGTCAGCAGCTCGGTGCTGCCCTTGGCGGGCTGCGCCTCGGCGATCGCCTTCTGCAGGCAGCGCAGAATCGCCTGCATAAAGTGATGGCAAAAGAAATGTATTAATCGATTATTGAATCATATGATTAATTTAAGCTACGCGATTATTAAATGCAATTAATCGACGAAAAATTAAAACAATCGATTAATCAAGAGATTATTATTATTTTTTTTTAATTTTGTATAGTTTTTTAATGCCAATGCCATTGTATAGCAAAGAAACCCAAGGAAAATTTGTTTACATATTACATATTTATATAGAGGTGCAGAACTATCGATAGCACTATCGACACTATCATTTAATAGTTAGAAAATTTATAAAAATTACTATTTTAACCCCATTTTTCCTCTTTTTTATACAAAAATTGGCTTTGTAGCAATTTTCAAAAAAATCATTAAAAATACTAGCGAAGAGATTTTTTGAAAATTGCTTAAAAGGCACTTTTTCGCCACTTTCATACAATAAGTGCCTTTTAAGCAATTTTCAAAAAATTCAAAAAAATATAAGCGTAAAGATTTTTGAAAATTTTTTTTTGAAGTCACTCCTAGAATTGTTTGAAGAATGTTTTTGCATCCCAACATTTTTTTTAAAAAATCGAGGAAAAAAGTTTTGAAAGTTGACTTTTTTTAATATTTGAATATTTCAATGGGTACTTAATAGGCTAAAGAAAGTTATGCATCATTCAAACGGAATTTAAATGACCTTTCCATTGATGCCAATATGCTAACGATAACGGCGCAAATAAGTCTTAAATGTAAAAATTCTTGCTGTGCCAATACTTTTGTGTGTCACTGTATATAAAAAGCTATTATTTTCTTATGTAAAGTAAAAAAATTAAGTTTTGTGGAGTGCATGTATTTTTTGTGTCCGGGACTATCGCCGACTATCGATAGCACTACTGTCGACTATCGATGGTTTTGAAATTACTATCGTCTACTATCGATGGCGCCGACTATCGATAGTTCTCCACCTCAACATTGTTGTAAAAGTCTTAATTATTTCATTTTAATTTAAGGAAAATTAGAAGTTAAAAGAAATTGCGATACAGTTAAATCGCCAATGGAAGAATGAAAATAATCGATTATTGTGCATCATATGATTAATCGTGCCATCCCTACCTGCATGGTGCGATTGTTAACGGCGCCCTTCTGCACCAGCACCTTGAACAGCGCAAAGCAAATGTTGACCAGCTTGGTGCACACCTCCGGTCTTCCGGACGGCGCAATGCTGGCGAGGAAGCACAGCGCAAAGTGCTGCGCCCGCTCCGAGATGTTGTTGCGGAAGAGCAACTTTTCCGCCTCGGCCACGATGACGCCGCACATGTTGGGATGCCGCTGGGCCACCTCGCTCAGATGATGCAGCGCCTTGGAGGCGATCTTGGGCAGCGGATCGCCCAGCTTGTTGATCAGCATGGTCAGCAGCATCTGCTCCTTTTCGGGCGCATAGCACAGGAGTCGCGCGGCGGCCACAATGGAGCTCGTCTTGTTGTGCTCCTGGCCCGTCTGGAGGCCCTGCATCAGATTCTTGAGATACTCATGGTACTGATCCTTGAGCTCGTTCTCAAAGTACCAATAGGCGAAGATGCGACGTGCCTGCTCCCTAGGCAAGTCCCGTTTCTTCAGATGCTTCCAATCCCCGCCACGCGTGTGAATCGATAGCAACTTGCGCTGCGGCGGCAACAACACTTCCTGCCACAGATCCGTCAGCACGGCGATGACATCGTTGCTGCTCTTGTTCGATATCTTGCAGAAGCCAATCAAGTTCGAGAGCGCTTCCAGGTTGCCCAGCGGATTGCTGGTGACCAGCAGGGCGCCCGCATTGGCGCGATCCTTGGCCGTTCCCTTGTGCAGCGCCGTCTGCAGCCAGCGGGCGTCCGTGGGATTGCCTACGATGAAGGAAAAAAATATCATGTGTCAGCCTTGGTAAAAAAATAAGGTGGCAACCAACAGGACCCACGGATTAGAGGTGGAGAACTATCGATAGTCGGCACCACCGATAGTCAGCGATTTTATTTTCAAAACCATCGTAGCTATCGATAGTTTTCGTTAGTGTGTTAATTTGAACATATGTGTATGTTTGATTTATAATTAATTAACTAATTTTTATATACAATTTCAAGAATAATTTAAAATTGTTATTAATAAAGGTATTATAAAAATTAAAGTTAATAAAATTCATTATCAACCATAATGTTTAAGCCACTATCGATAGATGGCCGCCTGCCATCGATGGCGGCTCGATAGCGCTTGACCATCGATAGTGTGATCGATTGTTCTCCACCTCTACCACGGATAACTCAATTCCAGATTTAACTCAATGTAAAAAATTGTGTTAAATTTGGAACTTGCTTAATTTTGAAGCTAAATTTTGAAAATTTTACAATTTTAAAATAAATTTCATTATTTTAGAAAATATATAATTTACTTGGTTTCTTTTAATTTGTAAGTACAAATTTTTAATTAATTTTTTAAAAATAATTAATTTCATTAGAGAAATGACATGGGACCAATTTTCTATCGATATTTTTAATAGCAGCTTTTTATTAATCGCAAATCGATATATTGCAAAATATATGTAAAAATATCGACAATATTTTCAAATACTACGAATCGATACTAGTGTTCAGCATCGATACCTAATTGCGATCGTATCTAATCGATATCGATAACAATATTTGCTAACCGATTGCCACTATAAACTTATAAGCAAATCCTCTCAAGAAATTTCGCTACTTACGTTTACTAAATGTGTTTTTTTCCGTGTCATAGGCATTTTTGCACAAATTATACAGCTCCAGTTGCTCGTTCTCCTTCATGTCCAGCACTTCATCGCTGCAGGGATAATCCGTGTGCTATAAATGTAATTACTTAAAAGGATTAATCTTCACATATATGTAATTTCGACTTACCACTTGATACCATTTCTTTTGCGCATCATCATCGTCATTTGTGTGCGCTTGATACTTGTTGCGTTTCTTGGACGTCTGCAAGTCCTCCTCATCCTCCTCATCCTCCTCTTCCTCATCCGTGTCATCAGCTGCTTTCTTCTCCTCCTCCTTCTGCTCCTGTTCTCCGCCCTCGTCGTCAAACTTTATGCGCTGCGGTTTCTTGACTTTTCCCGCTTTATCCAAAATTAATTTATTCTTGTTATTTATTGCTGGCTGCACTTCCACCACTTCATCGTCGTCTGCAAATTTGATTTTTTGTGGCTTTTTCACTTGTTCTCGTCCATTATTTGCCTCATTTTTCTCCTTCTGTCGCTTTGGAAACGGAACTTTTTTGTTGTTGTTGTTGTGCTTTTCCTTAACTGGTTTTGTTTGCACTTGGCCGTCGTCATTGAACACAATCTTTTTGTTTCTCAACGGGCCGTTGATTTGCACACCTGTAGCTACTGCTGCCGGCATGTTTTTAGTTAATTTTAAGCGATTTTAGCATTAAATAAAGTGCAGTAACAAAATCAAAACGCGCTGCACGTGTATTCAACAATAATTGCCATTCACTACGAAGCGGCTACAGCACAATGGTAGGGTGACCGTTTGTTGGACGCGAATTTGAGAAGCAGCGATAATTGAATTTGTTTAAAAAATTATTATTTTATTAAATTTTATTATTTATGCAATAAACTTAATTTGTGTGCCACCTCTCAGCGAAATATAAATTAAAAACAATAAACGAACAAAACAAGAATAAACTTATCAGGTGAACTAACTATATGAACTAGAATTTGGAACTTAGTTCGTTCATTAAGTTTTGTCGGCTCGTTTAATCGAACCAGTGCTGAATAATTCGATACAATTGTATCGATTATAGTACAATCGACACCAGCTAGCGATTGGTTGGTTTTGTGCGTCGCACGGTTTTTTCGCGCAAGCAAATATAATTTTATTAAGCGCTCGCTAGTGCTTCGTTTATTCATGAGCTTTGCTGGTCAACAAAACAAGCTTAAACGTGACTCGACTGGCAGCTTAATAAAAGAGCAACTTTGTGCAGCAGCAACAAAAACAACAACGGCGTTTCGTGCATTCGCCCCTCAAGCTGCTTTTTTTTTTTGCTACCTTTATTTTGTGGTTGTCTTTCGTGCGCGCATTTCCATGGAAAAACGTTAATTTTGTTGTTTAATTTATGCGAAAATTACACACAACGTAAACGTGAGGAATATGTAACAAAAATAAACACTAGGCACGCACACAATCAACAACAATTACAATTACAGCAGTGAAAAAAGGGGTAAAAATATTTGTGCAAAAAACTGTGACGAGAGTAGAAAGGAGAGAGGAGAGAAGAGAGGAAAAGAGCATTGTGTGATTGTGTGTGTGTGTTGTTTGTTTGTATTTGAGCGTGGGCAAATAAATTAATATTAAGCGGCTTCCTTCTTGGGCTCCTCCATTCGCCATTATATGACGACAATGATGATGATGGCCAATTTCCATGTAGAAACCCAGAAATGTTGGCGTATCCAAAGCCAGCTGCTCTTTCAGCGAGTGTAAACAAAGCAGCACACATACACACACACACGTATACTGCACACATACGCAGCACAGCGAGACATCGACAGCGACGTCGACGTCTGCGTCCGCGTCCTTCACCTTGCTTGCGCCTCCTGTCGACATCTGTGCACACATATTAAGTTTCAGTTTCATCTTTACAACCTGTTCAAAGAGACAGGAAGTTTTGCAAAGTGCAGCAGCCGACACAGCAACAACAATTAATACAACAACAACGACGTCGACGACAACGGAAGCGTCAACGCTTCGCTGAGCCAGCGACGTCTGCAGCTGTTCCCAAAAAACAACAAAAAAAACTGTTCCCAACGGGTAAGTGTCCTCTGAGAATTGTCGCAACTGCCACAATTTCGACTGATTTTTGGGTGGTTGAAAACTAATCACACTTTGAGGTTTTCTATTTTGTGGTCCAATCTCAATCAGTATCCGCTTTTCTATACAAATTGTTTCCGGCTGAGTAATTGCTCAATGGCAGTCACAAGTGCTTTGTCCGTTAAACGTTATAAGTGGAGCTTTTAGTAAAGCTTCTCATTGAAATTAATATTGACTCAAGCTCTAAAAATGTACGTGTTGCAGTCACTAAGCTCTCCTTCTCTCTCTCTCTCTCTCTTTTCCCTCTCTTTGCTGCTCCACTCTTATCTCAGTTAAGCCCATTACATTGCATTTTTAGCACGCGTCAAGAATTTTTTTTTTACTGTGGCGTCATGTATGCATCAGTGCAGCCGGAATTTCAAGCCATAAAATTGCTAGCTTGTTCAATAAATGTAGCCAAAAATAGCTCAAAAGCTATAAAAATTGCTAGCAGGTAATTTTAGCATTTTGTTTATAGATTAAAATACGAAAATACGATAAATATAAATAAAAAACAATAATAAGAAAATAGCGACTTTAGATAAGAATGTAAATAAAATACAATCGTTTCTTTAGCAATTACAGTCTAGCTGTAAAACAGCTAAACTGGCAACACTTGACGTCTGTTGCAGCTGCGCCTTTGTCAATCGTCGCCATTATCTTACTCGCTCACACACACGTGTAACCCCTGCGTGGCCCACTTGTATGCGGCGCTAGCAGCGCAGTCGCAGTCAACGTTGACTGCGGTGTCAACGGCTTAAAGCTGACGTAATATGGCAACGCGTCGCAGTCGCAGTCGCTGCTGCTGATATGACAATTTTAGTTGAGCTTTTAATTTGTTTTATTGCTTTCGCTTGGACACTTTCGCTTATTAAGCAAGTACCTCAAGTCCATAAAGATTACTTTGGGTTCAAGTTCGCTGTGTCTTATCAAAAAGAAAACAAAAACAAATCAAAAGGAAAAGAAGAAGAATTGTAGCAACAAGTTTGTTCAAGACAGTTTCCAACTCAAACCCCGTTTCAAGATGTTCGAACTGACTAAGCAGACAATGCATAGTTTTAACTGAAAAAATGAAGCAAAAACAAAAATTGGTAACACAAACGACGTGACCGGCATGCAAATACAATTTCTCAAATTGTTGAGAGCGTGGGAAGTCCCCAATTGGGGGAACAACTAAAGAAAAAGACAAAACACAAAAGTGGAGAGCGCGCATTCATTCCCAGCTGTGAAAACGCTGTTAACAAATTGTGAAAGAGTTGGAAAATAGTTGAGTTGTTAATCAATTGTGGAAAAGGAAGAATCGAGTGAAGTCATAAAGCTAAGGATTCTTTATATAGAAAGTTATCAGAGCAGAGACTGGAAGTTGGGAAATTAGCTTGAGGTACTTTGCTTATGAAATATCTCGGTAATCGATAAGCAATTATAGGTATTTAGCAGTGCTGCCAACTCTTCGAGTCACAAATAAGCTAAACTAGCCTTTGAAAAAGCTAGAAATAGCGAGCAATTTTTGTTGGTAGCTAAAATAAACGCTCGAGTTGTGAAACGATATTTTTTATTGATTTAATCCAGTATTTTGGAAAACTTCTCAAGCTGAAATTCAATGTTATTAATATTGTAAAATATGAGTTGAACAAAAATCGTTTATTTTCTGCTGCATCCACGTAGTTGGACACTTCGGTTCAAAACCTTGTGATATCCTTTAAATTGAACCACTTAATAAGGTGGACGTTCGAGTATTGGAACAGAATCTCTTCAATATTGAAAATACTTTAAATTCCCGCTAGCCGCTATTTTACAATTCATTCCGCATTTGCTTATTGCAGCCAGCTAGATCTAGCGGGGAAATAGCTAAATTGGCAGCACTGGTATTAAGTGATAGGTACTTTGCTTATGAAATATCCCAGTTATCGATCAGCAATTATCGATGCTTAGTAAAAAATATTCCTTAAGGGAATTTACATGTATTATTTAGGCTTTTTAATTGAATGTACCAAAAAGAGACATCAAAAGGGAAAAACTATCGATAAATGAGTGTGTAAAAAATTATTTGAAATTATCTCTTTTAAAATTATCTCAAACTCTTAGTTTGCCATTGGTAAAATATTCCATTTATGAATAAGTAATTAGATATACCCAATAAGGGAACAGATTTACTTTTGGTAAAATTTGATAACTTTTGGTTGAAATCGATATTTCAAAATAAAATAGTTATCGATAAATTTGCATTGAGTAACGATCTATTTCCGTTAGAAAAGGGAAATTAAAAAAAAAATTGTTTAAAAATAAAGGAAAAAGAAAAATTTGTTAGTAAAATATTTAATATAAAAAGAAAATAAAATAAATATAGAATAATTTAATAAAGGTAATCTGATAGATTTGTATATATGTACATATATAATTTTCAGTTCCCTCAGGAACCTCATTAATTTATGTTAAAATTGTATAGATTCATGAAATCGTTATTTACAGGTGCTGGTGCTGGTAGTGATCAACCAGGAGCAACTGCGACCAGAATGGGATCACCTGCCGGCGGAGGCGGCGGCGGCGATGGCGGCCAGAGCGAGACGGCGTGGCTGGAGGATCTGCTGCGCGAGGTGCAGCTGGAGCAGTTTCTGGAGCGGATACGCGACGATCTGCAGGTGACGCGACTGGCGCACTTTGACTACGTCCTGCCCGACGACCTGGAGCGCTGCGGACTGGGCAAACCGGCCATCCGGCGGCTGATGGAGGCGGTGCGCAAGAAGAAGGCGCATCAGTGGCGCAAGAACATCCTGTCCAAGCTGATTGGCGGCGGCAAGCAGCCCTCATCCAAGAAGCAGCAACAGCAACAACAGCAGCAGCAGCAACAACAACAGCAACCTGGTGCCTTGACCTGCCTGATCCATGAGAAGGATATCACGCTGGGTCTGAAACTGGGCGACGGTTCCTTTGGCGTGGTGCGACGTGGCGAGTGGAGTGCATCGCCAGCGGGGAAGGTGCTCCCGGTGGCAGTCAAGGTGCTCAAGTCGGACAATCTGACGCAGCCCGGGATTATTGACGACTTCTTTCGGGAGGTGCAGGCGATGCACGCCTTGGATCACTCGAATCTGGTGCGTCTCTATGGCGTCGTGTTGTCGCAGCCCATGATGATGATCACGGAGCTGGCGGAGCGGGGCTCGCTGCTGGATACACTCCGGAAACAGTGTCGCCACACTTCCTTAACCCACATCTGGAACTGGTCCGTGCAGATTGTGACGGGCATGGCCTATCTGGAGCAGAAACGCTTCCTGCATCGCGATCTCGCCTGTCGCAATGTTCTGCTCACAGCTGGCAATAAGATAAAGATTGGCGACTTTGGTCTGATGCGCGCGCTGCCCCAGGAGGATGATTGCTATGTCATGTCCGAGCACAAGAAGGTGCCGTTTCCTTGGTGCGCGCCCGAATCCTTGAGATTTCGTCAATTCTCGCACGCATCGGACACTTGGATGTTTGGCGTCACTTTGTGGGAGATGTTCAGCTTTGGCGAGGATCCCTGGGTGGGTCTGAATGGCTCCCAGATTCTGCGCAAGATCGACCGGGAGGGGGAGCGACTGCATCAGCCGGACGCCTGTCCGCCGGACGTCTATGCCATGATGCTCCAGTGCTGGGACAAGACGCCCGCGGAGCGACCCACCATGGCGGCACTCAAGTGAGTTTTACCATCATTGTACCCTGGGGTGGGGTATATTAGGTTTGTGCAATGTATGTAACGGGCAGAAGGAAGCAGCTCCGACCCTATAAAGCAGCGGTGGGCATGAAATCTATCCCTATTGGAGTCTACCTAAATTGGGAGCAGCGGCTGCTCCCAGAGCCCATGCGTGCCCATCGCTGCTATAAAGTATATATATTCTTGATTAGCATCAATAGCCGAGTCAATATAGCCATGTCTGTCTGTCCGTATGAACGATCGGATCTCAGAGATGGTAAGAGCTAGGACAACCAAATTTGAAATGAAGACTCCCTATAATGTTAGTTTATGTTAAAATTTGGCCACGCCCACTGTGTAATTCATAAAAATATGACATTCCCTTTAACCCATTTTCTGCCGCTGTTCGACTAGTCAAACAGCGAAATTTTTAATTTTCAGAGCGATTTTTTTTATTACAAATCATAAATTATGAAAATTAGAAAATCAACTAAAATTTCACTCGGGTCGTCCCATATTTAAAAAAAAATATATATAATTTAAATTTAATTTAAAATACATTTGATTTTTAAGAAATGTGATTTTAAATTTAATTTTTAACCTTATATTCGATTGCAAATTGCACTAGAATTACTACTTTTTCATCGCGGCATAAAATGAGTTAATTTAGGGTTTTGAGTTAAATTTTGAAACTTTTTTTATTTCATCGGGTGTAGGATCATGCCCAGAGACTAATCACCAACTTTCAACACGATTGGGCCATAAATAGTGAAGATATTAATTTTGTCAAACGCCTTTTGATGGCAATTCTATAAATAGAATAGAATGGTCAAATGATTCATTTTACATTTATTCCGCCAGAATGGTGGAAGTCATAAGTGCTTGGCAAGCGAAACGGGAGATCGGGGTTCAAATCCTGGTACTTTCGCTGCAAATGATTTTTAATTATTTAATATTTTCCATTTATTTAAATTGTCTGTCTAATGCTAGAGATACACGCCCGTGCGCAAGGGGTCGTGGGTTCGATTCCTGGTTTTGTCAACAAATTTTATTAGTTTTTTTAATTATTTTTACTTTTAATAAATTTTTAAAATTTAAATATAAAGTGCAAATTGGCTCAAATCTGCCACAGCTGCCTCAGAAGCGATAGGTGGATAATTAAGGATTAGTATGCGAATTGCATGGGCATCAAATCTTCAGCGTGTTGATTCCTAGGCCCAGGGTATATTACTGTCGAGTGCACTCGATTGTTTCGCTTGTTATCATAATTTAAATACTGTTTTTCATCAAATCCTCTCCTGCTCTTCCACAGGGAATACCTGGCGAGCATGTCGCCACCCGTCTTAAGGGCAGCTCGCAGCTACCACGACGCCAAGGGACTGCAGATCGAGTCGGGCGATGCGATCGCCATCATCGATGGTCGCTCGGAGCTGAAGCTGATCAAGGGACAGAATCAACGCACCTACGACATTGGCGTCTTTCCACGCTCGCTGCTGTGCTTGGAGTCCACGTCCTCCTCCGCCTCCTCCACGCGAGTTTCCATGCGTGGCTCCAGCGGCTCACAGTTTGGTTTCTGTTGGGGTGGAGCTGGTGGGGCCACCGCTCAACTGGCCGCTGGCGAGGATCGGGGGCGCAAGTGCGTCTCGCTGACGGCGGGACACGCCAAGGAGTCCAAGCTGAATACGAGCAAACAGTTTGCGTACAACAAGCTGATCAATGATACGGCTGGACTGCAACGAAGGAACGCGGTCAAACAGAAGCTGTCCATGGGAGCAGGAGGATCGGGTGGAGGACCACAACGTCCTCCGCCGCCACACCAACAGCAGCAGGAGGGTATTCTCATTGACATCTCACCCATGTCCACCGGCGATTGCTCCTCGCTGCAGCTGGACAATTCCTTTTGTCTGCTGGATGCGCCCATCGATGTGCCCACATTTAATGACACTAGTGGTGGTGATGCGGATGCCAATCCCCCCACCACGCCCACTTATTACCATGAACAGCCGCAGTTTGACTTTGCGCCGGATGCTTCTCCAGGGCGTCTGCAGCCGCCGCCTTATCAGATGCCGCCCACGTACTCCAACACCATGGAGTTTGCCCAGAAGCGGGAGCAGCTGACGCCGCAACGAGATCCCTTCGATACGAGCGGGCTGGAGACGCCTTCAATGTATTCCAATGCTCCAGTTGCTGCTCCTGCTCCTCTTCCCGTTGCCTCGCCCGCTGTGCGCAAGAATCTCTTTAGCGAATCCTTGAGCAATGGCATCCATGCCAACAAGGAGAATATACCCGCTATTGAGTTTAATCTCAGTCAACTGTCGCTGGAGCAGCCCAATGCCTTGCGGGATCAGCCCAATTCCTTGAGGGATCAGCCCAATCCCGCGCCAGAGAGCGTGCTGCTGGACAAATCCTTCATAGCCGAGCTGGAGAAGGACATGTACAGTGGCAGCAACAAGGCACAGGAGGATTATGAGCGCAACTCATCACAGATGTATGCCAACAAGGAGTTTGTCTACAAAACGAATCTGACGCCTCTAAAGAATGGATCAGCCACGAATCCAACGACTCCCAATGTCAGTCCCAAGCAGCAGAATGTGGAGACAGTGGGAGCAGGAGTGGGAGTCGGAGGAGCAGCAGTGGGAGCAGCATTAGGAGTCGGAGGCGCAGCTACCTCCACACAGAGTCTAGTGAATCGCATTTGGTACGAACGTGTGGCCGCCACGCCCCCCTCGGAGTATTACGCCCAACCGCCTGCACCCGAAACGGAGGAGCAACTGTATCAGAATCAAGCGGAGACATCGCACTCCTTTGTGGCCATCTCGAATCGCGTGGTGACGACGCCCAAGAGCAACGTCTATGCCTCAACCTCCTCCCTCGGAGAACGCTACGATGCCGTGGCGGGTTCCAGCTACTATGGCCAGGTGCCCACTCTAAGTAATGGCGCCATCTATGACGAAGTCACGCTCGACGATTATCTGCGTCCACATCGCCCCGCGCCGCTGGCACCGCCGCCACTCTCCGCACAGCAAATCCAACGGCGGCTGGACAAGATGCGACTGCAGCAGCAACAGCAGCTGGAGGGCGCCCATCAACTCTATGCTCCAGTGCCCTCCGAGGCGCAGCGGGAGCAGGAGAAGCTGCAGCAGTTAATGATGGAGCTGGGCAGCGCGGCCGTGGAGCAGGATGTGCGGAATGCACTGCGCGCAGCCAGCGGAGATTTGCAGCTGGCCCAACGGCACTACAAGATCGACCAGCTGAGCCGACTGGGCGTGGCAGGGCGGGGGCAGTGCGAGCAGGCGCTGCAGCAGACCAACTGGAACCTGGAGCTGGCCGCCGAGTTGCTGCTCCAGTCCACAGTCGACTAGATCTTAACCAAGGCACAAATTAGTTACCTAAGAAAAACGATTTCAAATTTAACTCGATTTTAATTTTTTAACTCGATTAATCGAAAAATATCTCGAATTCAATATTAGCAAAAACAAGAAAAATACTTTGCAAATTTAACTCGATTTTATTTTTTAACTCGATAAGTCTCGATTAATCGAAAAATATCTCGAATTATTTTTAAACTCGATAAATCTCGATTAATCGAAAGATATCTCGATTTCAATATTTGCAAAACAAGAAAAATACTTTGCAAATTTAACTCGATTTTAATTTTTAACCCGATAAGTCTCGATTAATCGAAAAATATCTCGAATTCAATATTTGCAAAACAAAAAAAGAAAAATACTCTGATTTGAATTTCTGTAACGACTCACACACACACATATATATATACATATATATACATATATATCTTGATATATATATATATACATATATATCTTGATATATATACAAACTTTTATTTGTTTTAAGTAATGAATTTTATAAGAAATCTCAATTGTTATTGCATTACTCTGTAAATAAGTGTATGCAAATGAAAAATGTAATTGCACGCTATTTGAAAAGAAGAACTCTCGATGCAACGGCTGCTACCTATTTAGTTAGTTATTAAATCAATAAATTATATGTAACTGTTACAAAAAACAAAAGCGAGTTTCATTTGCAACTAACATTCAAAATTAACGTTTCATTTGATTAACACATCTCTAACGATAGCTTGCGGCTATCGATTACTCCAACTGGTCAGTGTTGCTAGGCGTTGAGCGCTCGCATAAGCTAGATTCTGAGTAAAAATAAGCTAAAATAAGCTAAAAATAAAATAAATATCCTGAAAAAAAACGCTATATTCAAATGCTAGAAGATCATGATTTTTTATTCATCAGCTTTTTATTCAAATTAAGTTAGCTAGCAAACCATCGATTTCATCATTTAATTTCTCACTTAAATATTTCTGTGTCAAGTTGTGGGTGTAAAATTAAAATAAATATTAAAAGCGAAATAATTGATTTAAAAATAAAACACTTTTTGCTTAATATTGCATTTAAAGTTTTCAACTGAATTTTGTTGCACAATTTGCTTTAACAATATTAATTTGACTGAAATCGCGTCCCTCTTTCGCATTTGACCAGGGCAATAAGAGCATTTGAAAGCAAATAAAGCAAGAAACTCAAATCGATTATTATTCCCTGCGTCTTTAAAGGCAAGCACCTCTGACCAAAATCTGACAGTGTCATTAATTTGATCCCATTTAAGAAGACGAATTTGATCAAGTTTTGATTTCAAATCATCAGTGAAATCGTCGTGAGCCATTTAATACTTATAAAATATTTATTTATTCTAGAATATGCTATATGAACTTGAATAATGCTAGATTTATGGATATAAGCTATTTGCAAATTTTAGAAGCTATTAGATGCTAGATCCAGCCTGAAATAAGCTAATCTGGCAGCACTGTCCCCTTGTACGCTTTTGGTATTTTTACAACACTAGCTGCGTATTTTTGCTCAATTGCGCTACGGTTACACTTTTTAGCTCTACTGCAGTTTAGTGTTGGGTAAACATTGCTCATTTAGGTGAACATGTTCACTTGTTCTTTTTTTTTAGGTGAGTCAACTCACTCAGATCGCTCACTTGCTCAGTTGCTCACTTGTTCAGATTGCTCACTTGTTCAGATTGCTCACTTGTTCAGTTACTCACTTGTTCAGTAGCTCAGTGGCCAACTGCTCTAAGTCCCTCACTCAACAAATCAAAAATTTCATACGCTATACATTTCATAAATTTCAATTTAAATCGGATTCATCACTTTATTATGTTCAATATACATATATACATAAAACTAAAGTAACAAAATTAAAAATAAAATAATGATAATATATTTCCTTCATAACAAACAACCAAATTAAAAAGTAAAATAATGAAAGTTTTTATTTCTTTATACTTTTCTCCAAACGAATATACGCAAAGTGCCGTAACAGAGTTCAGAGCGCAAAAGACAAAAATAATTAGAACATTTGGGCGATAGTGAGCAAAGCAGAACAACTGAACAAGACTGAGCAACTGAGCAAGTGAACAAAAAAGAGCAAGTTGGAAGGAACATGTTCACTTGCTCACTTCAGGGAGCAACTCTTTTTTGTTCACTCACTCATGAGCAACCCAACACTACTGCAGTTGCAAACGAAACGCCGAAGGTAAAAGAACGCGTCAAAAAGAACGCATGTCAATTGTTTTCGCACGATAAAACGATATAAAAAAAACAACAATTAATTGTGGTCTCGTGTGTTTGTGTGTGTTGTGTATGAGTGTAAATGTCGCCTAAATTATGACGCATACTAAGTGCAAGCGCATATTAATGCGATAAAATAATTGTGCAACACTTGAACCAACGGTTAAAATAAATATTGATTGCATTTCGTATCTTCGATACGCGGAAAATAAGAAAAAAAGCAAACGCAGTGTTGAAGAAGAAGAGAATGTGCACTCGGCCCATGAAGTAACAACAGAAGGAGGTCTCGTCGGCAAAAAGCTGTCCCTTGACTATACTAACAATAAGTGCGAGTGAAAAGGCTCATCGTAGTGAGTCGTAGTGAGTGTGAGTGAGACGACAATACCTTTCACGTCAACAAGCAAGCACGCACTGAAGCATTAGGGGACAAAAACCGAACGATTTGACAGCCGACGAGACCTCCTTCTGTTGTTACTTCATGCACTCGGCCTACGTGCGTTAGTGTGTGAGCTTATGTACGTGTGTGTGTGTGTGTGTGAGCGAAATTATGTAAAAACAACAATAGGCACATTTGCCTATTGTTTAATCTGGCGTCGCATGTGTTGTTGTTGTTGTATTTAGCATTTAAAATGGCAAAGAAAAATTAAAACTAATGGAAAATTTAATTAAAGACGTGTGCGCGCGTGTGTTTAATATATAAATGTATCGACAGGCAGTCATAAATAAATGATTGCTTATAAATACAAATTCCAATTGTCTTCTCGCGCTCTCTCAATTACGAAATGCAGCAGCGCTCTCACTAACGCGCTGTCTCGCTCTCACTCTCTCGGTTGCAACGTATTGCCAGTGCACAAAAATTTTTCTTGACGTCAGCAGCGCGGCAGCGACATCAGCATTGGCCGGTTTTGTTTGTTGTTGTTGCTTGATTGTCTCGTATCCCTATTCTCTTTGCCGTTCCCATTCCACAATTCCAAATTCCTTAAGCACATTCCCACATTTCTTTATAACGCATTTTTATCGGTCTACCTGCCGCTGCCGGCGTCGCTGTCGCAGTCGCTGGACACGTCTGCATTTTACCTGCGCTGTGTAACATTTATGTAAACGCAGCTATTGGAATTGCTCTCTTTTCATTTGTTTTTTTTTTTTATTTTGTTTACACACAGACAGACATACAATTAAAAGCAACAAAGGAAATGATAAACGAAACAAAACGAAATTCTCAGTTTTTTTAATTCTTGTCTTGTTCTTCTGTTTTGCTTCATGTTCCGCTCTTGCGTTAATGAACAACAACAACAACAAACGTAACGATAACAAAAACAAAAACAACAGTGGCAAACGGATTAAAAGCAGCAGCAGCAGAAACTGGCAGAGTCAGAAAACGCAGCAGCAGCAGCAGCGCTAAACTCCAACAACAAAATGAGTTGGGGTACTGAGCTATGGGTAAGTTGTTGTTTTTGCATTTGTATTTGTTTTTCTTTTTTTTTTTTGTTAAATTTTATTAAAGCTCTCTTCTTGTTGTTGAGCTTTAAGTGCAGGAGCATTCATATTTTAACGTTACGTTTTCTTCTCGTTTGTTTCGCGCTCTCTGCTTCTCACTCTCTTTTCGTCTGATGATTTGACCAACAGAACTTAAAAAGTAAAAAAAAATAATATACTAAAAACTGGTTTTGCGTGTTTTATGTAAATTGCGGGCTTGTCATATGTATGAGAATATGCCCCAAGCGCTGAATTCCATTTGTTGTTGTCGTTCTCGTTTGTTTCAGTTGTTGTATTTTCTACAGTTTTGTGTAAAGTTAGCCGTAAATTTATATTTTTAACTGCTTTTCCATAGCCTCCTGTCGCAGCTGTTTTTCTTTTTGTTGTGTTGTGTTTGCCGGTCAGTGTTGCCACAATTTTGACAGCTTTAAAAAGCTAAATATAAAATGTAATAAGAATAAAAATATAACAAAGTAAAGCAGATCTACTAAAACTGAGCTTAAATGCGCTAAATTATTTTTGTGCTTTAATTCATTTAATTTTACTTTATAAACATCTCAAACTTTTTGAAGTTTTAAATATAAGCTAAATTTAGCATTAAATAAGCTAAACTGGCAGCACTTTTGACGACACGCCCGAAATTGGCGTTTTACCTGATCCCTGCTCTCTCTCCCTCTCTGTTTCCCTGTCTCTCCCACGCGCTTTGCTTGAAAACTCGCCTTTTCAGCTGTTTGCCAAAAAAGCGCAAGAAGCAGAGTGGAAGGAGGAGAAGAAAAAATGAAGTTTGCTGATTTTTGTGTGTGCTTATTTTTTCTGCTGTTTTTAGTTCCATGTTCAATGTGAATTTTATGCGTTTTTCAATTTGAATTCGATTTCGGGGGTAGTTTTGTTAGCCGCAGCCGGCAGGCGACAGCGCAGCACACACCCTCAAACTCTCTGTCTCTACAGCTGTGCTTGTGTGTGTGTGTGTAGGTGTAACTGTGTGTCTGCTTGACTGTGTGTTGTTGTATGTGTATAAATGGTAAAGTTGCTTCCGCAGCAGCTTCAGTTAGCTACAGGATAAAATTGCACGTCTAGACAGAGCCTGTCATCTATTAGCATTTATCCTCTTCTCTTTCTCTTTCTTTTTCTCTTTTTGCTGATGTAGTTTTGATAGTTGTGTAGAGCTTTAAAGCTTGCAAATGTGTCCAAATTTGTTTGACTGGTGGATTTACGAAGGAACAGCTTATTCAAAAATGTGTACAGTGGCTCACAGCTGATTTGGTACACTGCAATTAAAAATACCTTAGTTAAATTTATTTTTGAACGTAAAAAAAAATAAATAAATAATAATAATATATAAATAATATATAAATAATAAATAAATAATTAATTAATAAATAAATAAATAATACAAATTTCCTTAACATTTTTCGCTTTATTGAACTTTGCACAAATTTTAATTTTCGTTGGAGAATATTTTCAAATTAATTTTCAATTTGATAATTCTATAAATATACGGTTTATTTACTTTAAATATCTGCTGCACATTTAAAAAGATTTTGAATATAAATTAACAAAATATGATATTATTATTATCAGTTAATTTCTTTGGAATTTCATCAATCTTCCACTTGCTCTACAAATTTTAAATCGTTTTTATTTATTTGTTATTTTACAGAAATAAAAATGACAGATTATTATAATGTTTGGTAACTTAAAAAACTCTACTTCCTCTGATAATCACAATTCTTTCGTTTGTTTTGTAAAATTTTTCTAGATTCTGCAATATCTGACGTCTTTAACCTCCTCTCAAAATTTCCATATCTTGCTCGTATTCGTTTTCGTTTTCTCCCATGGTCAATGGCTATCTATTGTTCAAGTTGGCCCAATATCGGTAGCCACAATGTGAGATTATTGTTTATGTTGAAAAGCGTTAAATATTTGCATAAATACGAGTAATTTGCACGCAAATTTTAAAGCAAAAATCAAATGTTGGCCAATTGAAATGGAAAACAAAGCAAAGAAAGTGCAAAGCCAAGTTGTAAATTCGGTTAATGGAAATTAACACGTAACGTTAACGTTAAAGAAAAAGCATTATTATTATTTTGTATATTTTTTGTATTATTTCTAATGCAAATTCCAAGCTTTAAGCCGAATCGGAGCGGACCGGGCTAATAAGCGGGTCAATTGCGAGGCCTGCATAAAAATGGAATTACAAATACAAATAAAAACTAAACCGCGTCATTTTGTTGTTGGCCAAGTAGCCAAAGCCAATTTCCAAGCGGCGTCACTCAACTAAAAAAAAACACACAACGAAAAAAAAACTTTCTTTGCATTTTTTTGTTTTTTGTTGCTGCTTTATGAGCAATATTTTCACTTTAATTAAATTTAAAGCATGCGCCAAACAACGTCTTAAACGTCCATTAAAACTTAACTTGGCTCGTTGCATATGCAAAAAGCCTGAACAAAATTTAAAAATCAACACAAATGTTATAAAAATAGTAATAAAAATTGTGTTTTTTTTGGTTGAATTTCTTTTGCCTCTTTTATACAACGTCGCCACCTTGCTTTTCTTTCTTTTAAATTCTCTGCTAAAAATAAACGCCTGTCATTTCAAATGTTGTAATACAATTGTGTGTGTGTGGCAGGGGTAGGGGGTGTGGAAAAGTTTTATGTGATCTATGCTGAGTATTATGATTGGGAAGCTGCAGTTGTAGTTGTAGTTGTAGTCATAAACTGCACAAATTAGCGATTAATGTCAAGAATTTCATATCGATACACATGCCTCGATTATGTTAATCGAGTTAAGATTCCTCACTTAGCTAAGGAAAAGCTATTAAAATACGTTTATTGGTATTTTAATCAATGTAAAGATTGTACAAAGAAAAGTAAAGAATATGATCATAGTTTGCGTAAGTTTTTTAAGAATAAGTTATATTTTAACCTGTTTTAAGACCTTAACTGCTAATTTTAAAAAGAATTTTTGACTATCTGGTCACACTTTTTAGATTGATATTGATTGTACAAAGAAAAGTTGAGAATATGTAAGTTTTTTAAGAATAAACCATATTTAAACCTATTTTTAGCCCTTAACTGTAATTTTGTGAACAATTGATGATATTCTGGTCACACTCTTTAGATTTTCATTATAAATAGTGCAGTTTTTTTTAAGAAATAAGGACTGTATAATGAAAAGTGTATAATTTGATCAAAGTTTCCGTAAGTTTTTTAAGAATAAGCTATATTTTAACCTGTTTTTAGCCCTTAACTGCTAATTTTGTAAAGTATTGTTGATTATATGGTCACACTTTTTAGTTTTTTTTATAATTTAGAGTGCAGTTTTATAAAGATTTTTTAGCAGTTTTCTGTATTGACTAACTTATTTTGGTATGCAAATTAACTCTATTTAGTCTATATACTAATTAGCTAAATCTATAACTATTTTTGTTTTATTTGCTTTAACACATTTCAGTCGTAATGCAGCAATTTTATGCGGAAATCAAGTTTTCTACCTGCCTAATCAGCTGTTTCCGCATATTCATCCAATTACAGCTGGTTTATCAGCTGTGAGCTTATGACTGAATAAATAATATGATAAGATCGTACCATACTCCAAATGATAACGGTTATTATTATTGCAATCTATTGTAATTGTAGCACTTTTTTTTCTCTCTCTCTCTCTCTCTCTCTCGCTTTGTATCGCAATTTGTCTACATTAATGTATCTTTGGAATTGTATCTGTGATTTGTATGTTTGTATCTTTGTATCTTGTTATTTGCTTGATCAGCTGTTTGATCATCGTTGTCTGTATTTCCAAACACAATCATGCACTTGTCTTTGTCTATCTGTCTCTCTCTCTCTGTCTGTCGGCTTTCGAGGTCTCTGGTCTCTGTTTTAGCTCCTTCACACTCTCCAATCATCCACTTCACTCGATTCAATGCCAACGCCATCGCCGTCATCGTCATCGTCATCGTCATGGAGTGCAGCTGTTTTATGTTTTTTAGAGCACTCTGTAAATAATTTTTTTATGTGCTTGTTTTTTGTGGTTGTTGCAGCTATTTTTTTTTTGTGAACTTTTTCTGACATTGAAATTTCGTATCTATTGGCAACTATAAAACTTGTTTTTTTTTTTTACATATTTTCAATTTTCAATTTACAATTTGATAATATTTATTGAAATTATTAGTTTAAAATTCAATTTCCTAATATTTTGATTCAATATTTTTCTGTTGTTTAATTTCCTTATTTATGATACAATTTTTTCATATTTATTTTGCGTTGTCCAAACATTACTCTTAATTTTATTTCTATGTCATATATTTTTACCCCTTAAGCTTGTTGACCAAACAATAACAGCAAAAAGGGAAAGATTTGCCGGATGCAATGAAAATCAGCGACAATTTTTGCAACCACCCGTCGAGTTCCCGTCACACGCCAGGGAAAATCCTTGGAAATCCCAAGGCGACAACTCCTGGCGCCAAGTTGCTGTCCTCTCTTCCATCCTCCAACATCTCTGCAACTGCTGCAATTGTCTGAAGGTCTCGCAAAATCGATAAGATGATCTAAGAGAGAGATTTTTGCAATTAGGGTGCGACCCCAAGATGATTTCTCGTCTTTTCCTGGCCTTGAGCTCATAAATTCTATGACCCTTCTCTTTTTTATATTTGATTTAATTGGAAACTTGCCCGATGGCGTCGTGTCAGAAATGAAGTTGGCTTTTGGTGGGGTGTGCCTGCATTTTAATCATGGCGAACACGTTGGCCAAATTTAACGACCCTTGCGAAGACAGTAATTAAACCTGATGAGAGATATATTGACACGAGTTGGTGTAGTTTGTTTTTTTATGACTTGCAGCGTTGCATGTCACTCATAAAGATCATAAAGTACGATAAAAAGAAAACATTTTTCTGGTTGTGCTTATTTTTAGACGGTTTATTTTTAGTTTGAGCAATTATACAGAAATATTTATATTAAAAAGATTTTATTATATTTAGAATTTGATTTCCTTATATTCGCTTTTCCTTTATTTTGTCCCAATTTTAATAATTTAATACAATGAAATCTTAGATATAATGATAATAAACAATAATAATGATAAATAATAATATGAATAGGAATAAATAATACAATGAAATCTTAGATATAATGATAACAAACTATAGTAATGATAAATTATAATATTAATAGTGAATAAATAATATATTATAATAAGAATGAATAATACATAGTAATAATAATAAGTAATGAATAGTTAATAATAACTAAATAATAAATAATAAATCATAAATTATAAATCATAAATAATAATAATGAATAATAATGATAATAATCATAATGAAAAATGAATAATGAATAATAAATAATAATAATGAATAATAATGATAATAAATAATAATAATGAATAATAATGATAATAATCATAATGAAAAATGAATAATGAATAATAAATAATAATAATGAATAATAAATAATAATAATGAATAATAATAATAATAAATACATATTATAAAATAATAATAATGCATTTTGTTTTAATTGTTTGGAATTTTTAAAGATTTTTCATAGCGCATTTTTTTTAATTATTGCCTTTGCAATTTTATTTTTCCCAAAATTAATTTTTTATTGCAATTATTTCTACTTTTACGATATCTTATTTTTATTGCCATATTTTGTTGGTTGCACAGAGAATCATTATGCTACTTAGGCAAGCTTCACTGTGTGCAAGACACTTTGAAAACTCTCTTTGGCTCTCTTGATGACAATCTAGATAATTGCAAATTCCGTTCACATTCACATCCAAGTGCAATGCACAATAAACTTTTGTTGTTGTTGCTTCAATTGTTGTTGTTGTTGTTGTGATCGTGCCTGGTTTATTTGTCTGGCCTGGCGTCTATTGAGCATTTGTGTATTTGAGTAGCCTTCAGCCTGCGTTGCATGCATAATAATAAATAAACAGCGTACCTGCCTCGATATCCATCACGTTTTCTTCATATGCAAATTTCGTTGACCGTTGCGATTCAAAATTGCGGCGCCTGTTTACCATTAGAAATCACAACTTTTATGGTTATATATAGCATATGATATATGTATATATGGTATGCCATATACATTAGGGTGTCCCTTATTTGGTCAAAGTCAATATTTTTAAACGCATACGGGCTAGTTCTGTTCATTAGGTCCTAAAGCACTCAGAAATAAATTTTTACCTCAATCGGAGTATGATAACCCGTGCCGACTTGGATCGGAAAATTTAAAGATTATATGGGACAAAAAAAAATTTTTTTTTTTTTTTTTATTTTTTATTTTTTTATTTTGTTTATTAGGTCCTAAAGAACTCAAAACCAAGTTTTCACCTTAATCGGAGTACGATAACCCATTCAAATTTGCATCGAAACATGAAAAAACAGTAATTTAACACTGATTATACATTTTTCGATGATTTTTCATGTTTTGATGCAAATTTGAATGGGTTATCGTACTCCGATTAAGGTGAAAACTTGGTTTTGAGTTCTTTAGGACCTAATAAACAAAATAAAAAAATAAAAAATAAAAAAAAAAAAAATTTTTTTTTGTCCCATATAATCTTTAAATTTTCCGATCCAAGTCGGCACGGGTTATCATACTCCGATTGAGGTAAAAATTTATTTCTGAGTGCTTTAGGACCTAATGAACAGAACTAGCCCGTATGCGTTTAAAAATATTGACTTTGACCAAATAAGGGACACCCTAATATACATAGTATATTTACATGGAACTGATAAGGTCTTAAGACCTTAAGCAAAGTATGCACTCATTTCAGACTCAGACTTCCTTTTCTCTTTGCGCTCTTATCATTTGACCAACTTTTTGCGGCTGCGATAAAAACAAATGCTTGGCAAATTGAAGTCAATAAAAATATAGTAAAGAAAAATTAAAAAAAAAATAAATAAGTAAAGAAATATTTCTAAATAACATTTCTTAAATAAAAATATAGTTAAGAAAAATACAAAAAATATATAAATAAATAAAAAAATATTTCTTAATAATATTTCTAAAATAAATATATAGTTTAGAAAAATACAAAAAATATATCAATAAATAAAGAAATATTTCTAAATAATATTTATAAAATATAAATATAAATTGGAAAAAAAAATCAGATATAAATAAACCAAGTAATATTTCTTAATAATATTTCTAAAATAAAAATATAGTTAAGAAAAATACAAAAAATATATAAATAAATAAAAAAATATTTCTTAATAATATTTCTAAAATAAATATATAGTTTAGAAAAATACAAAAAATATATCAATAAATAAAGAAATATTTCTAAATAATATTTATAAAATATAAATATAAATTGGAAAAAAAAATCAGATATAAATAAACAAAGTAATATTTCTTAATAATATTTCTAAAATAAAAATATAGTTAAGAAAAATACAAAAAATATATAAATAAACAAAAAAAAATTTCTAAATAATCTTTCTAAAATACAAAAAATATATAAATAAATAAAGAAAAATTTCTAAACAATTTGTTTAGGTATTTGTTTTGAATAAACAAACAATTGAAGTGCAAAGAATTTTCTTTGCTTTAGCGTTGTGTTTTTGTATAATTAACACCTGTGCATAAATGGTCATGCCACGCCCCCTTTTCGGCCAATTGAATTTGTTTAAATTGATGCGTCATAGACAAGAAGTTTTTTCTTTCTATTAAACTTTGTCTCTGTTTTTGGTCAGCATCTTGAGTTGATTCATAGTTTTCTATGATTATTGTTAAATATTGCTTTTGGATTTGTTTTTTGTTGGAATTTATAAGGCGAAATATATTACACACATTTCCGCTTGATATGACGATGAATGTGTTGTTGTTTTTTGTTGTTGTTGTATGCGTCAGAGAATGTATGTGAGCAAGTTATCAGCAAATAATCCATTGGGGCATTTGTTTGTGGACAGTGACTAAATTAAATGAACCTGTTGTTGCCTCATAAAAATACGTTTATTTACGGTCTTCGCTTGTGTGTATGTGTGTGTGTACAGGTGTAAATGTGTGTGAGTTTATTATTAATTTTTATCGGGAATAAGGTTTTATCGCCAAACAAACTATGACAATATTCAATTTTTTATGACACTGCTAAGAGTTTGAGGTAAAAAATTATTAAAAAACTGCAGCTTGAGTCAACTTTCATGTTTAAATTAGATCGAAAATTCAAACACTTTTGAAAATGTCATTATGAAAGTTTAAAATGAAAAGAAATTTGAATAAAGTTAATCAAATTTAAATGCAAAATAAATGTAGGGGCCAAACCATTCTTGAAAACTGTTCAGTTTTGGCAAAGTTATGAAAGTTTGAAGTCAAATCTTTTGACCTAGCGACTTTACAAATACAATTTTTTGTTTATTTTGTCCTGATTTTTGACAAAAATATAAAACGTCAAAGAATCAAATTTATAATGTTGTTTTATACTTACTAAGAGATTGAAAATGTTGTATTTTGAAAAATCAATATGATGAGGCCTTTATTTTGTCCTTTATTTTGAGTTCTAAAAAAATAAAATAAAAATGTTAAAATTAAAATAAAATTAAAAAAAAAAAAAAATTAAATAAAATGAAATACACAAATTTTTGGTTTGCATTCGCATTATCCAAGCAAAAGGTTGAGAGTTATTTACCTACCTTAAACTTATCTATGTCTGGTATCTTTCCACATACACACAGACACACACACATGCATAGACACGCGATATGGACAAAGGTTAATAGGCAAATATTAGTTGGATATTAGATACACAATGTGACAGGTAAATTTGAGAACATTTTACGTTGTTTGCTTTTTGTGGCCAGAAAACAATGCCAATTAATGTTGGCCATAATAGGTGTGGTGGGTGCAAAAATAAAAATATATAAAAAATGGGCAAGAGACGAACGTATAAAATGAATGTTATTTTTTTTCAAAAATTAAAATTCCACAATGATTTATGGAAGGGAGAAAAAGATGAAGAAATGTTTGCCATAATTGTGAGCTTATGTTAATTATTTCTTTTTATTGAGTGTGTGTGTATCTATATTTGGAATGCTGATAAATAATCAATTATATGCATATATTATAAATACTATTAATTTATGTGGAATAAGTCACCGCAACGATAAAAGTTCACTGCAGAGGTTAACGAGGTCGGTTTGAGCATTATCAACAAGTTCTTTTGTTGCATTTTTAACCCTGTGCCGTCAAACATATATGTACATTTGTACATAAATATGTATAGATTAATTACTTGACAGATTTATGACTTATTTTTGGAGTGCATAATTCATTTACGCCTCGTGACGATGCCACATGTGGCTGCCACAAATATATGTATATTCGCAAATCACTTGAAAATTTAAAAAGCGAGAACAACCCTCGCTTGGAGTAACTATAATCTTAGAGGGTATTTGTGATTTTGTCATGAAATGTGTCACGATTTAAAAAAAAAATAATAGGAACGATAATTCTTTTTTTTTTTTTTAAAATTGCTTCGGAAAAATAATTTTTTTTAGTTTCATAATTTTTAATAAATACCTACTTAATAATGTTTCAAAATTTTATCAAATTTCTATATTCATGTGCATCGGTTTTTTCATATTATTAAATAATTGGTTTGAAATGTCAATACAACTTTAGTTTCTATTATTTTTGCCCTCACTGTATTTTTACTAATTTTAACGCAATTTTTATTTATTTTTCTGATGTGGACTACAATTTTAAAGCAGCGGTGGGCACGCATGGGCTCTGGGAGCTAACGGCTGCTCCCAACTATATTTGTGCCTATTCGGCGCCGTAAAGTCGCACAAAAGACTCACGAGCAAAGTAACAACAACTAATTTAGAGCAACAATCGTTTGAAAATTGATTTTTTACATGATAATATTTTTCTTTTTTTAAAAAATTATACTAGACAATATTCTAAAAATATTTAATTTATGTTACTTAATATTACAAGTTTTTTAAAACTCTAGGGCTTTTATTCTTTGCTGTGAAGAGTGTAAGATTTTTTTGTTGTTGTCTGCTCCATTTCCACTTGACACGCAGTGAACAAGTGCCAAGAGCGGGAATTTCTAGAGTCATGGCAACCAGTTAGCATTCGTTATTTACCATTTACCATTTACCAGTTGCCAGTTCTTTGTTTATACACATTTCCCTGCCCTTTTTAGAGTGCCTTCTGTTTGCTCCAATTTCATCACGTTTTGGCTGTTGTTTAATCATCAGCACAGCAACACGTTCCTTTATCATCTGTGCTGTGACAGTTGACGAGAAGCTTTTCCCTTTTGAGTCATTTCCCAGTTTTCCTTTTGCTGACTCATCTGACTAAAAAAAAAGGGGGTGGTGAGGGTGGATGAGGGCGGAGCCACCCTCTTATTATGTGGTGCAGGCAAACCACCAAGCAACAGCTGTTCTCTCTCTATGACTCACATAGAGGGTCAGCTGTGCAAGGGAGAGAGCGAGACACAGAGGGAGCGAGAGATTTCTCCCTCTGCGTGGGTGGCTTTGTTTACCCCTCAACCCCTGTCCTCTGTGCCCCCTCACCCACAATATATGTACCCTAGTCACTAACATTGCGGCAAAATGCTTGATTATGATGTTTGTTTAATGCTCGAAAGTGGAAAAGCATTCAGTGTGGACTACACTGAGAGTAAAGTGTGTGTGATAGAAGTGGAAAGTGGCAATAATTAAAATTCTAGAAATTGAGCTAAGAAATGAAGTATTAAGTATTTTTGATATGTGTAGAAATTATTAATATAATTAAATTAAAATTATTATTAAATTATAGAACTATATATTTTATATCTTAAGAATTTAAGTTTCAGTGCAGTAGGATTTAATTTATTAAATTTTAAGAAAGACGGAAATCTTAAGTTATTTCTTTATCAAAACTTTTTCTCAGTGTAGTCATAGTTAATTCCTTTTAAAAAATATAAAATATTAACTAGAACATTTGTAAAATTTACGCACAGTGCAATGGAAGCTCACTGAAAAGCTTTCAAATGCCGAAGCGAAGTTCAAAGGCAAAGCGAGACAGAGAACGAAAGGAAAAGAGAGAGAGTGAGAGGAAGAGGAAGATGCGTGGTATGAGAAGCTGAAGGAAATTTCCTTTGTTGTGTGTGACGTCGCCATCATAAAATGTTATGCGCTTTTATCCACTGACATAAAGGTTGAATGTAAATATACATATATGAGGACACAGCCTTCTTTTGCCTTGGCCTGGCTCTGAATCTGACTCTGACTCTGCTTCTTTCTGTTGTGCCTGCCTGTTGTGTCCGTCCCTCTTTTTGGCCAAACAGCTGCCACACCCCGCCAGCAAATTAGCTTCATTTCCTGTCACATGACAGGCCCGAGGTTTTAACCCTACCAAAATTCAGAGTTTGTCTCTCTCTTGTTGTTGTTGTTATTCATAAAATATGTTTGGCCATCTTTTTATTATGTTATTCGTGGTGTGGCATTGCAAAAACTTAACTCAAATTATTTATATATTTGCTTGAAAATACCCTGCATAAACAAAGAGAACTTAAAGAAGGTGGTACAAGTTGTGGAAAACATTAAAATAATAATAAATATATTTTTTTTAATAATACTTTAATAATTATAATATATATATTAATTTTTCTAAATAACAGTTGAAATTTAAATATTTTTTTACAATTTGTTTCAATTAAAAACAAAAAAATAAAATAAATAATTCATTTATTTTAAATAATAATATTTTTATATTTTTTTAAACAGTAATTAATAAATATAATATATACATTAGGGTGTCCCTTATTTGGTCAAAGTCAATATTTTTAAACGCATACGGGCTAGTTCTGTTCATTAGGTCCTAAAGCACTCAGAAATAAATTTTTACCTCAATCGGAGTATGATAACCCGTGCCGACTTGGATCGGAAAATTTAAAGATTATATGGGACAAAAAAAATTTTTTTTTTTTTTTTAATTTTTTATTTTTTTATTTTGTTTA
Organism: Drosophila subquinaria; assembly: GCA_037043405.1. Taxonomy (NCBI): domain Eukaryota; kingdom Metazoa; phylum Arthropoda; class Insecta; order Diptera; family Drosophilidae; genus Drosophila; species Drosophila subquinaria. Next base: position 38,629 of record JBAMBL010000958.1, read on the forward strand.
TTAGGTCCTAAAGAACTCAAAACCAAGTTTTCACCTTAATCGGAGTACGATAACCCATTCAAATTTGCATCAAAACATGAAAAAACAGTATTTTAACACTGATTAGACATTTTTCGATGATTTTTCATGTTTTGATGCAAATTTGAATGGGTTATCGTACTCCGATTAAGGTGAAAACTTGGTTTTGAGTTCTTTAGGACCTAATAAACAAAATAAAAAAATAAAAAATTAAAAAAAAAAAAAATTTTTTTTTGTCCCATATAATCTTTAAATTTTCCGATCCAAGTCGGCACGGGTTATCATACTCCGATTGAGGTAAAAATTTATTTCTGAGTGCTTTAGGACCTAATGAACAGAACTAGCCCGTATGCGTTTAAAAATATTGACTTTGACCAAATAAGGGACACCTCTAATATACATATATTCATTTTTCTAAATAACAGTTGAAATTTAAATATTTGTTTACAATTTGTTTTAATTAAGAACAAAAAGTTAAAATAATTAATTAATTTATTTTAAAATAATAATAAATTCTGGAATCTTTTCATTCAAATACATTTCTTTTTGATTTTAACTTTTTTTTTAATTCATAACTTTTGTTAGCTGCAGGGTATTGTCAGGTCGAGCAGACTCCATTAAAGCTTCGCTTGTTTTGGTTCTGTCATATTTTTTGTTTTCTGCTTGCGTGGGCAACTTGTGAAGGAGTCGAGAGTGAGCGTCGCCTTTATAACTAACGGAAATCGTTAAATGCTTTTGAGAGCAACAACGAGAGATAAGAAGCAGAGGCAGAGGCAGCTGTGGCAACATGTGTATGAGCGCATGCTGCGGCAACATGTTGCCAACAAAGCCAACGAACTCATTGCAAAGGCAACATGATTTGTTTTTGTTTTTCTGCTGTTGTGTATAAAGAAATCGATTCTTTCGGGCCGGAAGGGACAACAACAAGTAGAGGGCGGAAAGGGGGCAAAGAAGGAGGGGGAAGGGGATCGCTCACGTATCTGGCTACTGGGCACGATCCCCAGAGTGTTTGACTCATTGGACTGTACGTGGTTGAAACAACGCCAGAAAATAATAATGGGGTCGCTTTCAGTTTTTGCCAGGGATCGAAATGATTAAAAGTTGTAAAATAAAAATTATAAAATTTAAAAAATTATACTGTTGACATAAATTAAAATAGATATAATATAATGATATAATTTAGAAGTTATATTCAACTTTTATAAATTTTAATAGCTATAAAGTTTATTTTTATAGTTTTTTGACAATATTGAGAATTTTATTTTTATTTAACATTTTTATTATACAAATTATAAAATAATTTCTATTACTCATTACTTTTTTTTTTGCGATCCCTGGATTCTGAACAAAACTGAATAATGAAAGACACTAAAAAACTGAATCATTCTACCATAAACTGTGCAAAGGAATCGCGTGCCACATGGCGATAAGAGAAGAGGGGTAAAAAAAAAGAGGGAACAACGCTTTGTTGCCTTTGATGTTTATGACAATTTGAAATGAAATGCATCAATCATTGAGTGCAAAAAGTGAATACACTCATATCTCATTCATTCATGCATTCGTTGACTTTGTTTAATCGTGAGAAATTGCATTGATATTAAGTTGGATCATCAACGAATCTGAGTTGGCAAGTTGCAAGTTGCAAAGTCCGATTCCAGAGTTGATCATCATCAGGCGGCACACTTTTTGTGTTGTGTTGCGTTGTGCTGTGTGGCACAGTCGAAATAAGTCAAGAGTCAAGAGTCTGAGACGTGTCTCGCTAACTTTGTTGCCACTCGACGGGGCATAATAATATTAAAACTCCGCTCGCTCCATAAAAAAGCAACAACAACAACAGGAACAACAACAATGTTGTCGACAGGCATAAAAGTTGCGCGTTGTTTGCTGCCAGTCGAGCAGAAGCAGAAGCAGAGCAACGAGTTGAAGTTAAAGTTGCACTCGCACAGTGGGATAAATAAATGAGTTAGCGGAATTTAAGTAATAATAATAAAAAAAAAATGATCCCTAAGTTCATATTTTTATTTTTTGAAATAATAACCGAAAAATAAAAACAAATTCTCTAAATTTTCTATTAATTATTTTTGTTTTTGTTTTAAAAAACATTTTTTTTCTACCTTTTCGATTAATTTGTGTATAAAAATGGAAGAACTATACAAAACCTTGGAAAATAGCCTTATTTGATAATTAAATATATAAATTTTTTTTTTAATTCTTATGAAAAACAGCTACAGTCGGGCATCCCTAACTTGAATCATCATAATCTAAAGTAAAGGTTGGAGTTATTGAGATATTCAAATTATAGAGTTCTTTTTGTTAAGTTTATTAATTTTACTGCTACTAATTTAGCTTGAGTTAGAGAGAAATTCGAGTTATAGAAGTTCAAGTTATGGAACTTCAACTATATTTTTTTAATTTATTTAATTTTTTCAACTCGTGTTTTAAAATGGCTAATAATCCATTGATTTAAGTGAAAAACTTTTTTATTTGACCTTTGTTTAAATCGTATATTAAAAAAAAAAAACCAATAAATAAATATTATAAAATAGACTTATCTGATTATTAAACTTTTTTTTTTTAATTTTTATATAAACAAATACTTTTTAGTTTATTAAAATTTGCTTAGCTCTTAGTTTAAATTGAGATGCCGAGGTAAGCCATTAATCCAATCAACTTCTTTATCTGTTAATAAGTTGTTTAATGGAAATAACTTTTCAGCTTATTTTAAAAAAAAAGGCCCCTATTTTAAGTGTTTGGCCCACTGTAAGTCAGTGTATGGTGCATGGGGCGGTGTCAGGCTGCAAGAAGTTGTTGCACAGTTGTTGCCGGTGCAATGCACTCCCCATACGACGCTGTCATTGTGGCAGCTTCAGCCTCAGCTGCCAACTATTTTGCATCACACACACACACACATACTTACTAATGAGTGTTGCAAGTATGCGAGTGTGTGTGTGTGTTGCATGTTGCATCTAGTGTGTGTGTATGTGTGTGTTTTGGGTCGTGTCATGCAACTCGTTGTTGTTGTTGTCGCCTTGTGATAATGCTATTATGGAATGACGGTAGCGTTGATTTCAAATAACTAGCAGAAGATGAAGAGCAACTTCTAGAAGAAGAGGTAACCGTAATATAAGAAGAATAAGAAGCAGAAGCTAAGAACGTTGACTTTGAAGTTGTCCCCGATTTTCGTTTAGTCTCCAGTTGCCACAAATTGCACAACTTAACTTAGTTGTTGTGCTCTGTCGACTAAAATGTTATTAAAATATGTTAATCCATACGGAAAAAGCACATTAATTAATCGATTAATCAAGCAATCGATAAAATGTAATCTATTTTGACGTGCTACTCATGCATGTTGATTATTAAGATCATAAATTATCAGTTGATATTAAGGCGATTCTATTAGCGTTTATAATATGCAATTATTATTAAAGTATAAAAGAGAGCTTTTATGTTATCTATAGTTCTTATCGATTTTTATAGATGCAATGATATTGAGATGAAAATAAGCCTATATATGGGCAGAAATAGAGCCACTAGCTCCCGGAGCCACTGCGTGCCCATCACTGATCCATAGTATAAAAACGGTGGTGATTTCTTTTTTTTTTTTTTTTTTTTTAGCACAATTTGAGTATAATTCCTTGTTAAATATGAACATATTTTGAATCATTTACAATTTTATAATAACTTTATTAATTGTAAATTAAAGCAAACAATTTTCTATGCATTTTCACTAACTTTCTTTATTTTTTCTTTCCATTTGTTTTTCAGGTAAGTTGAATGCACAATTAATCAAGCCACGTGAGACGCAGTGTATCAACTTGAATACTATAAACACATTTGCCATTTACACTTTGTAAACAAAAGGTAAGGTGGTGGATAAGGAGGGGGTGGGGAAGGGGAAGGGAGGGGAAGGTGTCTGTTGCCGGCAATTGCAATTGATGCGTTTATTTTTATAAGCCGTGTGCATTTATTATAAACAAAGAAAAATATATGTTTATAGAGTTGTTGTTGCTGTTGTTGTTGCTGTTGTTGTTGCTGTTGTTGTTGCTGTTGTTGTTGCTGTTGTGTTTATGTTAATGTTAACATTGACTGCTAGCTAGAAGTAGCAAGAAGAAGAAGCAGCAACAGCTAAATGAAAACTCATCTTGACGCATTTCCTTGGCATTCTTTTCATTTCCATGGATTTGTTTTGCTGTTTAGTAAACAGCACGTCGAACACAAATTCCAGACCCCACCCAGTTGCCAGTCTTTATAGAGACTTTTACTTTTTGGATATGGATTCGTATTGAAAAACGAATCGATTTTTAGTTTTGATACGCAAAATGCGTTCATAATTCGCATTATTCGCATTATGGAAGTATTTCCGCATTTCATTTTGACACTTTCGTTTTTAATCACATTTGTCTGTCTCTCTATATAGTCCATATATATAACTGCATATAAATATTATATAAATATGCTCATTGTCCCCTCACAACTTGATGTGCTGACTAATGAAGTTTCTTTGGCGTTATTCATCAGCATAATTAACATTACAAATCATAAAAAGCGTCAGTTTATTTGCATTTCCATTGTTTACAACAGCAGCAAAAACAAACAAATGAAAATACGCAGATTGAGAGACTAAGAGACACCCTGTATATGACTAGTAAAGTTCTCTTTTAAGCTCAGAAGCCAGCTAAAAACCATCCTAACTTTGTCACAACTTGTTTAATTTAATATCCCCTTTTTCTAGAGTTTCAGCAGTTGATTGTACTCCATTGAAGAACATTTAATGGACTAAGAGATACCCTGTATATGGCTAGAGTTATCTTTTAAACTCAGAAACCAGCTAAAAACTATCATAACTTTTCCACAACTTGTTCAATTTAGAATCCCTCTTTTCTAGAGTCTCAGCAGTTGATTGTACCCAATTTAAGCACATTTAATGGACTAAGAGACTAAGAGATACCCTGTATATGACTAGTAGTAAAGTTCTCTTTTAAACTCAGAAACCAGCTAAAAACTATCATAACTTTGACACAACTTGTCAATTTAATATCTATCTTTTCTAGAGTTTCAACAGTTGATTGCAGCTCATTTAAGCACATTTAATGGACTAAGAGATACCCTGTCAATGGCTAGAGTTAATTTTAAACTCAGAAACCAGCTAAAAACCATCATAACTTTGTCACATCTTGTTCAATTGAATCTCCCTCTTTTCTAGAGTCTCAGCAGTCGATTGTACCCCATTTAAGCGCATTTAATGGGTATATCAAGCTATATTTTTGAAGTTATGCGTATTGTTGGTTTTTCTCATTTGTTTAGAAAATTATTAATGCATTCTTTTGCGCCTCTTTCATAATTTCACACCGCAGACAAGTTGAGACAGGTGCTAACCGGTTTATTAGGTTTACCTGCTTCTTCTTATACCTTTTCTTTCATCTCTTTTTTTACCACCTTTCTTGTCATTTCATGTGACTGCATAATTTGTTGTTTTTTTATTTGTATTTTGTATTTTATTTGATTTTGTTTGACTTTTGTGTACATTTCCATAGGAAAGTGTATTTTGTAGCTGTTTCTTAATTCTTTTGTTAATTTGCGAAAGTGAAAACATCTTTTTTATTGCTCACAACAATAACAACAACAATAATGCGGTGTAATAACACAAATGATATGCAAATTACTCACAAAGAAAATAGAAAGAAAAAAAAAACAGAGCGCAACTGTTGGATCATAAAGTTTTACTGAATTGGAACTTGAAAAAATTAACATAGTCACATTATCATGATAATGTTTGATGTTTTTTTGTTTAGAATACGAACTAACGGTAGTTAAAATGCATTCTAACTGTTGATGCAACTGTTTTAGTTGTCACTGAACTTGTGAGAAATGCCGACAACTTAATGATTAAAACATGATTTCATGACTGATGTGATGTTGACTGTTATTCTGAGTTTTCGAGAATTTTTAACGCATTTTAAGGGAAGAAAATATATAATAAAATATATTTTTATTTATTATACTTTAAATAAAGTATACAAATATTTTAAAATATATTTTTATTTATATATTTTTTATCAACATTTTTTTATATATTTTTATTTATTATACTTATTATAAATAAAAATATATTTATGAATAAACAATGATAATTTCCATGATCTTAGTTGGCAAAACTTTTTAAACTTATAAAGGCATAAGAAAGTAATTCAATTTATTTATAGCATTCGACAAAATGTACACAAAACATTATAATAGATAAAAATATATGTATATATTTTGCTGCTGCTCTGACTAAAAATATAAGCCACAAAATTTTTAGACTCGCACAAATTTTATTTTTATGTCTACATTGAAAATGGCCACTTGAAAATTGTTTTTTCACTCACAGGAAAATAAGCAAAAATCGCCCACGCCAAAACAACAGCCGGCGAAAATTAAGAAAACACTTGAAGAGAAAAAAGAAAAACAAATGAAAAAAACTGATTTTTAGCATCGTTCATAAATCGTATGCTTTTATTTGCCATTTGGCAATAATTGTTATGAAATCATCAGACTCCCCCCTCCCTGTTGTTGTTGGTCAGGTTTTTGTGCAGACGTTTTTTCTCATTGTGCTGATCATTTTCAATTCAATTTTTTCGAATAGGCGTTGTCCGACTCTTAACTGAAATTGAACCAGGCCAAAAACAATGGAATAACCCCAGACTGGCTGGCACTAAAACTGGCGCCAAAACTCGTTTAACTATTTGATGATGGTTTAGTTGGAGTTGCACTCTTTTCTCCCCCATTCTCTCTCTCTCTCTGTTTCTCACTCTTTTCTTTCTTGCCACTTAACGTCGTCAAGCAGCTGGAACAAACAGAAAATCCAAAGCTAAACAATGGCAAAGTCCGTCTTGCCACATCGTGTTGCACTCAACCATGGCACTATGGCATAAAAGCACGATTATTTTGGCTAAAATATTAAGCTAGAGATTTGAAATATGGCATGATCTTAAGTTTAACTAATGTAGAAATACAATATTCATTTTTAAACCAGATAAAAATAATAAAATAATAATATAAAGCTAGACACTTAAAATTCAGAATGAACTTAAGTTTAACTAATGTAGAATTACAATATTAATTTTAAAAACAGATAAAAATAATCAAATAAAATAAGAATCTAATTTTCTAAACACTGAACAATAACCAAATTAAATTTTTGTTCAAATATTGCAAATTTTAGCCCATAGTGTGTGGGAATCCAAGTATAACAACAACAACAAAAAACAACCGCGAGCAATTGAAACCAGAATTTTTTCATTTGGTTTAGATTTTAACTTTTGCGGGCTGTCGGTCAAAATTTCCTCCCCCTCCCTCCGCCCTTTCTCTCATTCTCTGTCTCTAATTCCATGGCAGCTCTTTTGGCCAATTCTCCATTTGGGTCTGGGCCAGGCACGTGTTCCTCCTCCTCCAACAGCAGCAGCAGTTGGAGAGCCAATTTTCTCTTTTGTTCTAAGGCGCAGATTTCCTGCTTTTCATTCGCTTAATTGAAAACGTTGCTCTGCCTCTAACTCTGAATGTCTGTCCCTGTCCCGACAATTGTCCACAATGATTAGCGGGCGGGCAGCTGCTCAATTGTTGACTTGAAATTGCTTTAGATCTAGAAAAAGGGCTATAAATGCATTCAAATTTTGCTAAAAGGGCGCTGATTTTCTGGGGTTGGTTTCAATTATATCTTTATGAAATTTAAAAAACAGTTAAACATATTTGATTAAGTGTGAACGAACAATTACTTAAAATTGTTAATAAAATTAGTCAATAAACTTTAAATGTCAAAAGTATTTTGTATAGCTTCAATTCAGAACTGTAAGGTTAAATAAAATATTTATTAAAAATAAAATATTTAAAAAATATAAAATATATAAGAAACATAAAATTTACAAGAAATATTAAATTTAAAAAAAAAAAAGAAACATATATTTTTTATACATAAAATATGTATACAAGTCTAGGATATTAAAATAATTCAATAATTAAATATTTTAATATTTTCTACTCTGTAAGGTTAAATAAAATATATATTAAAAATATTAAAAATATTTAATAATATATAATTAATAAAAAATATATAAAAAATATATACATAAGTCTAGGGAAACTCCAAAAATTTATAAATATTTTTAATACTTTCTACTCTAAATTTTAAAGCGGATTTCAAGGAACTTTCAACCGTTTTTGCAGTACTTAAATTGTGCAAAATTCAACTATTTATAGATATTTGCTAAGCAGATCCTCAGCATAATTCTAAACTTCTCGCTACAACTTAATGCCAAATTTAAATGTTTTTCTTAACGAGTCTTTTTCTCAAGAAGAAAGAGATTCCTCTGGCCATTTGGGCAGCTTCTTCTTTTGAGTAGATGAAATTCTTCTATTCCGTTTTCTCAAGCAGCTTAATTATCTCGTTTGTCTTTTGTTTTTTTTTCGTTTTTAAGACATAACTTAAAGTTAAGCAGAGTTATTTTCAGTTGTCTTAGACGAAACTCTCTCACGTTCATGCAGCTGGCGTAAAAGTCCAGGGCAATTTAACCTTTTGAACTGACCAAGAGGCAACTGTTGTTGTTGTTGTTGCTGTTGTGGCAGCTGTGGCAACTTGTGACGTCAGTTGCATGTCTCGAGTGTCTTCTTCTGCTTTCTGTTATTTTTGTTGTTGTTTCTGCTGCTTGTTATTAATTGACTTTTGAGTTGACTTGCTGGGCGAAATGACAGCGTTTAATTTATTGCGCATACGCCCCGTTGTGTCTATGCCTGTGAATAAGCACCCACAAGATCCGTATTGTTGTTGTTGTTTTAGTTGTTGCTGCTGCTGCGGAAGCTGCTGCTTAAGGAAGTTGTGGAAAGCGGCGGAAAACTGCAGCCAATTGTCGAGGTGTGAGGCGCATCCAGGAAGACTCGAATTGCATTTTCATGGCTCATAAATATTGCATTATGGCATACAGTTGTTCACACTGTCATCTGTTCTCTGTCAGCCCTAAATACCCTGTACTTAATGAGTGCATAATGGGTATATCTAGCAACTGAAAAGATTGGCAATATTTATGAAATTAATATTAAATAAAAGAATAATTTATATTTGTTTGATTAAATATAATTATTATTATTTCATTATTAATATTTCGTTATTTATATTTCAATTTTAATATTTCATTATTAATATTTCATTATTAATATTCATAATTATTATTTCATTATAATTATTTTTTTTTTATTTTATTAATCTTTTTTTATTTTAATATTTTTTATCAATTTTTTTTTATTATTTTTATTTTATTATTATTTTTATTTTATTATTATTTTTTTTTGTTTTTTATTTCATTATTATTCTTATTTGATTATTATTTAATTATTATTTCTATTTGTTTTTTATTTTATTATTATTTGTATTTGTTTTTTATTTTATTATTATTTTTTTTTATTATTATTTTTTATTTTATTATTATTTTTTTTATTATTATTTTTTATTTTATTATTATTTTTTATTTTATTTTTATATTTTATTTGTTTTTTATTTAATTATATTTTATATTTTGTAATCAGCTTTTAAATAAGAATATTCCAAATATTTTTAAATTTAATAATACTGCATTAAAATTTTTTATTATAAAATATTTAGAGTTTTGGTATACCCTACATTGTTTGTTTTTGTGTGGGCTATATAAACAATGCAGCGCATTCCATAAACAAAAAATTGGCATAATAATATCATAAAAATTGCAGCGAAAGTTGCGCTCATTTCCGTTGCCATTTCCAGACTCAATTCGCCTCTTGAATTCTCGCATAAAATATTTCATTAGCTTTTGTTTATTTACTTTGAGTAACTAGTGTCTGTCTCTCTCTCTCACTCTTTCTCCATCTCTTTCTGGTACGCTTTGCGCAGTAATCACATAGACTTGTTGGTTCTTTTATTTTCGCTTTTACTTGGATAATTGCCTCCTTGTTTTTCCACGAAACGTATCAAAATCGTATGTAAATATGTGTGAGTATTTTAATTACAGAGTCAGACAACAACAAAAACAACAACAACAACTAATTACTTACGTAGATACAACGTATATGAATTTATGTCTCTCGACGCAGATTAATGATAAGTTGTAGAAAAGCGAAGAATAAGTCGAGAGTGCATGGGAAATTACTTACTTGGAATTGTTGTTGCTCTAGTTAAAGAAAAACCAAAACAACAACAACTACAAAAACAGCATCAACAACACTATAAAAATAATAATAACAACATTGCATTTCTTAACGTACAAGCAACGGAAATGCAACAAATTTTTGATGTTGTCTCTTTCTCGAAGAAGAAAACACGCTGGAAAGCGAAACTATGGCAAGTCCTGTCCAGTGTTGCCAAACTGGGTTTTAGCTGGTTTAAAGCTGGAAAAAGAAGCTAAATTTTTGCAAACAAATCAAAAAAAAAATCTACAAAAATTGATAACCTTTTCTTAATGCTTAAAAAAAATTTAGAACGACTTAATCGTCATGATTTGTTAACAAGTGTGCAAATTTACGTTTTACTTAAAATTGTACATATATTTTTATTCTTTTTATTTTCAAATTCTATTTTATTAATAAAAAAAAAACCTAATTTCCGCTGCTTTAAATTTGACCCGCATATGTGCTTTAAAATAGCTAGATTTGACGGGTAAAAAGCTGTTCTGGCAACACTGTTGCTGTCCCCATGTCTATTTATAGTGTATTTTTTTTTTTGCCCCTTCAAATGATGCTCCTCTCTCTATTTGGAGGCAGATTCTAGCCATGTCCGGGCTGAGTTGTTGCATTGGGCAATGCGCATGCGCCACATGGCCAACAAAAACAACAACAAGAAAAACAGCAACTGCAACAGTAACAACAACAAAGTAGTTCAACCTGTTCGGCGACTTCTGAGCCCGACCAAAAGAATGTGGCTGCGAATTTATAGCTCTTTTGCTTTCAACTTTACAGCCGGCTTACAATGAAGACTTCTTCAATGCACACATATACATAAATATATATATATAACGTATGTATTTATCTAAGCAACAAATTTTGTAAACTTTCTTGGCAAAATTAACGTGCAAGATTTACGCAAAAAATGTTGTTGCAAAAAATGTTGCTGCCACATAAAGAAGCACAAAGTCAACTTGGTGAGAAATCTAAGATCTAAACTGGCCAAAGGTTGTGTAAATGTAGTAATGCTACAGGTTGCTGTGCTTTAAGTGGATTTAGTTATCAATGGAAATACAAATTGAGCTGGTAGAAAAAGCTAAAATGAAAACTGAAACTTTATTAACATGATAAAAAGTTGGATTAAAATAAGGCAAGATAAACAGAATTGATATAAATAAATATAAAAAGTTTTTAGAACAAACTCTTTAAAAGTTGCCCTTAAATTCCTAACCTTTATATATTTAATATTGAAACAAATTAGTCGATAGCAGGAATTGCTTAGAATTAATAAAAAATGGAAAATGAGTTTATAAAATTTACAATTAAATTGTATTTGAATTTGAAACTGAAAAGATTAAATTTTCCAAGCACCCAAATAATGATCTTTGTTTTAATCGATTAATACATAATAGTAAAAAATTATTAAAAAATGTACAAGATACAAGATACAATTAGTAAGAGAAGTACAAGATACAATTAGTAAAAGTATTTCTGATGACAGTAGAATCGGAAATTGATTAGTTATAAAACAAAAATCTTTTTTGGACTTTTAAATAGTTTAATGACATTTTTATACTAAGAAAATAATCCGAAATTGACAAATTCTAAAAGAAATTTCTTTTTAAAAGCATCTATAATAATTCTCAAAAGCAATGCAGCGCATTTGAGCTTCGTCTATAGAGAATAGAAACTGATTTTGCATATGAAGTGAACTTAACTGCGCTTAAATGTTAAGTGTCAGCGAGATCCGTTGTCATTCAATCATTCAGTCACTTCTTCATTCATTTATATACAAACACACATATATATTTAGTGCAGCATCTTCTTCTGCCTGAGCTTTTGTCTTAAGTTTCGTTTTGTTTGCATTCTTTGCGGCTTCTCTTCAGTTTCTTCTCTCAATTAAGTTTAATGAGCACATGGGCATTTTCATAATTGGAGCAAATTAACTTGATGGCGCTTCACATGCTTGATGAAAACTATATATAGTTTAAAAGAGAATACATATATGTATATATATAAACATATATATGAAGTATATAATATGTGCTTAAATAGCAGGAAGTTTTTTGCTTGTTGGCCAACTTGGGGGCAACTTAACAATTGAAGTCATTCGAGTTTAAATTGTTGAATTTTGGTTTTTTGTTTAGTCACTTTTGGCCATTGTGTGTAATGAGACGCAATTGTCAGCTGGCCTGCTGGTTCTTTTCGGGCCTGGCCTAGAGCTCAGAGTAAAATGGTCACGTTTCGAGGTCACTTGGCCAACGCGTAATCAGCGCAAAACAAAATATTGAGGCAAAATAAATACAAGAATTACAATAAAATTTTGATATCTTCTTTTTGCTGCTTCTTCTTTAAGCCATTGGCTGATAGCACTTGTGTGTTTATTGAAATTCTTGACTTATCGAAAAATGTAGTATCAGTTTTTGGGTCACTTTGAGATGCTTGCAACTTGGCCAATTAGTTTGCTGTTGGCTTTCAACATGAGCTGCCTGTTAAACCATTTGACGCTGGCTGTTACACATTTCAGCCACAAGGATTGGCAGCTGGAATTTTTGGTGAGTGCCACAACAACCACAACAACAACGTTAACAACTAGAACTGCACCACAGGTGGTTGGTTAACTTGACTGCCTGCTAACCGTTGACTGTTTTACATGCATGTGGCCAATGGCCAACCAGTTTGCAATTAAATGTCGCCGTTTAAATGTGCTTTGATTTTTGCATAACCAAATGCAGCACCACCAAGTGGTTCAAGTGGTGCAGCACTGTGTTGCCAAGTGGCTCAAATTGTTTAAATGCCAGCTGAGAAAGTACAGTCCAGCCCAGGCAACTGAATGAAAAGTGTTTCAAAGTAAAAAGAAAAGCATTAGAAAATAAGGCTGAACTAAATAGTGAAGTGAAGCAACAAAAGTGTGACTTGAACTGCTTGAGAATTATAATCTGGGTTTTTTGTTTAAATATTTACTTTGGCTAAAATAATAAATTTTATTTTATTTTTAATATTTTAAATAGCCAAAGTTTATTGCAAACGTAATTTTTTTTTTTTTTTAATTTGGGAAATTGTTTTAAGATGAAAATAATAAAATAAAATAATAATTTGTTTAATAAAATTTAACTTTTAATATAAAATAAAAGAACAATTTATATTTGTTTGATTAAATTTAATTATTCATATTTCATTATTAATATTTCATTATTAATATTTCATTATAATAATTTTTTTATTTTGTTATTAGTTTTTTTATTTTGTTATTAGTTTTTTTATTTTATTATATTTTTTCATTTTATTATTTTTATTTTATTATTATTTTTATAATTATTTTTATTTTATTATTATTATTATTTTTATTTTATTATTATTTTGTATTTGTTTTTTATATTAACTTTTTTTTATAATTTTTTTTGTTTTAATAATTTTTGTATAATTTTCTTTATTTTATTAATTTTTGTTATAATATTTTAAAAATATTTTAATAAAATTATTTTTTTTATTACATTTTTTTTATAAATATTTATATTAAATAAATAATCTTGCTCGCCTTTATTAAGCGTGTCACGCTGTAATTGAGCTAGTCACATGCACATCTCTTAGCCATATGCATTGGCCACATTCGCGGCTACCAACTTGCTTTTGTTGACCAACTTGCTTGACTTGGCCAGCAGCGCTTAAAGTTAAAGTTCAAATAAACGGCGTTGTTCAAGTATTTTTATGATTATTACTTGTCTTAACGCTCTGGCTACTAACGGTTTCACACACACACACACACACATTTATATATATCTGTGTATGTATATGATATATGTATGCTTATTATATACTTTTTGTATATTTTTTCGGCTGCTGCTTCCTGTTTGGTTTTCTAGCTTGTGGCTTTTATCAGTTGGTCATCGTCGTCATCATTACGAAGCGTGAGCTTCTTTTGGCCAAGATCATGTAGCTGTATCTGTATATTTGTATATTTGTAGTTGTTGTTGTTGTTGTTGTGTTAATGTTACTCTTGCTGTTGCTGTTGTCTAGCTTCGGGCTTAAGTTGATTTTTGAGATTTGTTTTTGTTTGCCAGCGGCTTAAACTTTGCCTCCAGAGAGTTAACTGTGAATAGGCGTCGCTTGATTTATTCAGTTATTCATTCTCAGCTGCTGTATATTTTCAACTATATTCACAGTATACATTAGGTACATATGCATGTATTGTATGTACATTGTGTATGTAATTAATAAAGCTTGTAAGACTGGCAATTTGTTGTTTGCAAGTTATTGTACACATGTTTCTTGGCTGCTGAGACTGCGAGTCGGGCAACTGTACCTATTCATATACCCTGTAAATGCAATATGTGTAAAAAGGGTATGTGAGAGACCAAAAAAGTCAAATATAATAATTAAAAGGTGAATTTTAAAAGCAGAAGAAAGAATAAAAATAGATACTACATATTTATTAACAGAAATTTCAAATTTAAAAAAAAAATACAAAAAGATACTAAATTGATATTAAAAATTGAATTAAAAAGCAGAAGAAAGAATAAAAACAAATACTATTTATTTACAACAATTTAAATTTCAAATTAATTTAAAAAAAAATTCAAACAAATACTAAATTGATATTAAAAATTTAATTACTAGAAAAGTACTAAATTGGAATCGAAAATTTAATTAAAATTTATTAAATTAAAAATTGTGTGTAAATAAATTTACTAAAAACTAAATTACTTAAAACTACCTACTAAAATACTTAATAGGTACTAGAAACCAACTACAGGGTATCGCATAGTTCAGCAAACACTTTAAACTTGATTTTATTCAATTTTTTTTTCCATTAGGTATCTGTATCTTTGTATCTTGTGTATGGTTTATAATTGGATAAAGGCGCATTGCTTTTGATGTTGTTGTCGGTTTAGTTATTTTTGTTGCTGTTGCTGTTGTTGTTGTTGCTCAACGTAATATCGATATTGGTATCGATTTATGTGCGCACATTGCAAACTTATTTAATCAATAGCAACAACAACAACTAAAGACGTGACACACAAAAGTGGCAACACCAAAATACTGGCGCTGACAGCAAAACGGCAGCCAACAACGGGTTAATGTGCTAATTTTTGGTACGCTAACCAAAAACAACAACAAAAGTAACAACAACGAAATTTGCGTGGCATTAAATAGCTAGAAAACTAAGAGAACAGCCCTAAAAAGGGGCAAAAAAACAGATACAAACGTAAATAGCATTTGACATGAAGCGGGGGCAAGTAGGGGTTAAGAGCGGTAAGAAGAGTGAAATAGGGAACAAGGGAGGGGATTTTAACAAGTGGCAAACCGATATTCACACATTGTTTGCCCACAAGGGCTTCGTCGCTGGTGTCATTTGTTGTTGTCGTTGTTGTTGTCGTTGTTGATGCGGAAAATCGTTACAACAAATTAACTGAAAATGTGCAACAACAACAGTAACAACGTAAAGTAAAAACAAAAGCAGCTTTATAAATAGCTCAAGAAACGGGTCAGGAGTTGTTGTTTGTTGCCTGTTGTTGTTATTGTTATTTTCTCTTGAGGTTTTGCCTCAAATCAAAGCAAATTAGTGGAAAATTGTGGAAAATAGGAAAATCGTATAAGACAGCTGGGCCAAATTGTTGGTTTTTATACCCGTTACTTAAAATAAAAGTAAAAGGGTATATTATATTCATTGCAATGTATGTAACAGGGAGAAGGAAGCATCACCGACCCCATAAAGTATATATATTCTTGATTAGCATCAACAGCCATGTCAGTCTGTCCGTCCGTTAACTACTATTATTAGCTTTCATCCTACTTAAACGCAACAAGATCGGACAAATAGAAAGGTGGTTATGGCTGATTAAAGCTTCAAGCAATGTAACTGCATAAACGCATGCAATAAAAAATATTTAAAATTTATTTAAATAAGTAACGGGTATTCTAAAGTCGGGAGCTCGACTACAGCCTTTCCCGCTTGTTAGTTTTACTTTTTTTCTTTAGTTGTTTTTTTATTTTTCAGCATTTGTTGCAAATGCTCGCTAAATTTGCTGGTTCATTGAACTTGCCCTGAAAGCAACAACAACAACAACAACAAATGCTGCAGCAACAATGAAAGTAAAAAAAATAAAATAAATAAAAATAATGCACTTCATGATGAGTTTGACAGTTTAGAGTCAAAACAAAGGCGCCGCCGTTTGTTAAATAAATTGTAAAAAAAATGCATGCACTAAGTCACGCCAGTGTTGCCGACTTTTTAAAATTAAAAAGGCTGTTTTAAGTGTTTTTGTAATTTTCTAAAAAAGCTAAATTTTGCATTAAAAATTTTTGGTTAATACAACAAAAATTGTATTTCTTTATTCATAAAAATTTGGCATTTTGTTCAAATAGAATTCCCACAGTTGTCATCAAACTTTTAAGTGCTTTAACTTACAACAATAAATTAGTCAAATAAAATTATGTTTTCTAACTTTTAACTTACGAGTTAATTGCTCTGATTAATTACCAAGTGTGTAAATTTACTCAAATTGTTCACACATTTTTCTTTAAGTCAAAAAAAAAGCCAAAAAAAACCAAAATAAATCCAAAAAAGTGTTAAAATCACCAAAACTCCCGCTGCCTTTATTTTTGTCTTTGAATAAAGCTAGTTTGAGGGGGAGATAAAGCTATATTTGACAACACTGATGCACACAGTCGCACACTCATGCGGTCACTCACCAAGGGGGGCGGCCAGTGGCGGGAGGGGGCGTGGCTGTGGCAGCAACATGAATACGCAGCCAATGTCAATTTGCGCGGCCCAAGGCCCCGACGACCAAGAGTCATCATTTAAATGTCAACTGGGTGCAGCAGCAACAACAACAGCAACAACAACAGCAACAACAACAGCAACAACAACAGCAACAACAACAGCAACAACAACAGCAACAACTTATGCAGTAACATCAACAACAACAACAAGGGTATTAAAAACATGCGACACGCTGCAATGCTCAACATCATTGTCGATAGTTGCATTGCTTATCAGCTGCAACAGTTGTCGTTGCTGTTGTCGTTATTGTTGTTGCTGTTGTTGTTGTTATTCTACTTCTTCTTGTTCTTGTTGCTGTCGCATTTCTTCATGTGCTTGTTTTGCGCTTGCAACGTCCGTTGCAGATAAAACGCGTGCTGCGGAACTTCCATTCAGTAAACTTACATCCGACTCAGCGACATTTTTATTTTAAACATATATTTTTTAATTTTGTTTTAATCATTATTATTTTATATCTATGCGTCGGCAAAAGAATTTACTGCATTAAGCAGCGAAAAGAATAGAATAAAAAGAGCAGAGCAGAGGTAAGAGGGAGAAGAGTAAAGGACAGAGAATGTAGACTAAAGGGAAGATAGAGAAAGGTAAGACGATTTAAAATTAAATATAGTTTCTTGAGAACTAGCTAGAACTAATTAGATAATTACAATTGAACTTCCATAACTCGAACTTCTAAAACTCGAATTTCTCTCTAAATCGAGCTAAATGAGTGGCACTAAAATTAATAAACTTAGGAAAAAGAATTCTATCCGCATAACTCGAATCTTTTCTTTCGACTGTATTTTACTAAAAAATGTCAAAATTCCTGTAGTAATCCAATCGATACCATTGTAAAAGTAACACTTAGGGAGAGTTTTTAGATAGAAATTAATTTTAGATTTAATGACAGTATTCTTTTCAGTATAATCTTAAAATAATCGCAAAAATATTATGCAAATTCTATCTTAAACCATAACTTCAGCTTATCAATTTGACTTTTGTTCGACTATATTTTAATCTAACATAAACTTGTATCTATTTTAATTCTTCTGTAGTTTCACGCTTTAAAGTGCAAAACAAATATTAGTTTTTTCTTCACTTGTAATCCTGTTGCGCAGTGTAATTATTGTGGCATGCTCCAAGCTCAAGAAAATACCCGATTCCACCCGCTCATTACTGATTTGCCTATGGCTTCCAAACGCAATGCAAACTGTTGTTGTTGTTACTGTTGCTGCTGTTGGCAATTGGTAACAAAATCGTTGTCGCTGCACCTGTTACCCAGTTTTTTGTTAGGCCGGGTTAGCTGTTAGCCAAAGCTTGGTTAGTCGGTCGTTCAAACTGGGTCTTAAAATGAAACCAACAGCAAAAAAAACAAATTGAAAAACAGAAAAACTGAAAACAAAAGCCAAAAAGGAAGCCAATGTTTCTGGTCGAGTGAATCCGTCGACAATTGTAATTGTAAAAAACAGGAACAATATTTTTTGTATGCGTATCAGACGCTTATGGCATTGCAATGAGTGCGAGTGAGTTAGATATGCTACTTAGTTGTATTTGTAGCTGCTGTCGGTTTCTGCTTCAATTGACACCCTTCAGTTGCAGTTGCAGTTGTTGCAGTTGCAGTTGCATTACATAAAGACAAACATTGACACAGCGACTACTTGCAGCTCATTTGATGGCCAACACATTGTTGTTGTTCTTGTTGTTGTTGCTGTTGTTGATGTTGTTGCTGTTGCTGTGGTTGTTTCCCCTTCACCTCTTGCACAATATTTGATTTGGCTTTAACTGTGCTGCTTCGTGGTGTCTCATACACCGTCTGTTGTGGTTTACCATTCGATTAGATAAGCCAGACATTAGAATTGAATTTACGAGAGGCCCCAGTGCAACAACAACAACAGTCACAACAACAACAGCCACAACAATCACAAAAATAACAGAGTGCTGCATTTGTGACTTTGTGTAAAAGTATTTGTACATGTTAGATTTATCAAACAGGTGACATTTGAGTTTCTATCAGGGATGAAATATACTTTAAAAAATTAAAATTTGTTTTATTTGCAAATTTAAATAGTTTTATTTTTAAATCTGAATAAAATATAAGAAATAATTAAATTTACATTCTTATCATAATAAAATCATAAATTTGCAAATTTTACTATAAATATGGAAGTAATAAGTTAATTTATTTACAGTTTTTAGTAAATTTTTATACTTTTTGTGTTTATTGTATGTGCACTCAATTTTTTATTTATATTTCTTAAAATTATCAATTACTAAAAATTGTTTTTTTGTGCACCATTTTAATTTATACAAGAGCTTTCACAGCTTTAAAATTGTTTCTTTTTCTCCTTCTCCCATGTCGACGTTGTTATAGGGGTTATCAAAGAGCTTACGTGCATAATTTGGTTGCTCATATCTGATTGAAAGCTCTCTCTTCAAAACTTTAACGTTTACGCTCTGAAGAGGATAAGTGAGCTTTCCTAAACGTTTCACTGGCAGCATTACAATAAAGAGTATTTACTACTTTTTACTGTTTTTAAAGAGCTTACGTAAATAACTTGGCTGCTCATAAATGATTCTCTTTAAAGCTTAAACGTTTACGCTCTGAGAGCATAAGTGAGCTTTCCTAAACGTTTCACTGGCAGCTTTACAATGAAGGGTATTTTTTAAAGAGCTTTAGTGCATAATTTGGCTGCTCATACCTGATTGAAAGCTCTCTCTTGAAACGTTTACGCTCTAAAGAGCATAAGTAAGCTTTCCTAAACGTTACACTGGCAGCATTACAATAAAAGGGTATTTACTATTAATTGCATTTTGTACAGTTAAAGTGCGCGTAATTCGACTCGGCACTTCCTCAGCTTGTGCATTGCACTTTATCTGGTTTCTTGGGCATTGATCAACTGTCACGAATCGAATCGAAACAAAACAAAACAAAATAAAAAACAAAACGTAACGAAACGAAACGAATTGAAGCAGACACACGATTAATTTAATGAACTTTGAGCGATTGCGAGTGCTTTAATCAATCGCTCAAATTACAATCTTGACCCAGTGGGACGAACCTCAAATCTTTGATGAATTTGGAGGGGGAGAGGGCAATGGAAACGCCCTTATATTTGGATGAATCGCATGTGGTGTGAATCGATGGATCGAATGGAATGCGATGAGGTCGCTTCGATACTTTGATTGTTCACACAATCGATGACAATCTTCGACAATCGAATTTAACACTTTTCGTTTTATTTGTTTCGTGTTGTCGTCGTTTCCATTTCTCGTATTTGTTATTGTTATTGCTCTTGGTTTGTTAATTTCTTTATTGGTTTTTATTGTCATCGTTTCTATTTCTATTTGTCTTTCGGTCGTGGAAAGTGTTTAGTTATTGTGCTTGTCATTAGATTCTTATTGTTACATTTACTTGATTGTCTTTAGTGTTAGATATGTGTGTGTGTGTAAGTGTGTTGCATGTGTGTGTGTGTTGCAAGTATCAGTGAAAGCGTATTTTGGGATTGGCTTTGACTAATACTAGACAACTCGATGGATTTGAGTCATGTACAGTAAGTCAAATAATTGTTTTGACATAATTATAAAATTAGCGATTGTTATTTAAAACTCAAACCTTGTTTAAACCCAATAAATATCATTATTTAAAATATTTAATCTGCTCAATACACTGATAAAACCAAGAATATTGGTTCAAAAACTTTTTTAAGCGAAAAATCTTATTATTGAAATTTTTCTTACATATTTGCGTATACATTTATAATAGAAAAAATAAATACAATTTTAATTTGGAATAAATTGGTAAAAAAAATTTAAATTAAAAAAAATTAATAATTTTTTACCTCCAAATGAAAATATATGAATCTTGTTAATTGTCCAAATATTTACTTGACATACTGTGAATGCCTGATGACATTTGTTGCCCCCTTGTCTTGTCGTAACTTTCGCCATGATTTATTGGCCAACTTGTTAGCCGGCTGAAGCATATTTTGGACACATTGCGACATTAATCTTGTGGCTCTTAAGTAAATAAATATTATTAAAATGTTTATCTCTTTGATTACTCGTATCTTCAATATCACATATATGTTTGTGCAGGTTATTAACCTACTCATACAAGTTGTAGCATCTTTGCAACTACATATTTGCTCTCTTCTTTCATTCTCTGCTTATGAGGCATCGCGTGCATCGCTTGCCACATGCCACACAGGGGAGACTTGGGCAGTTGTTGAGCCTGCAACATGCCTTTTTTTAAGACCCTTGCACTTTGGTCCTTTTGGACAATTTGATGCGGTTTAATTACATTTACAAATTTTAAGTAAATAAAATAATAAATAAAAAAATAAACTAAAGTTTGTATTTTTAAAACATAATAATTAACAAAAATCAAATCAAAAATCATAAAAATCGTTTAAGCTTATTTTTATTTTTGATTACACTAGTGCTAAAAATAAATTTAAAAAAAAGTATATTTCAGGGGTGCCCCAGAAATCGCTTTCGCTTGAGTTTCACTCAAATTTGTATGAAATTAAAGTGTAGTATAAAAAATAATAACAAATTTTAATAAATTGTTATTTTTTTTTTTTTTTTTACTCATTTTTTTATTTATTTTTATACTTATTTTCTTGTATTCTTATTTTTTTATTCTTAATATTTTATTCTTACTTTTTTTTTATTCTTTTTATTTTATTCTTATTTTTTTATTTAATTTTTGTTGTACTAGTCGTATGCGTAATACTTAAATTAAATTAAAAAATATTTATTTATAACAAATAATTATCATTGAAAATTGTTGATTTCTTGATAAAGTTATTCGCGCTAAATTGGTTAAAAGTACCACTGTGCCTTGCCCCAATGCAGTTTGCTCCTTATAAGTTGTTGATGTGTTGCCTTTTATAGTCGAGTCGCGCGAATCATTTGCTCCGGCTGCCTTCCAGCCTGGTCTGGTCAAGGTTAACAATGCAATGCAATGTGATTCAATTCGATTCGATTGCGATGCGATGCGTTGCGACTGGCAAATAACCTCCAGAGTCGTCTGTCAATGTCAACCGTGGACTCAACGCATCGAAACGAACTCTTGATTGCCAGTCGAGCATAACTTGAGCAGCATTTTAATCTCGCGATCAGTCGACAGCTGAATAAAAGAGACTACAAGACTCTGATGTAACGCAAAAAGGGGTTAAGAAATTCATTTAAAAATTGCTATAAATATTAAGTAAAAAGGGGTTAAGAAAGGCATTTAAAAATTGATTTAAATATTAAGTAAGTTAATCTTTGTTTCTGTCCTTCAATAAATCAAAACATAAGTAAAGCTGATCATCAATTAATTTTGATTATAATTATACATTTTTAACATAAAATTATAATAAGCATAAAGCTGCCACCCTTTTCAATTAGCCCTGTTAACATTAACAACAGGAAGTGCAGGTTGAGAAAGAGTGAAAATGATTTAACTAGACAACAATCACTTGACATAAACACGAGTGTGTAGAATTGCGATTAAATCACAGTTTAATGTTTAAAGAGACTGGAAACTTCCCGCCCAGCTGTTTGATTTTCCTCAATTTATGATTATCGCTGTTCTCTGAATTATAATTTGAATGCAATCTTATTATTGATTTGCCGCTCACCTGGTTATTAGCTCTTTATATAAATCAATGGCGTTAATGGCAACTTTCCTGCCCAGCAATAACAACAGACACAATTTAGTTAATATAAAAAAAAAATGAAAAAACTGGCACAGCATTTATCAATTGAAAAAGCAATTTCCCGCTGGCAAAGGATGTTGCGCAAGCGTCAAGACAAATACAAAATGTATAGCAAAATAAAAAAATTACAATTTGGCAATAGACTCTTAACCAGATCTAAGTCGCAGGGTCCCTGGGGCATTATGTAAAACGCGAGCAGTGACAGGCCAACAGTGTTGCCAACTTTTGAGAAACAAAATAAGCTATTTGTAGTGAACTAAAGATTTTCAAAAATTTAAATTTTCCCATAAAAAAATATCTGAATAAAGGGAAAAGAAGGTAAAACACTTTTAAAAAGGCTAAAGTAAAATAAACTATATAAAAATAAGCTAAAATAAAATAAAGCTATTTTATAAATGATAAATTAAACATGAAAACACTTTTAAGTAGCTAAAATAAAATACACCCATATAAAAAAAACCTAAAATATAAAAAAACAAATAAAAAATGCTAAATTTAGCATGAAAAGTAAATTGAAAAAGGATAAATAAAGTAAAACAGTTTTTAAAAATGCTAGAATTCGTGCTGCCCATTGTTTGCAACTATTTTACGCAATTGGACTAGATTTGAGGGGAAAAAAGCTGTTCTGGCAGCTCTGGTGACAGGGCCACCCACATGGCATCCAAATGCCGCCCACATGCCATCCACAATCCACAGGCAGGCAGGCACCACAAATTCATGCCACAGTGGCACACACATTTGCAACTCAATTATCTCACGTGTGTCTTTGTTGCGGCAGCATTTGCCTGATTAGTTTTTTGTTAAGCCACAAAAATGCCACACCCACACACAGACACACACACACTTGAACTGGGTGAAAGTTGTAGGACAAAACATTCTACAAATATCACTTAAAACTGTTTATAATGCACTTGAAAAAAAGGTATAACAAAAGGTTTACAAATTGTGTAACGTCTTCAATGAGGTCGCTTTGTGATACCCTTAAAAATTATATATTCTTGATCATAATGTGAATCTGTATTTAAATTTATTCAAAACTTTTAAGCAATTGAAAATATAAAAAATATAAAAAGGTAAAAGTATAAATAAGTATTCCTATAATAGGAAATTTTTTTAGAAGAGTATTTAAATGTGGCCAGTTTTAATTAAGCTATTATACATTGTTTATTTTCATTTATTTTATTTAATTAATTGCGTGCACGTTGCCTTCAATATCGAGTGAAAATCGAAGACAAACCCGACGGCGACATTGCCAAATTTCACTGATTGAAAACATTTAAATTCGCTACACATTAAACACTAAAAGGGCAACAAAAGAGGGAGAAAAAAAAGAAAAAGTATAAACCCAAATAACGTAAAATTGATGGCCTAAATAGCATTTTGGGCAATTGATCGTGATGGCAACGTATTAACTGTTATTTTAGTTAAGTTTATTATGTAATTGTTGTTAATTTTTGTGCGGCTTATGCAAATTTGCATGTTTGGGGTCGACAAGAGATTTTTGTCTACTTTTTGGCCATTTTCTGTTAACTGCTTTGAATTCAGTTTGTTGATGCGTTGTTGTTGTTGTTTTATGTTGTGGGCGTGATTGGCACAACGGCAACGTCTTTAGATGTTACGTATTTTGTTTCTTTTTATATTCAAGTATATTATGTATTTTTACATTTTTTTTTTTATTTCTGTTGCGTGCAAAAAAAAAAAGTGGAGCGCAGTTTTGTTTGTTTGTTTTGTCTATTGACAAAATGTATTGAATGCCGCATTGCAAATTGGCGTAGCATAACTTAAACATTATGTCACACGGCAATTTGTGTTGAGTTGACTTGACTTGAGGAAGTTGCCACCGTCAACAGTGAACAGACAACGACGACTTCCATATTTGTGGCAACGCTCTTAATGACAAACGTTTAGCATCAAATCAAATGTAAATCGTTTTGCAGTAGCTCGGCTCATTAGAGGCCCAGTTTCAGACTCGTTATGGCACTTTGATCATTTAAAACCAAAAACCGTAGCGATAATTATGAGGCATATTATATCAAAAAGATAGATTTTGTTATAAAATATTTTCAATTTAAATCTGTAATTTAATTATCATATCATAATTGTTTTATTCAGATAAAAATAGGAAGAAAATAGAATATGTTTTATTTTAATTTATTTATTATTTAATTTATTTTTAAAAAGTTTTAAAGTGTCTGCTTTAATCAAATAAATACATCATATAAGTATACACACGCACATACATTTATATCTCATTTCTGTATATAAAATTCAATTGAAAATTCATATGGTTTCGTATACGCCACGTTGGCTGACGCAGCTGCTGCCTATTTATTGCTCTAATTAAATACGAAATTCGATTAATTTCAAGAGATTTGCTGCTCAAAAACAGATACAGATACATATACAACAGCTGAGATACACAGATACTTGGAGCACGCAATTCCGTTACGCTTTGTTCGCTCAATGTCAAGTTTGTAAATTTCTTTTACTTGTTTTTGCGTCTCACAAAAAATTAAACTCGCTCGTAAGCCGTTTCATCTGTCGTCTTATTTATATTCACATTTACTAATATGATTATTTTCTTTTTTTATTTGCAGGATCAGTACGATAATCTGTCAATACACACAAACAAAGGCATTGAAGTGCTCGATAAATATGCCAATTTCATACGCGATCGAGTGGCCATAGAAACCGAATATGCCGGCAAATTGAGGTGAGTGTAAATGAGTATTTAATAGATTTAATATTGTGTATAAACTTGTTTTTTAACTGCTAATTAAGACACAAATTTATGTAACATACTGTGCAGAACTATATAAATTTTATTATTTCATATTAATTTTATTAAAAGTTAATAAATTCTTCAATTATAATGAATAATGTAACGTCTATTAAATATTAATTTGACTAAATAATGTCAAATTTAATTAATTTAAGTTAATTAAACCATTAATTTGAAAAAAATATGAAAAGTCACATATAATTATTTATAATGAAGTAAAAATAATAAAAAAATAATCAAGAAATAAGAATTTTCTGAACCTTTTTTTTTATTATTTTTTTATTCTATTACTATAAGCAATAACCTTACAAATGTGCATTTCTATTTTAACAAAAATATGTGTCACATATAATTCTTTTACTGACTAATTTTATCTACAAAAATGTAACCTAACATTGTTTAATTTTAAACAATGTAAACACTTTAAAATCTAGCCTCAACGCAGCAAAAAGAAATATTTAATTATAAAAGCTTTTAAAGCCTCCGAAAAATGTGTAAATCATTTGGCGCCACTTAATGCCTATATATGTTAGCCAATTAAATGGATTTTTTCTTTGTTTATAAAAAGTTGTAATATTTTTTTATGCGATTGCATCGATTGGTGTCACAGGCCGCGCCCGGTTAAAGTGGCCACAAAGCAACAACAACAACAAACAATTCCTTACAAGAAACAAGACACATTAAACTGAATGCAAGTGCAATTCTCATTAGTGTTAAGTTTATTTTATATATATAAATTGTTAAGACAATAATAATAAGCACAAGGTCAGCCAGTTGTGGAGATTGTTCAATTCCTGGGCAGTAAAATCAATTTATGTATAAACTCAGAGATTAGAGAGAGAGGGAAATAGAGGGTAGCTAATCGTGCCGCTTGTTGTGGCAAGCTTATAAAATAAATTTATATTTATGCTTATTTTATACAGTGTCGCACTTCAATTGTTGCCCTTTGGAAGCGACTGTTGGGGTCACTTGGCGAGAATGTGTGGAGCCGCACCTCTTTTGGGGTAGAAGCAGAAAAAGGGAAAGGAAAGTGTAGATCAGTGTTGCCAGAATTGTTTAATTCCCGTCAAATCTGGAGTTTTTTTTTAATCGATTGCAGTTCTGGTTTTATTTTTTTTTGATTGGCTTTCTCGTTTTTTTTTTACTTTTAACTAATATATATAAGCATTTTTGAGAGCTTATATAAAAATTTAAAAAGCTACCTTTTGTATAAAAAGGAGAAAAAAAAGGGTTAAAATAGTAACTTTAGGCAATTTTCAAAAAATCAAAAAATACTAGCGAAGATATTTTTGAAAAAAAATTTTGCAGTCACTCTTAGAATTGTTTTGAGGAAAAAAGTTGAAATAGTAGACTTTTGGTAAAATTTAAAATTTTCAATGGGTACTTAATGAGTTAAAGAAATTTTTGT
The DNA here is from genome assembly GCA_037043405.1 of Drosophila subquinaria. Classification (NCBI taxonomy): domain Eukaryota; kingdom Metazoa; phylum Arthropoda; class Insecta; order Diptera; family Drosophilidae; genus Drosophila; species Drosophila subquinaria. The sequence continues at coordinate 65,463 of JBAMBL010000958.1, forward strand.
ATCATTCAAACGCAATTTAAATGAACAGAAGATTGACTTCAGAGATATGCATTAAAACTTTTTTATTTTACAACAAATTGAAAAGGTTTAGCACGATCGGTTTCCGACCGACACTTTTTGACCGATGGAAAATGTTGCCAAAAAATGCACCAAAAAATACCAAAAAATTCCATTTTTACGTATTATGTTCGCTTCGATGACAAACCGACGCTCTAAAATTTTGCGTGTTCACACGAGACCGACGATTTATTAACGTAAAGTGTCGGTCGGAAACCGATCGTGTAAATTGGGCTTTAGGGGCTATGAAGTCTTAATTGGCATACTGCAAAAAAATAGTTAAAGTTTTTATCATTATGATAATCTTTGAGAGGTCACTGAAAGTTAATAAAATTAATTAAAATAATTAAAAAAAAACTTGGAAAAGCAACTTTACAAAAATTTTTTGATGGAAAATTAAGCAGATTTTTAGCTTCAACCGCCAAAAATAGCTAGTTTTATTCTTTAAAAACTGGCAACACTGGTGTGAACCCATCCCATCAATATGCTCTGATGTCTGTGTCCACTCGCTGGCTAAATTGCGCAATGAAATGACAACTGAATAAACAAGAGCCGACCGCGACCTGCCCCACGCAGCTGACACGCGACTTTGAGTGAAGAATGGGGGGGGAAATGAAAGAAGAAAAGAGTAAGAGGGAGCGAGAGAGAGATAGAGAGAGAGGCAGGAAAGTGTGGCGCAGAATACTCGTCGTAATTCTACCCATTTCATGTGATTGAGCTTGGGTTACAAGACTGACAAACTGACAGACTGACAGACTTGGGCGTCATAATTGTTTAATTTACTTGATGATTATATTGCTGCTGTCGCTTTGGCTTTGGCCCAAGGTGTTCCAGCATTTGGAAACACGGATCATCGTTAGCCTGCATACCCTGTAAATAACAAATGTTTAAAGGGGAGTTATGCAGTAAACCAAGTTTTATAAAATAAATAACTTTTGCACTATATGTTTAATTTATAATATATATTTTATTTATATATAAATATATTTTTAAACTTATTTTAATTTAAAATTTATGATTTATTAAATTTTATTATTATATTTTCATTCTGACGAAATTTTGAATTATTAGATTTGCTAACAAGTATAAATAATAATGAAAAAGAAAGTAATATTTTAATAGGTACCTGTTATTCGAGAACATTCGTCTTTCCTATTAATATATATTTGCTATAAATATTTTTAAACTTATTTTAAATTAAAATTAATGATTTATTAAATTTTATTATTATGTTTTCGTTCTGACAAAGTTTTAAATTATTAGATTGTCTAGCAAATATAAATAGTAATGCACAAGAAAATAATATTTTGTTAGGTATCTGTTATTCGAGAATATTCGTCTTTCACTTTCGTCTGCCACTTAAATATAAATTTGCTATAGATGTCTTTAAACTTATTTTAAATTAAAATTTATGATTTATTAAATTTGATTATTATATTTTCTTTCTGACGAAGTTTTTAATTATTAGATTAACTAGCAAATATAAATAGGAATGAAAAAGAACGTAATATTTTATAAGGTATATATTATTCGAGAACATTCGTCTGCTTACTCTTTTGTTTTTTTTCTTTATGGAATTTTTTTTGATTTCTTAACGTGTTGGCGTCAGTTCCCACAATTTGAATGCCGCAAAATGAGTCGAGAGTTGGCTTGATGACTGACTGAACTGAGCTGAAACGAGCTGAACTGGGTTGAACTGTGGCCTCTGCCTGAAGCTACTGTTGAGGGTTGGGATTGGGAGTACCAGTAATGACATTATCATTGCGGGAAATTGAGTTGGCGTCGTCTTCCCAGGCGCCCAACTAGACCACAACTAGCGGCCACATGAAATGGAAAACTCAACCCAGTGAAATCTGTAGACTGTAGACTGAAGACCGTAGACTGTGGATTGTAGACTGAAGACTGCTTTGCGTGTCTCGCAATACAAAAATGAAAAGTCTCGTGTTAATGCAAATATTTTAACTTGTTGTTGTTGTTGTTATAGTTGTTACTATTTCTTTGTATGCATAAACGAAATTTCACTAATGCCATGTTTTATTTTCTTTCTTTTTTCAGGCGCTTAGTAAAAAATTATCAGCCCAAAAAGAAGGAGGAGGAAGACAATGAGTAAGCACAAAAAATACCAAATATATATAGTTATAAGCATAATAATCATAATAATAAGAGTAGCGAGAGAGCTGCTAATTGCAGCTGCTCAACTGTGAGCTACCCTGTATTTAAGTGTGTGTGAAATTACACAAACAACAAAATGACAGCTGAGTAATTATACGTTAGTGTTATACTAACTAAAGATGTGCATGTATTAGTGAGCTTTCATAGTAAAAGCTTTCTTTGCATTGTCCTACATATGCAGAGCTTTAAGCTCTCAACATCAGCCTATCTGTGTGCTGTGTAGATGAGAATTGAAATGAAATAATTAAGTTTTCGGCTAGTTCAAAATTGTTTAATATGATATAACCTCTTCTAACTCTTAACAGGGTATTTCAAAGTTTGTTAGATGTTATTTTCTTTGCTTTAACACAATTGCACAAAATTTGGTTAAATCTTTTGGAAAATTACCTTTAATTTGTGCGATTTTGTGTGTTTGGCAAATTCGTTAGCAAAGTGTTAAATAAATTTTGTACACTGTGCTCATATGACTAGACTATAGGGTATATAACAGTTTACTTATGCGTGAGATGTGATGGGAAATAGGAATGTAGCTACTCGCACTTTATTTGTAGTGCGTATCATTTGTGTGGTCTGTGAATATTTGCGGCCTGGCACTCAGTTTTTAATTACATGCGAGACGCAATGCTCCATTCTTATTCTCGAATGGAGGCCTGACATCATGGCCTGCAAATAGCAAATAGCAAATAAGAAATAACAAATGGCAAAATGCGGCGCAAATTTGTTGGCATTTGTAAGAGTCGTAAAGTAACAACGAAGCCATTGAGCCTCGATGGCCTCAACCAGGGATGGGTATCTAAATACAAATATTGATATTGTATCGATGCAGAGAAACACAAAAAATAAAACATCATATAATTGGTGCTATTTGTCTTAGCGATCATAGTGATCTTAGGGTGATTCTATTCAATGTTTCCGATATATATTCTCTGACAAAAAATCCGGTTTTTTTAAAGACTTCTTTGAAATTTTAATTCAAAAACACAATAATAAGATTCTTGTTTTTAAACTATAGAAATGAGTATAAAAAACAAGCGGGAAAGGCTATAGTCGAGCTCCCGACTTTAGGATACCCGTTACTTATTTAAATAAATTTAAAAAAAAATTGTATTGCATGCTTTTAGGCCCTTACATTGCTTGAAACTTAAATCAGCCATTACCACCTTACTAATTGTTCGATCTTGTTGCGTTTAAGCAGGATGATAGCTTTAACTAATATATAGAATATATCGATAGATGCTGATCAAGAATATATATACTTTATAGGGTTAGAGATGCTTTCTTCTCCCAGTTACTTGTTTTTTAAGTAACGAGTGTAAAAATAAATATATGATTTTTGCGATAGTCAAAATCGATAAATAGCCTCTCGTTATCCATCCCTAGTCTCAATTGGCATGACTTGAAGAGTTGGTAATGAAATGACAGCCAAGGCAGTCAGCGAGCTCGATATGTTTGCCTTATACAGTTGTAAAATCTATAAATTTATTCATGATTGCCTGACGCACTGACTGACAAACTGACGACAAAGTGACTGTTTTGTTGTGGGCGTCGTTGCTTGAAGCGCGTGTCCAAGTCGAGTGAAGCTATTGGAGGGACGGGGACACAGATAGGGACAGGGACAAACTTGGACAGGCGCTAAAAGGCGTGGGTCGTTTTGTAAGCTGTAAACCCGTCAACTGATTGACTCGGCTTTGACTTGGATTTTGACTTTGACTTGGCCATTTACAGATTTACATCGAGGCAAGCGTTCCGCAATCTGCTCAAGGAGGTGGGCGATTTGGCGGGACAGCGCGAGGTTGTGTCCGAAACGCTGCAACTACAGATAATACAGGGTATCACGCTGCTATCAAAAACACTGCGCGAGGATCGTAAGGTAAGTCCGCACTTATAAATTACTACATCTATCAAATATTTGCTACAAATTAAATGATTGTTTATATTTTTTTTTTTAATATAGTATTGTAAAAAATTTAATTAATTTTAAATGAGTAAACTATAAAATATATTTAAAATTGATTAAATCAATGTAAAATTTAGTGGAAAATTGGGAAAGTAAAATAAATTTTGAGAGCTGATTTTGTCGACTAAAAAGTCGCTTTTTTAAATAATTTCAAAATACTACATTTTTGGTTTATTTCTTCAATTATTTATTTATTTTTAAATTTATTTACATATTTATTTATTTATTTACATATTTACATATTTATTTATTTACATATTTATTTATTTATTTACTTAGTGTCAACTAAGTAGAGTTGTGTCGTTTCGTTCTGAAAAAGTTCAAATGAACGGGTCATTAAGATGAACGAGTGAACTTATTCAGTCAATCATGAACTAAACCGATCATTTTGCAGCTGGTCAGTAATTTTAAAAAAAAAATTGTACATGTAACAATGCTTTAATTTCATACATATATTTTTAAGTTTTGAACAGTGTGAAGGGTTATTTAAGCCAAAAAAAAAAAAACAATTTCCTCATTTTGCTCATTTTCAATAAGCCAAGGTATAGGTATAACCCAAAATATTAAAAAAAAAATGCCTTAATATATAATATTTTGCTGCTGTCGTCTATTCTTATTAAGAACTTAAAACACATTTCACATTCCACTAAAAAGAAACAGTTGTAGCCTATTCACATCGTTTATCTTTCATAAACAACTGACCAACTGATCAAAATGACCTATTCATCTTTCATCATTCATGACCAACTGAATAGAAACCATATCGTTCATCGTTCATGAAAAACTGAATAGAAACCATCTCGTTCATAGTTCATGACCAACTGAATAGAAACCATCTAGTTCATGACCAACTGAATAGAAATCTTTCATCGTTCATAGTTCATGACCACCTGACCAACTGAATAACTGAACTAAATGACTGATTTAGTTCACGACCGAAAAATGAACGATTGAACTTATTCAGCAAATTGAACTAAAATGCCCAACTCTACAACTAAGTAGAATTGACCAAAATTATTGTAATAATTTAAGTAAAAGTAAAGTAATTTAAAAATTAAGTAATATTATATAAATTAAACTTAAATTTAACTTAAATGATAAAAAAATAAAAAATAAAAATTTAAGGGTTATTCAATATTTTTTTTTTTTAATTTTCCAACATTTATTGCAAGGATTGGGAAAAACCCAAAAAAGAAAAACCCAAAAAAGAAAAAAATATTAGTATTTTTGTATTCATATATTTATATATTTATTTATTTATTTATTTATTTATTTATATATTTATTTATATATTTACTTATATATTTATTTATATATTTACTTATATATTTATTTATATATTAATTTATATTATTATTTATATTTTTATTTATATATATATTTAGATATTTATTTCTTTATTATATTAATAATTTATAACTTTTTCTCTCCCATTTTTCTCCCCTTAGAAATGCCTCAACGATGGCGCCATGTTGCAACAGACCCTCAGCGCACAGTTGTCCTCTTTGGAGCGGGCCAAACGCAACTATGACAAGGCCTATCGGGACTCGGAGAAGGCCGTGGAGAATCACAAGAAAGCCGACATGGATTTCAATCTGAGTCGCGCCGAAGTCGAGCGTTACAAGAACATTATGACATCGAAGATCCAACAGTCGGACGATGCCAAAAACGAGTACGCCAATCAACTGCAGAAGACAAACCATTTGCAGCAACAACACTATGGAATTCTGCTGCCCGCCGTCTTCAATCGGTTGCAGGAGCTGGACGAGAAGCGGACGCGTGGCATTCGGGAGTTCATCATTGGCGCCGCGGATGTGGAGTCCTCGGTGGCGCCAATCATCGCACGCTGCATGGAGGGCATTGTTAAGGCAGGAGAGTCCATCAACGAGCAGGAAGACTCGCTGAAAGTGATCGAAAGGTGAGTTGATCTTTTTACTGGAATATAATTGATTAAATAATAACATTTATTAATTACAAGATATGCTCAAACTCATACCTGTTAAATAATGGCCGCGTTCACCAGAACTAATCAATCAGTAATCATGTATTTTGTTTGTTCGATAACAAAGCATCACAATCAGAAAATTTCAGCGTACTATTTTGGTGATGAATTTTCAGTCATCATAATCACAAAATTGGAGATCATGATTGCTAATCACTGCATTTTACCAGAATAATCATGCAAATTTCATCGATTTTCTGTTGTCGATTTGTTCTGGTGAACACGGCCAATGATTAGTAATCATAATCATAAGTAATTAGATTATTATTGTTTAAAAGTCGAACCAATGATAAAATTACGATTATTTTCGGTTTTGCCCAATTATTTAGTGTTTACGATTACGAAAAATCAAAAATAATCTAAAATTTATACAACTATCTAAAAACAATCAGAAAAAATCGAAAATAATCAAAAAAAATTGATTAATCGGATTATTTTAGATTTTTTTTCTGATTATTTTTAATTTTTTTCTATTATTTCTGACTATTTATAACTATTTAGTAAAAATCAAATTATTTTAAATTTTCACAATCAAAGTAGCCAAAATAATCAGAAAAATTAAAATAATCCGAAATAATCAGAAAAATTATTTTTGATTATATTAAATTTTTTCTGATTATTTTTGGATAATTGTAAAAATTTTAGATTATTTCGGATTTTTTGTAATCGTAATCATTATATAATCACAAATTTTTCAACAGTGAATTATAAGTCACTTCGATTATTTCCAAAAATAATCTAATTGATTAGTAACTCTAATCGAAATGTAACAGGTATGCTCAAACTCTGTAGTTGAGTTCTAAAAACTATTTGTTAATTTTGGATAAGTTTTGGCAAAGTTATAAACACATACAGTTGATCTGAGTGTTGATTTATCAATTGTAAGAGTTTCAAGTCGACTCTAAAGTATATTTTTTTCTTCTGTTTTTTTTTGGTGCATTGCAGATACCAATCGGGCTTCACACCACCACCGGACATACCATTTGAGGATCTGTCAAAGATGGATCCATCGATAGCGTCGAGTCAATCGAACTACAGCAATGTCACCTACAATCACATGACCATGAAGGGCACGATCAGCGGTCCCAAGTTTAAAAAACCGCGCGGCGGCATCTTGAACAGCATCTTTGGCAGCAACAAGGTAAGAGAATCCGTTGACGATTCCCGGTTATGGTTTTAAACGAAAAAATAAAAATCAACTTAGTTGCAAGTTTTCTTTTTAAAGTCGATTTCCTGGTCCTCGCTGTCTATCTATTCTATCATTGCCTGGCACTTTTAATCTCTGTCTCTCTCACTCACTCATTCACTCTCTCTCTCTCTCTCTCTCTTTCTTTGTTTGTTTGTGTGAGAGAGTTGACCAATCAGTCAGTCAATCAATCAATCAATCAATCAATCAGTTGCCCCTTGTGTTTGGTTGCTTCTTGTTTTTAGTTTTAAGTTAAATCTTAAGTCGTAGGCATTCTTTGTCTTCTTCTTTTACTCATGCCGTCTCTATCTCTCTTTCTCTTTTATATTTTGTTTCTGTTTCTTCATTTATGCCATTTTGTCTTTTATTTATTGTACGAAACTAACGGACGTTGTGTTACCAACTTTGCTGTAAGTACCAAGTGTCAAACTCGGCTCACATCTCAGCTCCGTTATCGTTATCGTTATCGTACATCGTATATCGCCTCGTATATCGTATCGTTATCGTATCGTCTCGTATCGTGTTCTTCTCTCATGTCTCCTACAACAAAATAAATCTGAAAAACTGACTGTTTCAGTCTTTTCATAATCCATTTTAATCTTTCTCTACTCTACTCATAGCTGAAAATAGTGATTAATATTAAATTTGAATATTTAATTAAATTATATTATAATTAATTAACACTAAATCCCTTTAAAATATACAATCATGGAAAAAAAATCTTCAAACAATTCAAAAAAATTTCAGAAATCTTCTCGCTAATATTTAAATGAATTTTTTAAATTTACTAGAAAGCTACTTTTTGTATAAAAAAGAGAAAAAAGGGTTTTAAATAGACATTTTTATAATTTTTCAAAAAATCATAAAAAATACTATCGAAGAGATTTCTGAAGAGAATTCACTCTTAGAATTGTTTGTAGAATTGTTTTGCATCAAAACATTTTTGGTTGAAAATTAAAAGATTTATTTAAGAAAAATGCATTAAAACTTTTTTATCATACAAAAACTTGGCAAAGTTAGGAGGTATGAAGACTTTATTGGCACACTGTACTTTTTTTTCAACAATATTTCAACATTAAACAAGTTGTCATATTATTAAAAATTTGTTTGAAATGTCAAAATGACTCTCGTTTCTATCATTTTCTCCATCACTGTATATAGGGATTAAGTGATCGTTGAAAAACGTAACTTATTTATTCAAATTTTTTTGATTGCTGGAAAAACTCCACTAAATAAAAATAGTTTAAATGATCATTAAGAAATGTAATCACTATTCTCAGCTTTGAACTCGTACTTATAAACATAACATGCTTTTTAACAGAAAAGTCCATTGCCTGTTTACGCTTTTCACTCTGCGCTTCTCATTGGCATTATAAAATCACGAATTTAGTTAATGATTGTTTCTTGTTTAATTCTTGAACTCTTCTTTTCTGCATATAAATAAACATACATATATATTTGTTGCTGTCACACACATATAAAATTCTAACACAAATGCTTTTACTTACACACACACACATACACTACAAACGGAATAAATATAAAAATATAATCAAACATAAAACTGTATAAATAATAAAAATGATTAACTCAATTCGCTGCCAATAGCAACGGCAGATAATTGAAGCCTGTATCACAATGAAGGTATGTTGTACTATATATGATATTCCTCCAGCTAACTCTAACTAACTAACTGCCCTCTAACACAAGTACTAATACTTACTACTACTAATCACAACTGCTAAACTTAATCGACACTAGCCTACATATATATTTCTCTTGCTTCTGTTTCATTGAGTCACATTTCACTCACGATTCCTCAACTAATATTAAAATATATGATAAAACTACATCATTAACAACTTAACTAATCAGTTAATTAATTAGTTAGTTAGCAACAAGCCAAAGCAGCACAACTCACACACAACGCAAAAACAATAATTTTATTAAATTTATAAGCCTGTTTTTATGTTTAACTAATTTTCCATTCAGTTTTTCAATTTGTTTATGTGTTTTTTAGGTTTAGTTTATCTATTTAAAATGTTTAGCCATTTATCTATTTGTTGTGAATGTGTTTGTTAAACTGTTTGCTGTTGTTCCTTGCCTTGTAAAGTACATACTCATTGCACATAGTTTCCATATAAAATGAACTCTTTTTAAACCAAACTCAACTAATGCTGAACTATATGAATCTCCATAGAATTCCCTCACTGCGGACGGACAAAAGGAGGACTATTCAGATCTGCCACCGAATCAGCAGCGTAAAAAGTTGCAGGCTAAAATTGCTGAATTGCAACATAAAGTCGATCAGGAGACGAACACGCGGGATGGTTTAATGAAGATGAAAATTGTGTACGAGGCGAACTCATCGCTGGGCAATCCCATGACCGTTGAGGGTCAACTTAACGAATCCGAGCATGAATTGGAAAAACTGAAAATTGATTTGAAAAAATATCAAGGCTTTTTGGACAAGGCCAATCAACTGCAGGTGGTCAACAATAGTCCGCAATCGAATCGCAATCAACTGCAAAACGGACACCGAACATCAAGGTGAAAAAGTTTAAGTTTATCTCAGTTGTGTGTGTTCTACAAATCTACAAGCCAAAAAGAAAGAAAAGAAAAATAGGTGTCAAAAAATTGAGAGATTTATTTTAATTTACATTTTATTTAACTCATATTTTTTGAATAAAATAAAATAAATTATTGAAAAATGTATTTTTTCTTTAAAATATACCATTAATTATAACTTGTAAAAGTTTTATATTAGTTTATTAAAATTTATGAAAGCATGAAATTTATGAAATTTGCCATCTTTTTTGATTAATTTATTTAAATTGAATGAAAACAAATTTTTGAATACAATTATTTATTATATATTGTATAATATACCAGCTAAAATATTTATTGAGAGATTTAATTCTTTTGGCTATCATAATTGCTAGAGATTTTGTAGAACATACCTGTGTATCTTTATTTAACTGAGCTGTTGATTAACTTGTTTCTTATTCTTTTTATAGACATTCCAATGGCAGCGCCAGCGCTGATGATCATAATGATGGCGATGATCAGCCCGATGATGCTGGCAGCTTAAGCAGGTCAGATTCTGAGGATAATGTGGCGCAAATACAAAATGGGCATAATAATAACAATAACGGGTACACTCATAAGTCTACGTTCAATGTTTATATATCCACAGCAAAACACATATATACATACACACACACACACACACACTCATACACATAAACACACAACATACATTATTGTCTATCGTATTGCGCTTATGATTTGGCTCGTTTTACTCATTTTGTATAATTTACTTTAATCTTTCTCTCTCTCTCTCTCTCTCTTTCTGTTTATCATTGTACATTGTTTCTCATGTTTGTTGGCATTTTTCGGTGTTGGTTTTTGTTTTTAATTTTTGTATTTTCGTTTTTAACCATCAGCGAAATTCTTAATTAAATAAGTAAAGCCCAGAAAAAAGTCCACAATATGCCAAAGAAACGAAAACGAAATTTGAAATTAATTTATACATATAATTTTTTTTATTTATAATAATTTATTGATTTGCTTTTAACACCATACATAAAACACGTAATTAATATTTAAATTGCAACTTCTTTCAAATATTTCGTTTCATTTTGCCTTTTCCATGGTGAAATCCAGCAGTTCGGCGAGTCCCGAGAGCGGTCTAGGCACCTCGCACACCTCACTGCCCGGCTCCGGACAGGGTAGCGCCAATGAGAATGCCATTGGCGAGGAGGCGTGCTACGAAACGGAGGTGGAGCTGCTGCAACCCCTGGGCACATGTCGTGCCCTGTATCCCTTCGAAGGTGAGAATACACACTAAAAATCAGAGATTGTAATGTGAAATTTTGAGTTTGACAGACCTTAAAGCAGGGATTAAAACCGAAACGAATATCGGTTTCAGTTACGGTTTCGGTTATGTTCGCATTTAGGTTTTCGGTTATCGGTTACGCAAAATCTTTGAATAAAGGTTTCGTAACGGTGAACCGGTTTTTGTATGTTTCGGTTTTGAAATACAGGTATAATTTCGGCTCACAAAAAAAATAATTCTTTGAAAACATATAATTATATTAATAATAAAATAATAATATTTAAATATGTAACAAAAATAAAAAAAAAAAAATTAAAAATAAAATACAAATCTAATAACAAAATATCAGAGATCGCAAACAAGACGTATGAGTCGGAAAAAATCGAAACAGCCCCAAATTTTTAGTTTTAAAATTATTTTTAACTTGGTTTCTAAATTTTAATAATAAAAATTGATAATATAACATGCTTTTATTTGCAATTTTAAAAATAACAATTTATAACAAAACTTTTTTTCAATTTTTATTATAAAAATTTGAAATAAGAATTGAAGAAAAGTTCATGCATAAGAAAATAAAGTTCAATTATTTTTGCATTTTGTTTTTTTGGATGTATGAAAATCCGAAATAAACCCTTATAAATATTCTAAACGGTTATTTCGGTTTCAAGAGTTTCGGTTTTAAGGTTTCGGTCAAATGAAATTTTTTTTTTCGGTTTCACTTACGGTTTTAAATTTCAATCGGTTTTTACCGGTTAAAGGCAACGGTTTCGGTTAGGGTCTTAATCCCTGCCTTAAAGTGTTGAGTGTTGCAATCTCTGCTTAAAATTACACTTTCTTAAGCTTCTTATACTAATTTTATCTTATCTTTTCAGCTACCAGCGAAGGCAGCATACCCATGAATGAGGGCGAGGAGCTGCAGGTGATTGAGATGGATCAGGGCGATGGCTGGACGCGAGTGCGACGAGCGAACAACTCGAATGGCTGGGACGAGGGATTTGTGCCCACGAGTTACATCAATTGCACGCTCTTTGCTTAGACAACAACGGGGATAACTATAAAATGGGGGGAATCCCCAAGGAGTATAAAACAAAAGAAGAAGAAGTAGAGCGGAAGGCAGTTTTAAATGTTAACTACTTAACACAACAGCATTTTGCATATGTTCCATACAATTTGTGTACTTTTGTCATAACTTTGCGTTAACTCTGGACAAGCCATAAAACATTTGAAACATACAACAACACATTAAAACACAATAGACACACACCACACACACACACGCACAACCATGTACATTTGGTCTTAAGATAAGTAAAAGAAAATATCATTTTTTATACAAGTGTTGTATACTATTTACTATGATTTTAAATGGCATTGATTATGATGAAGTCGATATATCATAAAATACTAAACATAGTTAATATGCTATATACACTATATAAATATTTATTATATATGTATATAGTATATTTATGTGCACCTCCCACGCAGCAGACCTCACCTAATTATAAGCATCAAAACGCAAACGTTTCCCTCTTCACAAACAAAATCAGAACAACAATTAAAACAATCATGTATTAACTACTATTTATATTTATATGTATACAATATATATATATCTATATTTAAATGACACCTAAAGCATATTTTTCATCACATCTATCCATAAAAAATAAGCTGGTAAACATATTGAAGGCACTCTAAAAATTATATTCGAAATGCACCTTGCAATATGCTTACTACATTTATTTTTTATATTCGCATTTCATATTAAAAATAAATTATATATATATTTAATAGCACCTGCTACTTTTCGAGCTGACCAAGAAAAGCGACAGACTTTGTGGCTATTAGATTGTAGACAGCACACACATTTAAAATCATGAAAAATTAAAATGAGAAAACGCTTCCAACATCAAGAGAAAGAAAAACTAGAATTAAAAAAATCAATCTATATTGATATATGGCAAAAGTTATGACAATGTTGCAAGTGTGTGGCATGTGTGGCATATGCAAAGTTGGCAACAACAACAATAAATAAATGAATGAATGGAAAGCATAAAACGCGCTAGCTTGTTATATATGAAATAGCAACAATTGTACATTTTACTTTACAAACTTAATTATAATTTTATATCTAATAATCTTTTGTATTGCTTTTTTGCCTTGTACATTTTTACACACACACACATACACACACATACATACATACACACATTTAAATGTATTTAAAGTAATGAAGAAAATGATTTGATGAAATTTGAAATTAATTTCGTTATAATTAATTAAGTTAACAACATTTAAGGCTTAAGTCAATGCAAAGCCGGGCATTATGTGTTGAACGCCACTTTGCAATACAATTTATATTTATAATTTACATAATATATGTACACATAAAGCTATATAAACAAACATATATATTAATAACCGAAATCAAAAGTTAAAAGTCGAGTGAATTAGATTTTTAGTTAGTTTCTTCTCTTATATTTTGCATAACAATCTCCGATATGTCTGCAGTCTAAATATTACTATATACATATATGTTGAACTGTAAACAGACTGTAAATATTTCGGAGTTGAACAAATTTTGTATCTTATTTTGTTTCCATTTCATTTTCATACAATGCAAAACGAAAGAAAGAAAGAAAAACTGAAACTGATTACTAAGTGAATTTAAATACGCATAATTCCAAAATTCTTAAATTTATATAATTTATACTATATAGAAACTAATGCCGATAAAACACAGACAGACCGACACTTGATTAAAAAGAGAGAACTGACGATAATGTTTTACATAAAAGTGTGGAATCAGTTTATGAAATGAAGTGGCAAATGGTGTCATATGTGAAAGTGGTCAATTTTAAATGAGCATGACAAACATATGTAATAAAGAATAACGAAAATAAACGGAAGATTGAATACAAAATAAATGTGTTTGCTATTTGAATTAACGTGTTTGCTGAAACTGACTAAAAGCTCGCTTGAATGACGCATTTTTAAAGCTGCCTGCTATGTGAGTTAATGTGAAACAGCTTTGTTGCTGCGCTTGAACTGCTTGTTATCAGTAATGCCAAACAAAAAGCTGTTTGCTCTGTCACTCACATTTTGAAACAAAACTGGCGCCATCTTGTGCTAAATACTTGCACTTAAAGCATAGCGACATCTTTCGTTTGAAGTTTAAGTAAATTTGATTTGAACTGTTAACCACCGCAGTCCAAATATATATTGTATGTTTATTGAAACTCAATTTGATATACATATTGTTGTGGGTGTTGTAATTTGTGTTAATAATATTTGTATTTGTTATGCATATAATATATTCATAATAAAAAGCTGTGCTCTGTCACTCACATTTTGAAACAGAACTGGCGCCATCTTGTGGCAAATACTTACCCTTAATGCACTGAGTCATCTTTTGTTCAAGCTTTAAGTAAAGTGTTTTGAATTGTAAAACACCGCAGTCCAAATAAATATTGTATGTTTATTGAAACTCAATTTGATAATAATATTGTTGTGGGTGTTGTAATTTGTTTTGTTTTGCTTTTATCTGTGTTCTTGCTCAAAAGCTGTTTGCTCTGTCACTGACAATTGCAAACAAAACTGGCGCCATCTTGTGCTAAATACTTGCACTTAATGCACAGCGACATCTTTTGCTCAAACTTAAAGTAAATTTGAATTGAGACACCGCAGTCCAAATAAATATTGTATTTTTATTGAAACTCAATTTGATATACATATTGTTGTGGGTGTTGTAATTTGTTTTGTTTTCTGTTCTCGCTACATTTAAATATAATAATATTTGTATATGGTATGTATATAATATATTCATATTTTTCACATCTGTCTATATATTTATATTTAGTATAGTTTAACAAAATTGTTAAAGTTAAGTTATCATTCTACAAACTCGTGTAATCGTAAGCCTTGCTACACTCACACACACACACACACCCTCGCACACTCGCACACACACACATATACGGCACTTTTAAAGCGCGCTGTCCTTAACCCTTAACCCATGCTAGCCCTTGTCCTCAACGCTACACGTCGATATGGTGTTATTTTTACAGTGTACTCGTTGCAATTACAATTAATTTGTCAACCAGTATTAAATATCATAGTAATAAATGGTAAATATAATATAATATGTATATATAGTTAAAGTAGAGATCGCATAGATCAAATAGACTTAAGTTTCAGTTACAGTTACAGCAATAGTTGGTAGTACTCATAGTATTTTGATAGTACCTACAGTTAACAGTTTACAGTTTGGCCTGAACAGCCGAAAAATAGAGTTTCAACAATGATTACAACAATAGTTTCGTCTCTTAGCACAACCATTAATTTTTTAAGATATCGTTATCGTTTTCGTTATCTTTATCGCTATCGATATCGATTTTCGATTCATATGTTTTCGATAAGAGTTTCGGCCTAAAGCTAACAGCCAAAATTTGAAGAGTATTTTTATAATATAGGTTTAACCAGGAATCGCCAAAAAATAAATTTTTATAAACTTAAATAAAATGAACTCAGAAAAGTAAATTTTCAGGATGTTTGGAAAAATTTAATATATAATATTCTTAAAACAAAATATAACACTATTTTAAATTATTTTTAAAACTTCTTTTAACTCTACTTTAAACTAAAAAATCAAGTGAAATAATTTTATTTAAAAATTACAGTATGATTCTAAATTTTAAGTTAAATTTAAGTTCAATTATAGAAATATTAAATAAAATCGCAAAAAAGAAATTTTTAAAAACTAAAATAAAATGAGTTCAGAAATGTAAATTTTCAGAATAATTGGAAAGATCTAATATATAATATTCTTAAAACAAATAAACCACTGTTTTAAATTGTTTTTAATGGTTCTTTCAACTCTACTTTTTACTAAAAAAACAAGTGAAATAATTTCAATTAAAAATTACAGTATGATTGTAAATTTTAATTTAAATTTAAGTTAAATTTTAGAAACATAAAATAAAATCTGAATGGAAACACTAAAAATTAAACGAACACAGTTTTTTTTTGGTAGGGGTATTCCATTTAAATTTTGAGCTTTTATAATAAAAATTTAAAATTATTTTATAATTATTTTGTTCAAATTAAAAACTACAGTCGTCGGATAAAGTATTTTGACAAACCTAAAGTAAAATTTATTCATAGTTTGAACTTACTTTATGTAAAGTGTGGCATCAATGGAAATGTCATTTAAATTCCGTTTGGAAAGTGGAAATCATAAAAAAAAAGAATTTTTGAAAAATTTATTTTGCCTTACAATTAGAATTGTTTAGAGAAACTTTTTGCATCAAAACATTTTTTGTTTGAGACCGAGGAAAAAGTCAAAACAGTAGACTTTTATAAAAATTTAAAATTTTCAATGGGTACTTAATGGGTTAAGGAAAGTTTTGTATAATTTAAATGGAATATAAATGGCCAAACTTAACATAAAGTAAGTTCAACTACTGTATACAACATATGAAATAAAATATTTTGATCAAAATCAAAAAATAAATTTTGCAGTCCCTGGTTTCAACAGAAATGTATTATTTAGACATTCCTCTCTCCCTTTTTCTCTCTCGCTCTCACTCTCACTCTCTCTCCCTCACTCTGTCTACTTTCACTGACATAGATATCTTAGTTCCTTTCGTTTTTACCCTGGTACTCGTACATTAAGCAGTTGTTTTTTTAGCAGGTTACAACACTGATAATATTGGTTTAAAACAGTTCTTAACAATTATAGTTTTTGTTTTATTTAAATAGTAAGCAACATTTAAGATTAACCTGGGAAAATCGAATTTTGATAGTGTAATTCTGTAGCTCGAAAATGGCTTAAAGTCATCGCAAAGTGGTAGAAACAGTTAAGCGAGTTTTTGCTTGTAGTAAAAAGTTGTGTCTTAAAAAGTACTCTAGTTTTGTATTTTAATATGACGACACAAGTATGAGTAAATACTATATTTTAACAATTTGTTTTGATTCGTTTTTCGAAAAGTTTTCTCTACTGATTTTCACTTGAAATTTTCTTTACAAGTTTGAAACTCCGAGTCAATAAGTTGAATAAGTTTTGGATTTTTTCTTGTGTGTTTTTTTCACATTGTCAAGAGATTTCCAAGAGATTGTCCTATTGAAAGTCAAATTTTGAAGCTGAATTTTAGGGGGCGGTGTTGGGGTTTTTTTTGGCTAGAAAAAAGCTAAAAGTTTTCAACTGTTGTGTTGTGCCTACCAAAAAATGACTACAGTAAATTCGTCTTAATCACACTTTAGTCTCACTCACACAGACACACATACACACACGTGTTCACACATACACACACATAAGAAGATTGTCATTTTAATTAGGTTTTTTTGTTGTTGTGATTTTACACTGAGAAAAGTTTAGCTTGGAGTTTTTTGCAGTTGTTGAAACCTTTGCGGTTTTTTTTTGGCTGCTTTGTTTTAGATTGTGGTTAAAATTTTGGTTAATAAGCGGAACAATTAAGCTAACATTTAGTTGTACATAACGAAATATATATAATATATGTATGTATATAGTTTACTATATTTATTTATTTAACTGCCTTTCGTTGCCTCTCGCATTTTATTGTTACTTTCCCTGGTACAAACACAACAGCAACAACAACAACAAGCTTTAAACACAACAATGACAACAACAAGCAAAAATATATATATATATATATTTATATTTATATTTGTAATTGTTTTTGTATTGTTTATGTTTCTGGTACTCTCGATTTGCTCATAATTATTGTGCTCTCTACAAAACGTACTCTATCTTATTCAAAACAAAGCTCTATCGTTCTCTTTCACATACACTCTATCTCTATCCCGCTCACTCTGAAGCTCTTTTAAGGGTTATTTTAATAATGTAAACAAACTTATTGACTAACAAATTGAGCTTTAAGTTGTAAGTAGTATTCGCATATCGTTAAATTTTGGTGTTATGCATTTCAATTTTATTATTGTTTTTGTTGTCGGTTGTGGTTTTTGTTTTTGTCGCGTGTTCGGTCAAGGAGAATTATCCGAGTCCGAGCCGCCATAGCTGTGCATGGGAAATAACGGATACCAGCCATTGATGTGCTGTCCAATGTTCACCTTGTCCAGATTCACCTCCGTGCCGCCGAGTCCCTGATTGTGCTCGAAGCCCACCATTCGCTGCCACACCATGATGACAATATTCCGTCCAAACACATCAGCACTCTGTGCGAGAAAGAGATAGAGACAGAGAAGAGAGAGAGAGAGAAAGAAAGTGTGTAAGTTTATTTGCATACAAATTGCGTTAATTTGACTCAGTGTGCGTAATTACTTGGCAACATTGTATATGCAAGCAAATACACGACTGAGTGACTATATCAGACTATCAGACTGACCAACGAAGCCAACAGTGGCTGCTTCCGCTGCACTGTGGCGCAATTTGACCAAATTTTGTACACTCTTTATGCGTAAGTTTTAAATTTTTTGAAAAATTAAAATGCTAAACAAAAATACACTGCTTTTGAAATAGAGAAACCAAAAAATATAGATAATTTATTCCAATATAGAAATAATCAGGGGTGCCACAGAAATAGCTTTCGCTTGAATATCACTTAAATTTCATACAAATTTAAGCGAAAGCGATTTCTGTGGCACCCCAGAATAATATAATAATATACAAAATTATTTAAAAGCTTAAAAAGATTAAAATATTTCCCAAAATATTTAAATTGTCTTAATAACCAAAGTTTAAATCAGCGATGGGCACGAAATCTGAAAAACAACAAACTAACGCCGAAGAGGCAGAAATAAAGTTGGGAGCAGCCGCTAGCTCCCGAAGCCCATGCGCGCCCACCGCTGGTTTGAATGCATATTCAATTTACAGGTCGAATAATAATTAAAAATACTTTCTTAGTCAAAATCGAATATGTTTTTACAAAGCTATAAGAGTTCGAAATTGTCGAAAAACAGAAATTACATATTAATAATATTACACTTAAATAAATTTTTTTTTGAAATTCAAAAAATTTTTTTTTTGTAACAAATTCTTTTAAAATTTTTCTTTTTTTTTATTAGTTTATAGTTGAGCTAAAGTTATTAGTTATTATTTTTATTAGCTTTGAAATTTGTTGATTTTTGTTACAGAAAATGAGCAACGGCCCCACTGTACTCTGTCCTTTCGTGCGCTTCAAATTGGCCACTTGCCACATTTAATCGCATTACACATCGCCACAACAGGAAGAACATCGACATCAGCCACATACGCGATATGTGTTGTCACCGTTTTGCAATCATCGTCATCGTCATCGTCAGCGTCATCGCCAGCTCTTACCTGATATTTGATGGTCTGCTTGTAGAAGGGCTCTGCCGCATGCCGCACCACGCGCGTCTTCTTCTTGTGCCGCAGCCGATCGCCATCTTTGATGTAGCACTTGACGTACGTGTCCGGCGGCGTTTCGCAGTCCGCATTGACGATATTCCGTGCACAAATCAGCTGAGATCGAGGTAGGATTACGTAGAAAAATAATTTATTTTATTAATTTTTATTATATTTTATTTTTAAAAAATTATATTATATATATATATTTTTTAGATAATATTAACCATAGTAAAATTATTTAAAAATTTATTTATATTACAAAAATACTACAAAAAATAACAATTTTTTTTTATAATATTTAAAAATTATATTTATTATTTAAAAACCAAAATAAAATTATTTAAAAATTTATTTAAATTATAAAAAATACAACAAAAATAATAAATTATTTGTATATTATATTTAAAAATACTATTTATTATTTAAAAAAGATTTAGACAACTAAAGAATTTATTAAATTAAAATAAGTATACGTTGCAAATGAAATTTACATTGTTTAAATATCATTCCAAGCACAATAAACTAGATTCTAATTTATATGTTTAAAAATCTACTAGGAAATTATATGTATTTCAAAAAAATCTTGAAAATACATGAGCTTAAGTTATATTACAATAATAAATGTGAATTATTGAGGCAATTGAAAATAATCATGCTTAATTTAAAAAATAATATAAATTTGATTAATCAATTATCAAAAGATCGATTTATTATTGTTATCCTAATCTTAATCAATTAAAACCGCTTCATAGTATTTTATTTTCAGTTGCAGCTGTACAGGATTTAATAAGGATTCATTGCGGAATACTCACCTCCACCTCGACATTGCCTTTGATTTTGACAAAGCCCATTTTGAGCTCGCCATAACGGGCCGTGGTCAGGCGATAGCCCTTGGGATGGATCTGCGAGGGTCCCAGCTTGAGGCCATAGCTCGACTCGCTGCCCGTGATGGCGGCCACACTCTGTTTGCGCTGCGGACTCTCGTTGCTGCTCAGATAGATGCTGCCCTTGCGCTGTGGACTCTCTCTCTCGTTGCTGCTGCTGTCCACGCTGGGCCGTTGATAGACGCTGCCCTTGCGCGTGGGCGTGCCCATGGGCGGCGTTTCACTGGAGGAGTGCACATACATGCTGCCCTTGCGTTGCATTTGGGACTGAGACTGAGATTGAGATTGAGACTGAGTTTCTGTCGCTTGATAGACGCTGCTCTTGCGCTGTCCAGCTGCTGAGAATGTCTCCTGACTGCGCAGGTTAATCATGCTGCCCTTGCGCAGCTGCTGCTGCTGTTGTTGTTGTTGGTTGCCATCGAGATTGCCGAGATTGCTGCCCAGTAACTGACTCTGTTTCTCCTGCGCCACATTTGAGACTGAGGCCGCCTGTTTGAGTCTGGACAATGCCTGCTTGGCGCTCTGCGGTGGCAGCTGGCTGCCCGATCCCTTCCAGCGTGGACGAAAGCGTTTGTCCTCATCATCGGACGGTGGACTGGTCTCGTTGTTGCCCACGCCCACGGGCAACTGATGCTGCTGCAGCTGCAGTTGTTGCTGCAACTGCAACTGCTGCAGCTGTTGCAGCTGTTGTTGCTGCTGCGACAGATCGAGGATGGAGCTCTTGCGACTGTTGGGACCACTGGGCAGTCCCACGCGACTGGCACCTGCAGGGACCAAAAGCAAACCAAACAGATCAGTAAAATATGCATGTTAAATAAATATAATAATAAGCAAAATGTCGCTCAACTGAATTCACAACTCCAACTCAAAGTACCAAAGTTGTTACTGCGCGAAATTTGAAGAGAGTTACGAGTTCTAAGACTAAATTTAAGTTCTAGTCTAGGGAGAAAGTAATGCACAAAATTAGCACAAAACAAGCATGCAAAAGAACAGCTAAATAACAGACACTGCGTATACGTAATATTTGTATTATACATATAACAAGGCTAAGAAAATATGCTATGTGTATTTCATATTATTATATTTTCAGAAATTTACTGTGTAGAAAATGTTACAAAGCATATAAAAGCTAGTTCTATCCGGCTTTGTCCGTGCTAAATAATGTTAAAAAAAATATAAATTTAACAAATATTAAAAAAAACTTACTTTATACAATTATAATTGATTCTAGAAGTTAATTTGTAACCGATATGACATATATATGATATATGAATTCCAAATTGGTTTAAATTTGGCCAGGATGTAAGAGATGTAATCTGTGAGTTTGGTTGAGATATCTTAAGAAACAAAAAAGTTTTTCATACTCTGCAATTTTCTGACCTTAGACACTGAATTTGACCCACTTTTAGGTCGAGTTTTGCAAAGCGCCGTCTTATTGGGCGATGAAATTAACTCATCTATGTTGTGTGAAAATTTCATCTTTCTACGCTTAGCCGTTTGGCCTACACGTTGAGTCCTGTCCTGTCAGTGAGTCCGTGGTTCAGGACAAAGAGTTGTCAAAAAGTATTTTGGCACCCTTTAAATTTAATTCTACTCAAATTTTGAACTAAGTTCATGTTAAGTTTGGCATCAATCGAAAGGTCGTTTAAATTCCTTTTGAAGGATGCTAAGCTTTCCTTAACCCATTATGTACCCACTGAAAATTTGGAATTTTTGTAAACTTCTACTTTTTAAACTTTTTTACTTGATTTTTCAAAAAAATGTTTTGATGCAAAACGTTTCTTCAAACAATTTAAATAGTAACTGCAAAAATTTTTCAAATGTCTCTTCGCTAGTATTTTTTATAATTTTTTTTAAACTGAAAAAAGGCACTTTTTGCTTAAAAATAGAGAAAAAACTGTTCCTTACCAAAATCTACGCAAAACTTGGACAAATCCTGGAGGAAATTGATAGAACATGGTCAGGACTACCTCTATGGATTGACTAAAAAGGATATTGGGGTCCTATTAGTATCAGCTATGAATCCTCAGTACCAGAGCGAGTGTGAATTGATTGAATTGGAATTAACTTCAAAATTACGAGTTTATTGAAATAAATACAAATAAAATACAAAAAATATAATAAATATATAAATTATAGTATAGTAATTCAAAGGTATGTAGACGATGGCTGAAGTGAGTGTTGAAGACGTATTAAATGCGATTGGTAAGGATGAAGATATTTATATAAAATAAGAGTGGTTGTGCTAATTTCTCGACAGGCTTTGGCCGTTTGCAGTATATCCTTTTCTTCAGTTGTGCCACACAGCAAATGTACGTGTCGAACGAACAGTTCGGATTGGGTTTGGTCTCGGTGGCAGCGAGTTGTGACTTTGCGATCGATGAGCATCGAATGTCCTGGCTGATGACAGCTGTGTTTCTGGCCCAGGTCGGATCGAGTCACTATATGGGCTACAAGTCGGATGAGATTGGCAGGCGAAAGCTGATACTCATCACATCGATGCTGACCATGGTGGGCTCATTGCTTTCGGCCCTAATGCCCGAATATTGGTCGTTTCTGGTCATGCGCTTCATCATGAGCATTTTGTAAGTATTGCAAGGGCAATTTACAGGGGAAAATTAATTTCCATATGGCAGTCTCACAGGTCCAGGTCCGACCGTTCTCACCTACATGAGTGAGTTTACACAGATCAAGCTGCGTCCCATGGTCATTAACCTGGTAAGCTATGCCCTTGGCATAAGCATGATCTATGTGCCACGTAAGTAATCTATTTAAATGCTAAATTATTAATAACAAATTGATAGATTTAAATATTTCATTATTAAAGTAAAGCAACTGTAAGAAAAGAAAATACAGAAAATAAAACAATTAAAGGTCTTGAAAACAATTTTATCTAAAAAAAATCTTTAAACTGTCAAAAAAATAATAAATTAGAAATATAAATATTTCATTTTTAAAGTAAAACAATTTTCTGCGAAGAAAATACAGATACGAAAAAAAACTAAAGGTCTTAAAAACAGTTAGATCTAATGAAAGTCTCTACACTGATAAAAAACTAATAAATCATTAATATAAATATTTATTTTTTTAAGTAAAACAATTTTCAGAGAACATAATAAAGAAAATAATAAAATTAAAGTTCTTACAGACAAGAAGATTTATATTTTTTTTTAGAAGTGTTTTTTAGACAAAAGTTTTTTATCTAAAAACTAAGAATTTTGATCCAAAAAATAGCTAGTGTTTTTATCATTGCAGTTAAATTTTGGTACGCAATTAAAAAAAAATGTTTTTATTTTAATAAATAACAATTGTGTAATAATCAGAATTTAAGTTTAAAAAATTCGACAACGAAAAAGAATATTAAATTTTTAAAATAAAACAATTTTCTGAGAAGAAAATACAGTAAATAATAAAAGTTAAGGGTCTTACAAACAAAAAGATTTATATATTTTTAAGATGTATTTTCTAGAAAATAGGTCATGGAAAAAATTGAAAGAGTATTTTTTTTACTAGTGATGTTGAAATTTGGAATATAATTGTAAAAACAAAATTGTTTTCCTTTAAATAAAAATGTAGTAATACAAATTTAAGCTTAAACTAGTCGGCGGTGCTACAGTCGAGCGGTACTCGACTGTCGGAGACCCCGTATTATTATAAAGATATCTCAAACAACAAAAAGATTTTCATACTAAGACTTAATTTGGACTGATCGTTCCTATGGCAGCTATATGATATAGTAATCCGATTTCAATCAAATTTTGTCAGTATGTATAGTACCATGCCAAATGCATAATCTGTCAGTTTGCTTAAGATATCTCAAACAACAAAAAGATTTTCATACTAAGACTTTATTTGGACTGATCGTTCCTATGGCAGCTATATAATATAGTAATCCGATTTCAATCAAATTTGGTCAGAATGTATGGGACCATCTTTTGTGAATATTCTGTCAGTTTGGTTGAAATATCTCAAACAGCAAAAAAGCTTTCCATACTAAGACTTGATTTTCAACTGATCGTTCCTATGGCAGCTATATGATATAGTAATCCGATTTCAATCAAATTTGGTCGGAATGTATGGGACCATCTTTTATGCATATTCTGTCAGTTTGGTTGAAATATCTCAAACAGCAAAAAAGCTTTCCATACTAAGACTTGATTTTCAACTGATTGTTCCTATGGGAGCTATATGATATAGTAATCCGATTTCAATTAAATTTGGTCAGAATGTATGGGACCATCTTTTATGCATATTCTGTCAGTTTGGTTGAAATATATCTCAAACAGCAAAAAAGTTTTCCATACTAAGATTTGATTTTCAACTGATTGTTCCTATGGGAGCTATATGATATAGTAGTTCGATTCCAACCAAATTTGGTCAGTATGTATGAGACCATCTTTTATGCATATTCTGTTAGCTTGGTTGAAATATCTCAAACAACAAAAAAGATTTTCATACTAAGACTTGATTTTCGACTGATTGTTCCTATGGCAGCTATATGATATAGTGGTCCGATCCAAAATCTAAAACAAACTCGATCTGCTCTTAATATAGACGAGCCTACATACCAAGTTTGGAGTCTCTAGCTCTTATAGTCTCTGAGATCTAGGCGCTCTTACAGACGGACAGACAGACAGACAGACGGACAGACGGACAGACGGACAGACAGACATGGCTATATCGACTCGGCTGTTGATGCTGATCAAGAATATATATACTTTATGGGGTCTGCCACGCCTCCTTCTGCCTGTTACGCACATTTTTTTTTGTGACAAAGTTAATAGACCCCTTTACTTTTTTAAAGTACGGGGTCTAAAAATTCGTCAAATAAAAAAAGGATGTATTAATTTTTGGGAGAAGCCTTCTAATTTTTGAGACCAGTCTTTTTTTTTATCAGTGTACAGAACTTAGCTGTTCTTTGTTCCTCAGTTATGGCCCTGTGGTTAATGCCCTTGAATGTGCGCCTTATGATTTCGGGCAATTATGGTTTAACCAGTTGGCGTGTGCTCATGATTGTCAATCTGCTGCCTGGTGTCATTTCCTGGATCATGATCTTTTTCATGCCCGAGAGTCCCAAATTTTACATGTCCATCAATGAGATTGAAAAGGCCTTGGAGGTATTGGAAAAGTGCTGTCGTTACAATAAGGGCAAGGATGTGACCCTCAAGAGTTTGGGCATTGAATCTCTGACACAGTCGCGAACACGCGATGATTCCTTTATACAACACAGATTGTGGGTATCTCAGTAATTACTTTCTTGAGCCCAATTTAAAGTGATTCTTCAACAGCCTTCTGTTCCGCATGTGGATCGAAACGAAGCCGTTGCTACAGGGAATTTATCTGCGACACATGCTGCTCACTATTGCCATTTTGTTCTTCGAATTTGCCACGTGGGTTTGGTTTTATATATTATATTATATATTACACATTTTAGACCTTATCAAAATTTTTTAAATTATTTTTTTTAACTCTCAAAACTACCCCAAGGAAAAAAATATATGTGGATGAAGCTATTAAAAAAAATATACTTTTAACACAAAAGATTTGATGCAGATTTCTTAAAATAAAGAACAGATTTGATGCAGATTTCTTAAAATAATCTTATTTAAATTCCGTTTGATTGACACAAAAATTTCTTTAATCCATTAAGTACCCATGGAAAATTTAGAATTTTTGTAAAAGTGTTTTTTTCTACTTTTTTCCTCAATTTTTTACAAAATATATTTTGATGCCAAAAAATTCTTCAAACAATTCTAAGAGTGATTGCAAAAAAAAAGTTTCAAAAATATTTTTGTTAGAATTTTTTATGATTTTTAATAAAATTTCAAAAGTGGCACTTTTTGTATGAAAAGTAGGAAAAAGGGGTTAAAATATTAATTTTTAGGATTTTCAACAAATTTAAAAAAACCAGCAAAAATAAAACCTTTTTCCCACTTATCACACAAAAGGTGTCTTTTTAGCAATTTTCAAAAAATCATAAAAATTACTATCAGAATTTGTTTGCATTAAAATATTTTAACAACTTCATCCACATATACTTATTTCACTGCGTGTAGCTATTTTTTAAAAATTATTTAAGAAATCGATGTCAAATTATTGCAGCATAATATTATTAGATTAATCTATTACAATTTATTTTTATTTTTTTTGTATTCATCTTATTATTTATTTACAGGGGCTTTGGTCTGACCGTTTGGCTGCCGCGCATACTTAAAATGGAGGAAAGATGTGCACGAGCCAAAGATACTCTGTGATTTGGTCGAAGCCAGCGATGCCTTAAATAAAACGATAGTTATATCAGCGGTATGTGCATGTAAGCTTTCTTAATTATTAGCCTTCAATCTTTTGTTTTTTTTTTAGTGCGAAGTGAATACGGAGTTTCTGTTATTTCAAATATTTAACGGCGGTTTTTGCTTGATCACGTTTATGTTGATCAGCCTTCTATTGATTTGCCTCAATCGCAAGATTATTGTTTTGGCCTTTGCGATAATCTCCACCTTTGCGGGCTTCTTGCTCAACTTTGTGACGATAAATTATGTGCTGGTTGCGTGCTTTGTATTTCTAACGGTGCCACCATTGTGTAGTTTAAGATTAATATTATCTGTGCTCCTGGATGTGATACCCACGCGTTTGAGGTGAGTTAAACGGGGATTAAAGACAAGAGATGTGAGTTCAATATAATTAAACGGATAAATAATGTTTGACAAGCGGATAATTTTTCATCACGAAAATTAATCTTGATTCATATTATTGATATGAATAATCATAAAATTATTAAAGAGCTTCACTTTTTAATTAACCTTCAAAGAAGACATCTTAATCAGAACTTTTTATACTATATGATATAGTAACCCGACTTTGACCAAGAATGTAAAAGACATTCCAAAACATACAATCTGTGAGTTCGGTTGAAATATCTTAATAAACAAAAAAGTTTTTCATACTAAGCAATTTCCTGAACTTTGACACAAAAAATTTTGATCTAAAAAAAATCTTCAAACAATTCTAAGAGTGACTGCAAAAAAAAATGTTCAAAAATAATTTGTGCTATTTTTTTTTTTATAATTTTTTGAAAATCCTAAAAATGACTTTTTTTCTACTTTTCACACAACAAGTGCCTTTTAAGCAATTTTTATACAATTACAAAAAAAAACTAACAAATATATTTTTGGAAATTTTTTTTTTGCAGTCACTCTTAGAATTGTTTGGAGAATTTTTTTGGATCTAAATATTTTTTGTAGAAAATCGAGAAAAAAATTAAAAAAAAATTTTTTACAATTCAAAATTTTTAGTGGGTACTTTATGGGTTAAGGAGAGTTTTGCAGAATTCAAACGGAACTTAAACAACCTTTCCAAATATATTTTTTTTACCGTGAAGGCTTGGCTTACAAAGCTGCTAAAGAAAAAAAAGTGTGTACGAATAAATGTTGGTCTGAGTGTAAGTGGATTAGAATTGACAAGTTATAATATATATACAATTAATATAAAAAATACCAAAACTAAATTTAAAATGTAAATATAGTTTAATCTAATTTTTTAACATAATAAATAATTTTAATTGTAATTTTTAAAATTATAATCGTTATGATTTGGACATTTGAATTAAGCCTCAGTTTTCAATGTCTTACAGAACTAAAGCCATTGCCCTGGGCATGATGTTTGGCCGTATTGGAGTTTTGTGTGCTGGTTTATTTGTAGGCTACACACTGAAATGGAATTGCCTGGTCACATTCAACGCATTCGTTGTCATCATGCTAAGTAGGTCGGCAATGCGGCGTATACTTGATATATATAATTTATAAATGACCTTTACAGTTTCTTTCATACTCATTACTTGTTTACCATCGGAAAAGCCATCGGAAAGTTTCTCAAAATAATTTGCTCAGACGTTTTTTTCTGATTTTTCGAAACTGATTTGTAATGTGTGTCAATGAAGTAACGTAAACAAAATGTGGAAATTAATACTGTTTAATGGAAATTTGTTGTTAACATGTCCACAGATGTAGATGTTGTTTTGGAACTGATTGGTAAGCAATTGTTTTAGATTTACTCGCGAATTATTTTAATGGATTTTCTTTAGGTTTTGGTTGGACACAGCTGTTGATGTTTTTGGGTTGCGCAATGACCATGATTTATGTGGTTAATGAAATAATGGGCATCAGCATTGTGGCCATATCGATTGCCTGCGAGTTCAATTTGACTCACACCGAATTGTTTTTGTTAACAAGTGCTGGATTTATGGGCATGATTCTATCCTCTCATTACACCGGCTACAAGTCGGATCAGATCGGCAGACGTAAATCGATGTTATACACATTGTCGCTGGCATTGACAGCATCGATTATTTCCTTGGCCATGCCCTTGTTCTATTGCTTTCTCTTGTTCCGGTTTCTGGCTGGCCTATTGTTGGTATGTCGAAATTCTTTTAATGACTTCTTAAGCAGTCTTCAACTATTTGCAGTCTCTCTGGCATCAATGCGAATGCGATTACATATTTAATGGAATATACAAAAATTAGATTCCGTCCCACAATGGCTAATTTGTTTACCTACGCAGTGGTTATATCCGCAATTCTTGTGCCACGTGCGTATTTTTAATTGTTATATTCATTCTTAAATTATTTTAGTATTCTAGTTCTGGCTCATTTGTTTGATCCCTTGCACACTGTACTGTGGAGCATGGGCAGCTTTCATGTGCGTGTCTGGCGACTTTGCATGCTGCTCAATCTCACACCAGGCATTCTCTCACTAGTCGCCTTTTGGATGCTTCCAGAATCGGCCAAGTTTATGCTCTCCAAGGGAAATTCAGAAGGTGCATATAAGGCCCTAAATCGCCTCTGTCGGTACAATCGCAAACAGAGTTTGGAGAGTCTTGGCGTGACCAGTGTGACGCAGCCAAATGTTCAAGTTGCTGTTGCAAAGGAATCGAATTTCTTTTATCGCCTGTGGTATGAAACGTTGCCTTTACTCAGGCCGCCCTATTGGAAACCCTTGCTGAACATCACCTGCATTATCTGCGGCTATTTCTTTGTGTGAGTTGAGTCCTTTGTACTAAATAACATGTTTTTATAACTAGCTAAAAAATTAAATATAAAAAATAATTAGGATAAGGCACAAATCTTAGATAAACAATTTTAAAATGAGTTTAAATAATATAATATTTAATAAACTAAAAAAAAAATTTAAATTTTTTAAATCAAGGAAATATTCTATTTTTAATTTTCATAATTAAATACAAAAATATTTTGCATTTTTTTTTGTATCTTTGGACTTTTGAAAAATATAAAAGATACTTTTAAATTTGTGTAATAAAAATGTGAACTAAAAGTTATAGAACAATTATATCATATATATTTTTTTTTATTCAAATCAATCAACCTTAGATATAATATTTTAAAATGAGTCTGAATTATAACAAAATTAAATTAATTAGATTAAAAAATAAATATTACATTTTTGCTAATTATAGAATTATTCTTATTTTCAATTTTAATAAATATGTAAATACAAAATTGTTTTTGGGCTCTTTATTTTTAATCTGTGGTATTTTTGAAATATAAATTTTACTTTTAAAAATTGTAAAAAAGTGTTTTTTTACTTTTAAATATAATTATTAATGCATACCTATTTTTTTCATTCAGTTCAAATAATTTTTTAT
The DNA here is from genome assembly GCA_037043405.1 of Drosophila subquinaria. NCBI lineage: Eukaryota > Metazoa > Arthropoda > Insecta > Diptera > Drosophilidae > Drosophila > Drosophila subquinaria. Next base: position 95,566 of record JBAMBL010000958.1, read on the forward strand.
ACTTTAAAATATTTTCCTCTTTTTAACAGCGGCAATGGCTTTGCCTTGTGGTTCGTTAAAATTCGCCATCTTCTGTCTGATAATGAGAGGATCATGTGCGATCATTTGAAAGATGTCGACACAACGCCCAGCGAAACGACGTGTACCAACAAGTCCATCAATTATACAGAAGGCATTATCCTGGGCATCTCCGCACTGTGCACTTGTGTCTGGATTACCGTGTTGCTTTTGTGTTTAAGTCGACGCAGCATTATGTTTATTAACTCGGTCATATCTGCCATTGGTGGACTGAGTCTTAATCTTGTCAGGCATCAGATTATGCAGCTCGTGGCCATGGTGGTCTTTATATCGATGTGCACCAGTACCATAACACTGGCCTCTTCTGCCATTGCCGATATGGTGCCCACGTATTTGAGGTGAGCATTTTTAATATGATTAATTTTAAAATTATTTAATTTTCCATTTTTTACTTAACTTTTTCAGAGGTAAAGCCATCAGTTTGGCATTCATGTTTGCACGTATTGCGGTCATTATAGCCAACAGCTTAATTGGACACTTTCTGTACGATTATTGCTTGATTACTTTCAATCTATTTGTGCTTGTAGTAATTGGTAAGTTTTTCTTATGATTTTATTTACATTTACATTTATTATGATTATTTAATTGCAGTGGTTGCCATATTGACTTTGTTTCTACATCTGTAATAAGCAGACGAAAATGTATTTGTATTTTTGGCTACTGTGCGTATACGTGATATGCGTAATTATTTCCAACTAGAATCCGTTGTCAATCAATCATTTAGTTTGAAGACCAAATTTAGAGTTAAGCAGTAAAATCTTTCAGCTTTTATTATTTATTTATTTATTGTAGATACGCTTGTATAAATGTAATTTTCAGATAGCGATGTATTTGTAAAATATATATGCAATTATTATAAAATCAATATAAATACTTTTTTTAGTTGTCAATAATTCTTTTGAAATTCCATCAAAATCTGGTTTAATTTTATTTTTGTTTTGTTTTATTAAATAAACTTAAAAAGAGCATGAGCGAAACTGAAATTGACGATGTTTTGGAGCTCATCGGTAAGTATTATTCGTTTAGATATATTCTCAGAGATACAATTGTTTTCATATAGGATTTGGACACATACAGTTGCTAATGATGTTTACCTGTGCCATGATCCTGCTCTATCTGAACAATGAATTGATGGGCATTAATCTGCTGTCCATATCAGTTAAATGTGACTTCCAGTTAAGTGTTTCCCAGCACTCAATGTTGACGATTGCCGCCTTTGTGGGCCTTATTTTATCTTCGCCCTATGCTGGCTATAAGACGGACAAAATTGGACGACGAACTATGGTGATTTATTCGCTGACGTTATCCCTGATCACGACGTTTCTTACGGCATTCATGCCCAATTATTATTTGTTTCTCCTTGGGAGATTTCTGACAGGATTGTGGTCGGTATGATTAGATTTATATATTTTTGATATTTGTTTGTATTTGTATTGTTTTTGATTTAAAATTCACAGCATTTCGGGTGCTGCTGTCAACAGCTTGACTTATATCACGGAGTACACGAAAATTGCATTTCGACCACGCGTCGTTAATTTCACGTCCCATGCTGTGGCGCTTGGTACGATGTATATGCCAGGTAAGTTGAAGAACTCTTCAATTTCTTTACTATATAGTATGTATATTTTTTGACAGCCTTGGCTACTTTAATGAGACCGTTGATGACAGTCATGTGGAGCGTGGGAGACTTTGATATGCGCGCCTGGCGACTCAGTTTGTTGGCCCATTGTTTGCCGGGTGTCATTGCCCTTGGTTGCATGTGGCCGTTGCCAGAGACGGCCAAGTTTATGCTCTCCAAGGGCGACTCTGATGGCGCCTACCAGACACTGAATCGCCTCTGTCTGAGCAATCGCAAGAGGGATTTAGAGAGTTACGGCGTGACCAGCGTCACACAGCCGCATTTGAGCGCAAGACTCTCACAATCGAGACGTTTTGTTAGGCGCCTCTGGGAGGATTTGTACATGATCGTTAGTAGACCCTTTTTAACGCCATTTGTACAGATTACCATCATTCTCAGCGGCTTCTCATCTGTGTGAGTATCTTGCAAAGCAAACTACTTCGTTTCTTTATACTTTACATAATTATTCTGACAAGAATATGGTGAGCATATTTTATTATATTTAGCAAAAAGTATGCATTAAAAAAATAGGAATCATAGATAAATATAATAAAATTATCAAAAGGAATTTAAGGCTAGTAAAAAGATTGTATTTTAACATATTTAATTTAATTTTTAAATTAACTTTTTATGTTTTCTTATTTTACTTTATGCATGACAAAAACTGACAATTTTATTTATTTTTTTAATGTCAGCTAGGTACAGTTGACCGCAATTAAAGTAAAAATTAAAGGAAAAATTAAAGTAAAAATTAAAGTAATAATTAATGTAACAATTAAAGTAAAAATTAAATTAATAATTTAAGTAGTAATAAATGTAGTAATTAAAGTAAAAATTTAAGTTAAAATTAAAGTTAAAACTAAAATAAAAATTAAAGTAATAATTAAAGTAATAATTAAATTAAAAATTAAAGTAAAAATTAAAATAAAAATTAAGTAAAAATTAAAATAAAAATTAAAGTAAAAATTAAAGTAAAAATTTAAGTAAAAATTAAAGTAAATTTAAAGTAAAAGTAAGAATTAAAGTTAAAATTAAAGTGAAAATTTAAGTCAAAATTAAAGTAAAATTTAAAAAAAAAATTAAATTAAAAATTTAACTAAAAATTAAAGTAAAACTTAAAAAAAAATTAGTAAAAATTAAACTAAAAAATTAAAGTTAAAATAAAAATTAAAGTCAAAAATAAAGACAAAATTAAAGTCAAAATTAAATAAAAATTAAAATAAAAATTTAACTAAAAATTTTGCTTAAGTAATATACTTCAGTAATATAATAAATTTTTACTTTATTTTTACATTAATTTTGGTTAACTGTACTTAAATAAAATATGTCAGCTCCTGTCATGTATAGTTAATTACTAAACTTATGATTCTGGGTACAAGTTAAAAATAATAATAGTTAGATTTCCACAAGCTATTACCAATTATGAGTTTTGATGCCTTTTGTTTGTCATATTAACTAAATGTCTATTTCTCAGGGGCAATGGCTTCGCCTTGTGGTTCACCAAAATGCGTCATTATTCGGCGTCAGAGGATGTAATCCTTTGTGAGTCAATTGATTATTGCCATAAATACAACCACACGACAGCGGATGATTACCATTGCTGGCAAAAGCCCTTATACTATACTGATGGCATTATTTTGGCAGGCAGTGTCTTCTTCTGTTGTGTTTCAACTGGATTAATGCTCAAGTTTCTGCATCGTCGTGTTGTTCTCACTTGTAATGCATTTGTGGCAGCCTTGTTTGGCTTTAGCCTGAATTTTATCAAACGAAGGATGCCGCAACTCGTTGCCATGATTCTGTTCATAACGATGTGCAGCAGCAGCATTCATTTGGCCGGGTCCATTATCATGGACATTGTGCCGACTGTTTTGAGGTGAGAAAGGTATTTAAGAATATCCGTTTCTTTATTTCTTCATTCCTTTCCAGAGGCAAGGCTGCTGCTTTGACTTTTATGTTTGCACGCATTGCAATTATAATAACGAGTCTTTTACATGGACACTTTATGTGCGAACACTGCCTGGTGATATTTAATTTCTTTGTCGATTTTTTACTTGGTGAGTTTCACACGCGTCGTATACGTAATATATTTTTATTTACTGATTTTTCTCATTGCAGTGGTCGCTGTTTTATCATTTCTTCTGCCTGTTTAATAAGTTGCTTTCACCAAAAATACTTGAATATTATTTATGAACATTTATTCATAAATAATATAAAAGTATTTTCGGTTACTGCTGCGTATACGTGATATGCGTAATTATTTGACAGGCATGCTTCATTAAAACTTTTGCTAACCAGCAGCAAATCAATGAGAGAGAGAAAGAGAGACAGAGGAAGACTTGGAGTGAGGGAGAAGTCTGTATTATCAGCGGGCACAATCAGTCAATCAATCATTCAATCAATTGAGCGCACACAGAGCACCCTGCGAACATTTTGTTTGAGGCAAAAAGGATTATGGCTAAAGTTCAAATATTTTTTTCTCAAGGCCCATCAGCCAAAAATAAAATAAATGTCAAATAAACTTTGGCAAAAGTCTTTGTGGGTGAGCGAGTGTGTGGGTGTGTGTGTGTGTGCGTCTGTGTGTGGGTGTGTTGTCCGGATATGAATGTGCGTTAAGTGTTAAAGCAGCGGGAGATGCACGAAAAGCGGCTTAAAGTGAAGAAAGCAGAGGCGAAACATATTGAAAGCAAAGTCAGCAAACTTGCTGAATTGGCACTAGATTTAATAAGGAAGACACTCGATTTGTGGACATTTGTAGCAGCTATAACGGGACACGCGGTCAGCGAGGGAGTGGAAACATGTTATTGGGAGTAGAAAGGGGAGTAGGTGTGGGAGTAAAAGTAGTAGACAGCGAAACAGATGTAAATGTACAATATAGAAGACAATTTCTTATAACAGTTAGATCAGCAGATACAACATTATTGTTGGGAAGAGTAGTAGGAATAGGATTATATATAGGAGTAGAAATTGGAGTAGAAATAGGAATAAGAGTAACTGTAGGAATAGGAATAATAGATGAAGTTGAAAAAGGGGAAGAATGACAAAAGTAGGTAAGAGGAATGGGAGTTGAAGTGAAAATATAAGTAGAAGGAGTAGTAGGTGTGAGAGAGTAGTATCAAATATAAATACAGAAGAAGTTGAGTAGTATAGGAGCAGGAATACTAATAGAAATAGGAGTAGGAGCACTTGCTGGAATAGTAAACACTTTTATAGTTGGAATAGGGATAAATTGTTTAAACTTAATTTGTTAAATGTAGAAATTGAAAATAGGAGTAGGAGCTAAAAGACTCTATAGAAATAAAAACAGAATAGGAGTAGGTGCTGGGATAGTAGAGGCGGAAGATGGAATATGGAAAAGCAGTAAAAGTAAAAATTATGTATAGGAATAAAAATAGGACTAGGAGTATTATAAGGATGATTTTTAATTAGGTTTAATGTCCCTACAAAATATCGAAGCACTCTAAAATCAACAAATTCGCAATGGTCTAAAATTGGAAAACACCACCTTACAAAAAATGAAATATCGATAGAGCGATATTAATTCAAATTAATTCTTAATATTTCTGCGGCATATTTAGAGCTATTGTAATTGCAAAAAAACTCAGAATTTTCAAGAGAATCGATTGATTTTCATCGATACATCGAAGTAGATAATGGTGCTGAAATTTTAAAATTAAAATACAATTCAGTTAAATGAAAATTAAGGAAAAGGAGCAGATATTGAAGCTGGACAAATAGGTTCAAAAGGGAGTATAAGTAGTTGGTAGAAAAAGGAGTAGAGGCCGCAGCAGATTTTCGCATTTAACGGCTTGTTAGTGGCACATCAATCATTGCTCTCTTTATTTGCTTTACAGCCTTATTTTCGTTTGTTCTTTAATGCATTGTTTCGCTTGCTTTATCCACATATTTGTGATGCGCCCATTTTTCATATTTTTTAAAAGTTAATTTCAAGGTTGAGCTATTTCTGGCGTTGAAGGGTTTTATGGCAGGCGTCAAGTCAAGTCAGTTGTCAGTCAACAACAGGTAATAAGGCGTGTCAGTCTGTACCGTATGTGTGTGTGTGTGAGTGTGTGTGTGTGAGAGTGTGTGTGGCTTTGCATTTTAAATAAAATTTGTTGAGGCCGCCTTTGTGCTTTGTGCTTTGTGCAAATAGCAGCAATAAGCTGAAATAAGCCCAACCAAATGATGGCATCAAAAGTTTTTGTTCATGTGTCCTGGGAGCTTTCGCGACTTTTTCTTATTCTTTTGCCGCGACACAGGATTAACCTGTGTGTGTGTGTGTGTGTGCGTGACTTAATAAGATGGCAACAAATATGTATGTGTAAGAAAGAGAACGAGATAATTGAGGCGGCGGCAAAAGGAAAAATTTGTTGTGCACATAAACAAGTAAATTGTGTGTGAAAGTGTGTGTTAATTAAGTGGCATGCAACTAGAAGAAGAAGAAGACGTGCATTATATATTTTCTAAATTCAACATTCAACAAGGGAATTGCCCCAAAAATGTGTGTGGCAAGCAGAAAACAGACAAAGTAACTCAAAACGCAAACAAAAGTGAATTTTGCATTGCATTCTTACCAGTGAGTTGGTTTCTATTTGATTTTGTGTTTAGTTTGCTTTGCTTTCTTTTGTTGTTATTGTTGCTGTTGTTGTTGTTGGTATTGGTTTATAAATATTTTGCAATTATGTGTACATAAACATTGATGCTGCCAAGCTGAATTTGCAGTGTGGTTTTTAGTCTTTTGTATAATTTACAAAATATAAGTTTCTTGTGGTTTTATTTTTGACTACTCGCAAATTGTTTCACTGCGTTTGACAGTCGTGCAAATAAGTATATATATATATTTTGTTATTTTAGTGTCTGAGGTGCATACGTTAGAATCTTGTTGATTTAGTTTTGTTTTAATTGAAATTTAATTATTTTTTTAAAGATAATGTAATTATTAATTTATTCATTTATATGTGTGATTTGTCCAGTTTGTGTAGGGAGTGTCAAAGCTTTGATAATGCGACACCGATATTGTGGCTAATAGGTGTGAGAGAGATGGAAGAGCAAAGAAATTAGATAGACATAGTAGTTGTAAATAGTGAAAGGCCAAGGCAATAGTTGAGATAGATAGATTTGTATATAAGTTAAAGTATATAGTTCATATGTAGTTGCAATAGCTTTAATAAGGTGAGCCAGAGACACACAGCAAGGCAGGTTCAAGTGAGAGTGAGAGAGACAGAGACAGAGACAGATATATATATAATATATAGAGAGAGAGAGAGAGAGAGGGATAGCAAGTGTATATAAGGTCTGAGACACAGAGAACACCATCACTTTCCCTAAGGATCAATATCACATTTTTCGCATTCTCAGCACCCAGAGAAAAATTTTACTTTATTTTAATGTTTACACTTTGATTTAACTAAGTTTATTGATTGCTGTTTGATATGGAATCAATCGAAATCAGTGTAAATATAAAATAAATATAAAAAAAAAAATTTTTAATTAAAAATAAAATTTTAAGTTACATAAATATTATGTTTTAAAAAAGTTTAAAATAAAACTACTTACAATTTTAAGATAAATAAATTAAATAAAAAAATAAGTTTTAAAATATTTTAAATTAAATATACAATTTAAGATACAAAATTATATACAAAATATATATTAAAATATTTTGTAGCTCATATTTCTTAATCAATTTCAGGATTTAAATATAAAAAAAATATTTTTTAGTTCATATTTCTTAAACAATTTCAGGATTTAAAATTAAATTAAGCAAAGCTGCGGCGTAAAGATATAAAGGATTTAATATGAATATATGAGACTTAAATATTTTTATAGATCATAAAGAAATTAAGTATAAAATATAATATTGCATAGTAAAAATATGAATAAAAATTATATGAATCATATCAACGCTTCCAATTTAAATACGTGATAAAAGTAAATTGGCTTGCATTTAATAATAAATGAACTAAATATGATAAAATATGAGACTTAAATATTTTTATAAATTATAAAAAATCTATAAAAAATAATTTGTTTTTTATTTAAAAAAAAATAATAAAACATATTAAAAAATTTGGACAAAAAAAAAATGTATGAATAATGTTAAATTTTTATAAACTTTCCAATTCTTTTAACTAAAAAATGCAGTTTTAATTTGCTTTTCAGTTTTTTAATATTTTAACTGGATATTTAAGTAAGTTTTTAGTTAAATCAAAGTGTTTTATGTTTAATATTAAAACGCTTCCAATATAAATAAGTGATAAAAATTAAATTTGTTTGCATTTAAATTTCGTATCAGTTTTTTCTCTGGGTGTATGTATAGTATCGGGTATCGATACTTACGTCTGGATCCCCTTCGCTGGTTGTTGTTGTTGTGCTGCTGCTCGGTGCCGAGGCTCATGGTGCGTCCGAGTTCGCCGCGCACAGCTTTTAAGGACTTCAGGATCTCATCCGGATCGCGACGCGCCACCGAGGAGCGACGCCTGCCCACCAAATAGGATGTGGGCGGTGTGGCCATCGCATCCTCCGATTCGAGCCGCTGCTTCTCGGCATCCTGGAAGCTCGAGCGACGCGATCCCGGCAATGAGCGCGAGAAGTCCTTACCCAGCTGGTACACCTCCACCTCCATCGTCTCCGACTGCGACGAGCCGCGTCGCGAGCCGGCAATATACGCGTGATCCGGATGCAACAGCGACGCCCCATCGCCAATGGAGTCCACCTCATCCGATATGGAACGCTGCATGTTGTAGTCCCGTCGCAGCAGACCAACACCACATGGCGCCCCAGCACCGGCTGCAATCGAGCCCCGCGGCGAGACACTCGGCGACTTGGAGATGCTGATGCCCCGCAATCCCTTGGGATCCTCCAGCCGACACCAGATGGCCTGGTCGTCGAGGAACGCCTGCTGCAACTCGATGTTGCACTCGCCCAGGAAGATGGACTCGGTGTGCGGCACCAGATCCCACAGCTGGATGTCTATGTAGCGATCCATCAGACTGTCCGCCTTCACATGGGCAAAGGTCAAGGTCGCATTCCAAATGGGATTCTGCGTGGGGCGACTGACCTCCGTCTGCTGCACACTGCCATCGCCACTGGAGACGGAGACGGGGACAGAGAAAGATAAGCAGAGAAATATATATTTATTTTTATTATTTCATTATTTATTCATTAATAAATTGCATTACTTTCATACTAGCGATAAAACGCATATTATTAATTTAATTTTTAAAAGTAGATTTAGTCAACTGCTCTTAGTTGATATAAATAAATAATTAAATAAAATTGCGCTTGGTTTAATTTAAAGAACATTATTAAATTATACGAATTAAAAACATTGGGTTATTTTATTTATTAATAGCCTTACTTTCATTTGTTTTTTACTTATTAATAAACTAAATTAATGCAAACCGACGTCAGCTATTACAATTTTATTAATTATTAAAACGAGAGCTATCAGAAATAAATGTTAAATTTAAATGTTAAAAATCAAATTGAAATACATTTAAAAATTTAAAAATCATAAAAAAAATAAAATTGAAATACATTTTAAAATTTAAATATTGCCTTTATAAATTAAGTTTAATCTAAATTTATATTTTTTAATAAAGCTCAAAACTATTAAACTGCAAGAAAATTTTTTTTTAAATAATTTTAAAAAAATATATAAATGTTTTAAATTATCAATTTGAAATTCAAAATAAAAAACATGGGAACATTACACATATACATATATATTTATTTCAATAATTTATCCATTTATTTATTCATTAATATATTGCATAACTTTCACGTTTATTTTTAATTGAATTTTTTAAAGTGCTTTTAGTTAACTGCTATTTAGTTCATATTTAAATAAATAATTAAGTAAATTTGGGCTTGGTTTAACTTAAAGAATATTATAAAATTAAACAAATTAAAAATATTGGGATATTTTATTTTTTTATTAGCCTTATCTTCATTTGATTTTTACTTATTAATAAACTAAATTAATGTAAACCGACGTCAGTTATTACAATTTTATTAATTATTAAAAGGAGAATTGATAGAAATAAATGTTAAATGTAAATGTTAAAAATTAAATGAAAATACATTTGAAAATGTGAAATTAGCTATTATAATTTAAATTTGAGTTAAATTGAAATTTGATAATTAAGCTAAAAAATATAAAACTGCAGGAAAAATAAAAATGTAAAAAATAATTTAAAAAATAGAGGTAAATCTTAAGTTTAAAATAGAAATACATTTAAAAATATAGAAGTTGCCTTAAAAAATTAAATTTGAACTAAATCTATAAAGCTAAAAAATATTAAACTGCAGGAAAAAATTTAAAATGTAAAAAATGTAAATTTAAAATGAAAAAAAAATAATTTTAATAAAAATGTATAAAGATTTTATAAATTATAAATTTGAAATTCAAAATTAAAAAACTTGGGCACATTACAAAGTTTTTATCTTATACAACATTTGCAACAAAGCTAGAAAGAAATTAATTTAAATAAACAAAATTTAAATAATATTATTAAAACTACAAAAATTGTTTTAAATTTATATCTTTAAGAGTTTACCTTGAAATTTAATTTATGTATAACTTAAATTTAGAATATATGCAACATTTTTCGTTAGAGTTTTCTCCACTCACCATTTGGGTAGGATGCGCACCTTGGCATACGCCTCCGGCAGATTGCCGTGTCCGTAGGCCTCGTCCCTATGGGCGAGATCATCGCCGGCCATGAGGGAGACAACCAACTCGCTTCTCTCGGCGTGATACCAAACCTGAATCTGAACACGGCCGCTGACCATTTTCTCCCGTGCAATTTGCTCCTGTAGTTGTTTTTATTGAGAGTTTCATTAGGCAAATGATTCAAATACAAACCGCAAAATTCAAATTGAAATTCAAAAATCTAAATCAAATTCAAATACAAACTCGAGCTCGCCGCTGTACAGCTCTCAATTAAATATTTAGTTATTAATTAGCCTAATGCCTACTGTCTATGATAGTTTCTGTTATTTAATTTAGTTTAGTTATTGTTGAATTCGCATATTTACAGCTGCTGTTCAAGTTGTTGTTGTAGTTGTTATTGTTGTTGTATTGTGTTGTGTACGTAACTGAACAACAAATTAAAGCAATATCAACATAAATGAAACTAATTAAACGAGTGAAAACAAGAGAAAACAATGAGAGAGACAGAGACAGATGGAGAGAGAAAATGAAAAGCATGCAAATCAACAGAGCGGAAAAAATGCATTGCATACCCACAGGCGCTAAGCAAACACACACATGCAGAGCTACATGTAAATGATGCTTAAATAAGCGCATGTTGTATTACATACACAGAGACACACCCACACACACACACACACACACACACACACACACACACACACACACACACACATTGACATGTGCTTGTGTATTTGTAAATTGACCACACAGAGGGAACCGCAATTGCAATCTGCCGTGGGCGATATCTACTGTTTTTTTCAGCTTTTTTTCTTTTTTTCTTTTTGCTAGCATGGGTAACCCCCACAGCAGGATACACCCCTTCCCCCGCTGACCGCTGAAACGGAAGTCATTGCTGCGCAGTTGCGCATAAGAGTCATTGTTGTAGTTGTTGTTGTGTTTGTTGTTGTTGCCATAGTGTTGTGCTTATTATTATATGTGTATGTGGAGCACAGAGGAGACGGCTTCATAACATATTCATAGCATGTACCTGCACACAATGCCAACAACAACAACAACACCCACAACAACTACAACAAAAGCAACAACTATAACCACAGGAATGAAGACTACAAACGAGTTGCTCGACTAGATTAAATACACGTATCTTTACAGCCTTTTGATGCAAGCACCAAAAAATTAAATAGAAAAAAAAGTTAACAATAATTTGCAAAAATAAACAATTAAAAGAATTATTTATAAAAAGGGAACAGAAAACAATGTAATAAAGAAGCAGTGAACAATTAAACTATTATCAAAAATAAGCATAAAATAAAACTTGGGAAAATATTCAAAGAAAAAAAAAATACACAAAATAAAAATAAAAAAATATCTCATTCATACCGAACAATAAAATTATAAATAGCAACAATAATAATAATTATAATAAGAAGAATTTTAAGAATTGAACTATTATTAATAATTAGCACAAAATATAAACGTAGAAAAATATTCAAAGAAAGGACAAAATAAAATAAATAAAATTAAATAAAATATAAATAAAAAATAACATAATTTCCTCATTCATACCGAACAAAAAAGTTATATATAGCAATAATAATAATAATACTAACAAGAATTACAAGAATTTATTTTTCTTTTACATTGTTTAAACTAAGTTATTTTCTTTTCCAAAACTTGAATGTAATTTTAAACTATGACTATGACTAGCGCCTTAATTTATAAGACTTGTCTAGGAATCAAATAAATAAATAAAATAAAAAAAATCTTTAAAAAGAATACTAGCCAAAAAATTGTTCCAGACTATTGAAAACCATTCTAAGTCTCGAATTTGGCAAAACGCAATCGAAGGATCTAACAATTTGACCACCAAGCACATGAATAAATTCCTGCTAAAATATATTTTCTTAAGCCATATAAAAATTTTACATACATAGGTGCTTTAATTTTTAAACTTTTCTAATATTTGCAGAAAATAAACAAACTGCAGTAAACTATTTTTAAATATCTTCATCGTCTCCTCTGTTCATTAACCGATCGTACTGAAATTTTAAGAAAGCGTCTGAGCAATATTACATTTCTATAAAGAACAATTTTAGGCTTTAAAATTGTTCCCGTTTGTTCCATATTTTTTTTTATTTATTTATTTAACATCCTATTGCTACAAGTTGTAATTTTATTATATCTAACTCTTTAAATCCCTAAGCTCAAAGTATTTATATACCATAGTCAGACAGACATTGCTATAAACGTATATGCCTGTGATATCTTTCAATGCTGGGCCAACAACAATAACTAACTGACTGTCGATCTGTCTGACATTGAGTTTCATTTTCGTTTTCGTTTTCATTTTCATTTCATTTTCAGTTGCTGTTGCTGCAATGGCAACGGAAGCCGCCATATTGCAATAACGTGTGCCAAAGCGGAAATGGACCAAATACAAATACACACACTCACACTCACACACAACTGTTGCTCGTTGTATGTGTGTGTAACTCTTTATGGTTATGCCAAAAAGTTTATTACATTACGAGACGCATTTCTCATCTCTGTTGACTGCGGGGACCGCACATCGAAATCGAATTCGTGTTGGGACTTTATAAGGCACGTGTACTTATCTACAGGTACGCAGTTACACACACACACGCACACACATACAAATACAAATACATTGCCGGATTATTGAAGTTTATCAAAATGGCAGGCTGGCAGGCAGCGATAAGTGCCTAAGCACTTGAAAAACTTTGCTGCACAGCAAGATAGAGAGCTACAAAAAGAGAGAGAGGGTGTGTGTGTGAAAGAGAGAGAGAGATGGTTAAAGAAAGAAAGCAGCTTGAAGTGGCGGCCTTTCAAAAGCAGTGCCGATAATAATGATGACGCTGGCAAAGGCAGAGTCTCTGTCTTTGAATTTGTTGTTTAAAAGTTTTCTAATTTTCGACATTTCAAACATTTTATGCCTTCCAGCTGTCAATTAAAGGCGACAGGCACCTGTTGCTGACAGCAGCAGCAGCAGCAGCGACCTAAAACAACGCCCTGTATTGTGGCAAAAGTCAAACTGTTGCCTGGTAATGAAAAACTCGCACGCCAAATTGACACCTGGCCCCGCAGGTGAGAGACGCAGATAGAAACAGATACAGAAACAGAGAAACAAGCGACTAAAGTTGTAGCTGAAAAAACCGCAACTAGGCGAAAGTCCTGCGGTTCTGGGACACTCCTTGAACCCCACCCTTTAACCTTAACCTGCGTGAATGTGGCTTAAGTAACTAAAATTTGTAGTAAACTTTGTGACTACGGTGCGTATGAATAATAAATGCAGTGAGCAAGAAAGTGAAAACGAAAATACATATATACAAACCTACACAAATATACAGCTAAGATGTTGGGTTTTTGAAAACGGCAACATGTCGTATACGTAACATGCATAAATATATAATTAGTAGCTTCTCTTTTTGATACAATTTGTGTATCAATAATATTTAAAAATTCAATTTATTATGTGTGTGTGTGTGTGTGTATGCATATGTCAATGAAATCATTACATTCAATAAATCAATCAATCAATCATAAAGTCAGACGAGAAACAGCATAGCTCATAAAGTCAATCAATCAGCAATCAAATTGATGACAGTAATTTTACTGCTTTTTCATCTTTTTCAGCTTTTTCAGCATTTTTTTCACTCTCTCTCTCGTCTTGTTGCTGTTGTCATTTAACATATGAATTTCACATATAAGTTTGTTATTTTTGTATATCATATATTCATATATATATATAGTATATCTTTTAAACTGTGCTGCAGTTTATGGTATTTAGTTTTTTAAGTTCTTTGCCATAACTCGTGCCAGCTGGGGTTACAATTCTTATACAGGTGAAATGAAAATTTGAGCTCATACAATTACTATACATAGTTTATATTTATAATATTTATAAGTAGATATTTTAAGTAATTTTTTTGGGGTTTTTTTGTTGTTGATTTCTTGGTATTAGTTGCAAGTTGTTTAGGGAAAATGCTAGTCAGTTTGTAAGTTGTAGGTTTGTTAGATTAAAAGAGCAACTAGTTAAGATTAGATGCTAATCAAACAAATTCTGTAGGCTTTGCGTACATTTTATGCAAATTAGGCAAAATGCAAACAAGTTTAAGGAAACACGTTAAAATTTAAAACATAATGGAAAGCAAAGAAATCAATAAATAAATTGTAAAATTAACTAAAATTATTTTAAAAGATTTGTTCTGTTTTTGATAGTGTTTAACTGTTGTTGTTGTCGTTGTTGTTGTTGTCATTGCCAAGCTTCTAACTCTACAGATCTCAGAAAGTACCTGATATTTATCCTTTAACTTTCAGCTAATATGTTACATTATTGTATTGATTATTTACAAACAAAATGTCGAAAATTGAAGGTACAACAAGTGTATAAAAGTGTATGCATATAATTAATTAGTATGTTACAGGGTGTCACTTTGTTGTTGTTGTTGGACAGCTAAGGAAAGTGTTAAAAGGTATGCAACACTATGTACGAAAACAGATTGGACAGATTGGACAGACAGAGAAAAAGAGAGAGAGAGAGGGAATCATTAAAGAGTCAGGAATTATGCATAAATCAAATATGGACGGAGAAAGGGAAAGGAAAGGAAATGGCTGAGAAAGGTAAACATTTGCTAAGCGAAACGCAAACAAAAGCTCATAAATTGACAGAGAAATGGAAATTGTTTACAAGGACACAGCGCAGCGCAAAAACAGGGCGTATACGTAACGTACAGAACAGAAAAATGTAACATAAAAAGAAATGTCGAACAAAACAGAGGGAAAAAATAAAAGAAAACATAAAAATATAATCAGAAAAAATAAGAAAAAAGTATAAAGAAGAAAAGCGCACTTTATATATTACAAATTATTTTTACAATATGTTTAAGTACAACCTATAGAACCTCGCTATATTACACTTGAATTATTATTATTTTTTTTTTTATTTTGGTTTTTTGGATTTTCTAGCAGGTTTTTTTTGTTGGTTGGGTGTGCTAAGAAACTGTACAAGTTATGTATATAGAAAGTATAAGTTTTGTACGGGGATGCTTCATTTACATAGGTATAGTATTAAATGTCAAGTACGTTACGATATAAAGTTGATAGAGTTGCTTTTTATTTTGTTTTGTTCATTTACCATTTGGGCGTCGATTGTGATCGTTGTGGTTGCTCGGTTGATAGCTCGGAAAATCTGCTTGCTGCTGTACAAAAGTGAGAAAACGCATTTCCCAGATACTCGTTTATGTATTTTTTGAATGTTCAGTTTTTGTTCATTTTGCAGTTAAATAGAGAGACTTTATTTGTTCACGTTTCTTTCTTTCATATTGGTTTAGCACATTTTGGTACGTTACGTTACATTACGTATACGCATTTAAGTGTTTAAGATTTCAAAATAAACTGGGTGTATATAGATATCGTATAGAATTGTAAAGTTATATGTATACATTGGTATATATAGTTATGTATAGTCTATATATATATATATAAGCGACTGTCTTTCTGCATTCAAATGATTCATTTTGGCTTTAATTTTAACTCGTATTTTTCACCCTTTTTATTTTAAAGTTTAAAGATTAAACATATACAAAAAATGTGTGAATGCAACACAGTCACAATTACAGTTACAGTTACGGTTACAGTTATAGTTACGATTACGATAACAGTCATCAGTTTTCATGTTTCTCATAATTTCATAGTTTTTTTATTTTGGATTGTACTTAAGTCGATAGCTTTGAGGGCGGGGGGGGGAAGTACTCGTATTACATACAGTTCTATAAATAGTGTGTGTGTGTGTAGGCTATACAAAAGTGTAATTACAATAAATAAAATCAAAGTTCAATTCATCAATTTATCACCCATCTGACAGGAGTTACACAGCTTTAAGCAGCAGCTTTTTATATTTATTTATTTTGTATAGTTAAATGTACTATATAGACTACGATAAACGGCATTTCTTTAATCAAGTTACTAAGTGTGAATCTGTCTAAAATTTAGAGCACTTTCGTTTATTGTGTGTGTTGATTCAGTTAAAGTTGGTGGGCTCCACGATTTCTCCTAAATATGCTTTATTATTTAATATTACCAAACACAGCACTAACAATGACATACACAAATACAAAGATACTCGCATGTATGTGTGTGTGTGTGTGTATACACATACAAACACATATGCATAGTAAATGTAAATATAACTTATGATTGGGTCCAACAAATGCGCACAACTCTCTGCTTTTTTCAATATATGTATATTTATATATAGTTAGGCATATACAGTGAGTCAATCAATTGTTTTGACAAAATGAAAAAATTCATAAATTTATTTATATATTTTTTTAAATATAAATAATGAAATTTATATTAATTTTTTAATTTGTTCTAAGAACAATTATTATTAAATAGGAAATTAATTAAAAAGTCATCCTTAGTTTTGTCAAAACTATTATTTGACCCACTGTATAGTTATATTTAGGGTTTTTTGGGTTTTTTTTTGTTTTGTTTCGATTAAAAAACATTTAAACATTTCAACAACAAGCTACTTTTTAATTTGTTTTGGTTTTTGGTTTTTGTTTTTTTTCATAACGCACTTGGCGCTTGCTACTTAATTGTTTAAGTTATAAAGTTAATAACATTTAAAACACACACATGTATATATATAGTTAAACTCTGCTACAATTTGCACTAGTAACATTTATAAAGATATATATGTATATATTTGTTGTCTACTATATATAAGTAACTGTATAGCTTTCGATATCAATAATGTGTTTCTAGCTGGAGAACTGGAGTTCTAGGAAATGTTTTAAAAATTCGTTACTGTCTCAATCGAAAGACAACTAAGAATTAAAACTCTTCAAGTTCAAGTTAAAGTTCCGCTTAAACATCTATTGTTGGTGCTTTGTTCTTACTGTGTTCTTTAACTCGGGCAATTCGATTGCCCCGAAGTGAAGTATCTCAACTAACACAATATATATGTATATAGTATGTTTAGATTCAAGGATGCTTTTGTATATGTATATCTATGTAGTTCTTGAGCATCCTTTCATATTTATCTTTTTGTAAGTCCTTAAGGTAGATAATCGTATCATAGTTATATGTAGTTTTGTATTGTTGTATCTATTTTTTAGTTCACTAACAATTATATTTCTACCAACACCGAAAAATAAATATTGTATAATTTTGTGTGAATTGATTATATGACAAAATAGTAAAGAACACATTTATCCATTTGTTGTATGGTTAGTTACTTGGTTAGTTAATTAATTAGTTAGTTAGTCGTAGTAAGTAATATAAATATAATTAAATCAAAGCATAGGAAACACATAGAAAATCATAGAGGAAATACTCAATTTATCTACTAAAATACAAATATGATTTCGATTATCTCGTTGCTTATATTTAATAACATAAATAGAAATGATTTAATTATGTGAATCAAAATAAGGTGAGTTCTTTTTATATGTAGTAAAACTTTGAAATCATGATTATATAATTGTATTTTTTTTTTATTTGAGGAAAGCTGAAAATTGTGTGGGAAAAATCTGCGTATGCTTAAGCTGCATTTGTTTGTTTTAATAGCTAATTATTGCATTATAGCCCATTGTGTATTATATACTATATATATACTAAAAGTAGTGTATATATATAGGGTATATTGGTATGTTCACGTTCTTAACTCTTAGCTCGAATTGAAATGAATAATACGAAATTGTTTTTTATACCGGAGTTTTTGGTAATTTCCGTCTAGTTGGCGATGCTGGTGATTTGTCTGTGTTGATTTCGGGGTCTGTGTTTTTTATTTTTAAAAAATATTTCAATTGTTAGTTTTGGGAAAAGAAGTAACAAGAAACGAGAACAACAAATGAAAATTATGTAAATGTTTTATATATCTTTTTAGGGTACATCAATAATTTGTGATAATATATTTACAGTGGGGAGTACAACGGGATTAACTATGTGGCTCACTTACCCGCTATGAGGCCCAGTCCCACAGGACCATCGCCGGATCTGCGAGGTCCGCTCTGACCGCCGCTGTTGCCCGGCGGCAGGTTCTCGTCAAAGAGATCGCACATGCGAAAATCTGTGGCGTGCTCCACCAGCAGCTCGACAATGTCCCCGGTGCGATCCATGATGGAGCAGACCTCCTCAAAGCTGCGATCGATCAGCGACATTCCATTCCACTCGAGTATCTATGGGAAAAGGAAGGAAAAGCATTCATGGTAATTAGCGAAAAATACACTTGTTGTCTCTTTTTGATCTGATTGGATTTTTCTCAATCATATATATAGGTTTATATATGATGTGGCTTCTTTGTTTCAAAAGATATTTCAATTCAATTTTTAATTAAAATTTTTATAATAAAAATTGACAAATAAGAGTTAGGGTTATATTTTTATGTATTAATTGTTTTAATTTTTATCATATAAATTAATTTTAATAATAAAAAATATTTTTTTTTATAAAAATCAGCAAATAACTCTTGTTTTCTAATCTAAAAAAAAAACATAAGTATTACGGTCCCTGCTTCAAATTTAATGATGTAAAAATATTGAATATGATCTACAGCTCATAAACTTTCAGCTTCCATAACTTTGTCAAAGCTGAAGAGATTTTCGTGCGAAATGTCAATTTTCTCATTGTTTGACCTATAATTTAAATCTGATTTAAAACTTTATTATTTTGGAACATTTAATTTTTTTTAAAAACTTAATCGGCTTTTTTGCGTGTCAATTCAGTAGTTCGTTAAACTCTAATTTCATTTTACATAAATATTTTATTTATTTATAATTTTTTTTTATCAAAATCGTCATCTTTTTTCCATACTTTTTGACTCTTTTCAAAATCATCCAACTCACATAACTTCTTTAAAACTTAATCGATTTTCTTGTAGAAGGTAAATTTTGTAGTTTGTTGACCTCTTTTATTTTACATTAATATTTTATATATTTGAAAAATTTAAACTTTTTTTTGACTTGTCCTTTTTTTCATACCTACACCTTGACACTTTTCAAAAACGTTCAACACCTATAACTTTTACAAAAATAAACCAATTTTTTTTATAGAATGTCAATTTTATAATTTGTTGTTTTCTTATTTCACTCTCCATTAATATTCTATTCATTTGTAACTTATTTTTTTTTTTTCAAAATTTTCCAATTTTCCATTTTTTACCACTTTTCTAAAATCTTCCAACTCCCATAATTTTAACAAAACTTAGCCGTTAGCCTTTTGGAAGGTTAAATCATTGTCAAAACTCAACCGAATTCAATGTGTATTTTTTTTATTTTTCGATAAAGAATTAATTATTCATTTAGAAAATACTCATCTATTCCCTAATTTGTACAGAGAGCGAGTTCACTCACCTTATCGCCCTGCTGCAAGCCATTTTTCTCAGCCGGTCCGCCGGGCACCGTCCAGACAATGTAGGCAAAGAGACGCCCATCAGCGCCAGTTTTGCCGCCAACAACTCGCATGCCAAAGCCTCGTGCTGCAACAACAAAAGTAACAAGAATTTAATAAGAAAATATGCTGACTGATTATGGGGCAGTAAAGACAGAAAGAAAGATATGACAAAAGAGAGAGGGACAAGGGGAAAGCGGAGAAAATCAATATTAAATCTTAGACACAACACAGACGCAACCTCGACACGTAGCAAACAACAGATTCGGCAGCAATTTGTGTTGATTTCATTTGCAGTTTGCACTGTGTCTAGTGTACATTGCGTATACGCCCCGTGTTGTTCATAAACAAAAGCACTCGACACGACTATTTACCCGGCTGTCTGTCTGTCTGTCGGCTTGTCTGTCCGTCCTACGTCAACTTATATATATTTCAGTCCCACTTCAAATATAAATACATATTGTGCTTGACTTGTTGTGACCTGTGTCCAAGTCTTGTCTGACAAATTTATCAACTTTTATCTGTATTTATCAAAATAATTGATTTGTTAATTTAACAAACATCTTATTAAAATTTTATTTGAAGTCCTTAATAAGTTTTTTTGTCGCATGTTTTTATTAAATAAATAAATAAATCTTCACCTGTCCGAATTGCAGCTCTCAGATGAGTTGCAGCTGCATTCTAAAGATTACAAACAATTTAATTAATTTAATTGCAATTTCAATTGCCAGTTGCCAGTTTGCTAGTTTGCCAGTTTGCCAGTTGGCAGCGCTCAGTTTCAAGTACTTATCATAGGGCGCAGAAAACTAATTTCAACAATTTGTGCACGAAAACTTACGCAAGCGGATTTCCGTTTTCGCCCCCCCCCTTACTCTTCACATTGCCCTCGCGGACAGACAGACAGTTGAACGCTTGCTGCAGACAATGGCCAAGAAAGTTAACTTGAGTCTTGGCTGCAGGCCAGGCCAAGAAAAGAAGAAAAGAAGCAAAGCCGAAAAGAGAGAGAGAGAAGAGTTTGTCATTGACAATGAAATTTGGTGCCCAAGGTTGGTTTGATATTTTCAGCTTGCAGTTGCGCTGATTTCCAGCAGAATAATTCAGGACAACGCAGGCAGGCAGGTGGCTTCCGTTTTTCGGGCGACAAGCGAAAGTTTTGCAAGAAAAGGAAGCGCGCTCCGAAGTATGCAATAAAATGTTGCGTATCCGCCACGTTGCTGTTGATTTAGGCACATTGATACCCAATTAGGATAACGCGACATTTTCCTTTCGAGTGTTTTAATCAAAAGTTTTTTGTTCTTTTCTTTTCTTCTCTTTATTTTTGCTGCTGTCTGTGCGTTGTTGTCCACGCTTAAGACAAGGCAATAAAAACCAAATAAATAAAACACAAATCCTTTGCTGACAGCAGCAAAGCGAATGTCAGCAAGGATGTAAAATGCGCAGATTATAACAGAGCTGACCAAAGTAGAGAGTTGAGAAAGTTGTCTAAAAAGATGACGCGGCAGTTGAAGAGAAGTTTTCATATAAAAATATTATAGAGTATTTGATTACAAATAAGACATTTTTTAACAATTCTAAAATAATAATTAATTCGCAAAGTTTATTAAATAGTCAATAAAAGATATTTTTATTACAAATTAAACATTACTTTGATTTACAAATATAATATAATTGCTTAAAAAATATTCTATAAAAGATATTTGTATTACAAATTAAACATTTTTTTTTATTTATTTAATTTATTTATTTTATTTTTTATTTAAAATAATTATTAATTTACAAAGTTTACTAAAAAATCCATAAAAACTATTTTAATTACAAATTAAACATTATTTTTAGAAACAAATTAACCATTTTTTTCATTACAAATTTTAAAAAAAATAATTAAATTGCAAAGTTTATTAAATACTCACAAAAACTATTTTTATTACAAATTAAACATTATTTTTATTTAAAATAATTAATTTTTTATATTTATTAAAGAGTCAAGCAGCCTGTTCTTTTAGTCATCCTTTTTAGCAAGCCTGCTGAGTGAATTTTCAATTTTTTTTCCTCTTAGTCTGGCCATAAAAGTTGCCGCATTAAAATCATGAGACGGCCCTGACTTTAAGGTGAGGTGGGGTGAGGTAAGGTGAGTTAAGGTGAGTTGAGTTGGGACTTTTACTTTTACTCTGGCTATTTTTGTAGCTTTTGTCTCTCATTGTTTAGTGTCCTTTCGTGTGTATTTATCATTCATTCAGGCTCTTTTTTTTTTATGATACAATTTGTTGTTCCTTTTTACTTTTATTTTATGTGGGTATCATTAGGATTTTAATAAGCCAAACACTGAGCATTGTTGTCTGTCCAGTAAAGGGCTTTACTCCTGGCCACTTTTTATGTAGCAGATACAAATTTTCAGTGTGCCTTTAAAGTGATATATGTATGTATGTGAAAAATGTGCTAAAAACTTTTTAAACTTGTGTCACAGAAAGTGCTGTGTAACCTAGTAGGAGTAATGTCATTAACTGTGCAAACTTTTAGCTGGCAGAAACTGAACGACTTAATCGATGCACACAAGAGAAACTGAGAGAGAGAGTGTAAAAGAGAGAGCGAGTGTAAGAGTGTGACCAAGTTTAGTTATCGGAGGCTATAAAAATTGATTCTTAATTAAACTAGCATAGGTAGAGACACGATGTTGCCAAGCTCCAGTTGAGGTTATATCAACTTAAAGGCAAAACTAAAAACTAATAAACCAGCCCCAGGTGCAGCTACATATCGTATATGTATGTTATGTACGTGTGTGTGTGTGTGTGTGTGTGCATCCAAGTGCTACTTGGAAACACCTGCTCTTGGTCTTGGCGTTTTTCTCTTGCTCTTTTGCGCCAGGCAATTGCTCGTTTATGTCAACAGATGAGCGACAAGGCCAGAAGGCTGCCAGAAGGACGAAAGCACCGCAGGACGAGGGCAGCAAGTGGGTAAGTAATGTACTTAAGAGCACTAAAACTATGAATGCGAGACAGCAGTGATGGCATTTCAGCTTATTTATTGCCAGATTTAACACTTTTCAACTATTTCAAAATGGTTTTAGCTACATAAAATAACTTTTATAAAAAAGTGTCTAAAAACACTTTAATTTGGTTACAGCTGTAATAAATTTCAGAATTTCAGAATTTAATTTATGAAAGTTTTTATTCTAAAATTCGAATTAACTATTTATGAATCAACTATAAATATATAAAAATAATAACGATAGTTTAATGCATATAGAAAAAATATTAAAAGTTACATAATTTAATATAATTTAATTCAACTGCTGAAAAAATTATCATAAACAGGAAAGAACACAGTTATGAATAATTTAATAAGATTATCGTTAATTTAATTTTTAATTTTTTAAGTTGTAATAACTTTTAAAGCTGTAATAACTGTTTTAAAAAAATACTTAAAAGAACTCTACTTTTTTATGAATTTTAGATTATGAAAGTAAATTAAATTTTTTTTTTATAAAAATCATGGGAAAGTCTAATATTTAATTATTCTTTTTCTCAAAGTTAAATTTACTAGTTATTAATTAATTTTAAATACATAAAAATAATAACAATATACCAAAAATAACATAAATAACATCATTTATTGTCACCTGCTGGAAAAACTATCAAGTACAGAAAAGAAAGCAGTTGTAAATAATTTAATTAGTTTATTGTCAATTTATGTAAT
Organism: Drosophila subquinaria; assembly: GCA_037043405.1. Lineage (NCBI taxonomy): Eukaryota > Metazoa > Arthropoda > Insecta > Diptera > Drosophilidae > Drosophila > Drosophila subquinaria. The sequence goes on from JBAMBL010000958.1 coordinate 119,046, forward strand.
TTTTTAAGTTAAATAAAAATCGTTGTATATTTTTTTTGTTGCGTGTATTTTCAGCCTTTTTTTTAAAGATAACCTATTTTTATTTTCAGCGTATTTTAGCAAGTTTTTCATTGCCAAATTTAGCTTAGTTTGATATTACAATTTTGGCAACACTGCTTCAAGCCAAGTTAAGTTAAGTTCAAGACTTGGCTACCTGTTGCCCAGAGAAACGATCCGATCACACGCAAAACAAGTCTACACTTAACTCTACTTTGTATTTACAAGTGTGTGTGTGAGTGTGTGTAGATGTATTTGACGTGATTTGCAGCAATAAATGTGTGTGTAACTCATGAGGCTGCATAAAATTTCATTAGCCATGTTAAGACGCCATTTGGCCATTTGGAGCAACAATAAGTAGTCGTCGTAGCTTTTGTCGTTTATTGCTTTTGTTGTATAACACTTAAGCTGTTGCATAATTGAAAGCGTATTTGAGCATTCAATTACAAATACAATTACATACATACATACATATATGTTGAATCGATTGCGAATGCGATTTCGAATAGCGAATTGTGATTGTGAATGTGAATTGCATTTGATGTGCATTTCAGCTTAATTAAACGCCATCCATTAGCTGCAAAAGCAGCTGCTAATTGCGTCTAGTTGCGAATTGAATATAGTACACTTAGTTGCTTTTAAATTACACATATAGAGAGCATGGCAAGCACACACATATACATAAGTACACTGCTGGCAAAATTAATAAGTACACTCTTTGTTTTAACTATACATACTATTGTAAGTCAAGTCTTCAAATTTAAAAAATATATTTGAAAAGGTCGTTTAAATTCAGTTTGAATGATGCAAAACGCATTGAAATATCCGAATTTTAAAAAAAGTCAACTTTCAAAACTTTTTTCGTCGATTTTTTAAAAAAAATGTTGGGATGCAAAAACATTCTTCAAACAATTTTAGGAGTGATTGAAAACAATTTTTGATAAATCTGTTCGCTAATATTTTTTATAATTTTTTGAAAATTGCTTTAAAGGCACTTCTTGTATGAAAATGTCGAATAAAATTTTTAGTATTTTTTTATAATATTTTCAAAATTACTTAAGTGGCACTTATTGTATGAAAATGACGAATAAGTGCCTTTTTTGAGCAATTTTCAAAAAATTATAAAAAATATTAGCGAACAGATTTATTAAAAACTTTTAAGGTTAAGGAAAGTTTTGCATTATTCAAATGGAATTTAAACGACTTTTCCAAATTTATTTTTTAAATTTGAAGACTTGACTTACAATAGCTGTTATTGTGAAAAAACAGTGTACTTATTACTTTGGCCAGTTGTGTAATTATATACACAGCTGCCAGTCAATATTTCAAGGTAAATTGCAGCAGAGGATGCCGCTGTCAGGTGGGAACAACAACAACAACAACCATAACAACAACAACAATAGCAACAACAACAATAGAAGACGCCACAACGTTCGTCATGCGTGTGCTTGCGGTTAAGCCGCAGCTAAGGATACGAGCCAAGGATACGAGCCAAGTACAAGGAAATTTGCTGGCTATAATAAATGCCAGCAAGCCAAGAAAATGGTTTAGCACATTAAAATTCCACTTGCTTCGCTGCATATCAAATATGCCACTCAGGACTCTCAGGCAGGCGGTTGAAAACGGACCCGCAGCCGCAGCCAGGACACGGTTCGCATTCAGGACTCAGGTGTGCAGGCGTGCAGGTGCTTAACTCCTGATACTCTTCCTCCTCGTATAAGACTCAAGCATCACCCACACCCACTTATTTGCTATTTTCCTCCTCTCTCTTCTCTTCTCTTTTCTTCTCTTTTCTCTGCTCGTATCATTGCAGCTGCGCTTATGCGTTATTTGTTGGCGATTGACATATTTTTTTATGATATGCAAATTGAAATTTTACTATATACTAAGTCAGGCAGTGTGTGGCACGTTGTCTGGCAGGCACTGTTGAGTGGCAGCCAGCCAGCAACAGACATTGGCTAGTTATTTTGATTGAATTTATGTGGAAACGTGTCTTTGGAGGCAGCTGACACTTTAAGCCAATTAGGCTTGCAGACTTTTCAGTTAACTAACTTGAACAGTTCCAATATAAAAATAAATTTATAAACTTACAATTTAAGAAGTTGCAAAACTTTAAAAACAGCTGGAATAAACGTTTTGCATGTATGTATTGCATAATTAACTTGTATATAAATTTCGGAAAACCAGAATCAGATACTTTTTTATTTAAACATCATTTTTTTCTTAAATAAATTTAATTAAATAAAATGAAAAATAAGTTTAAAAAATCTATTAAATTGTGATTTAGTCTTGAAAAAATTAAATTTAGATACGAATAACAAATTAATATACTTATAATAATTTTCTCCAAATAAATTACAATAAAATTAAAATAAAATGGGCGCTATAAATTAAAAATGCATTCCATAAATACCAATTTGTAACTCTTTTGTACTTTGAAATTATATTTTAATGATAGAGTAATTAATAATAATGAATAAAAGCTTTTAAAACATAAGTTAAAAAAAATAATAATAATAGAGCGGTTTTATATATTTAACTAAAATTTTTTCCAAATAAATTAAAATAAAATAGTCGCTAAAAATTAAAAATGAATTCCATAAATAACAATTTGTAAGTCTTTTGTGCTTTGATATTATATTTTATGATAGAGCAATTAATAATAATGAATGAAGGCTTTTAAAAAATAGTTTAAAAAAAGTTTTAAAAAGAGATTAAAAAGTTTAAGTTTTGAAAAGAGTTTTAAGCTAAAAATGGAAACTTAACTATATTTTTAATTTTATTTTATTTAGATCAAAAATGAATGCTAATAATTAATTAATAAAAATTGCATCTATATAATTAATTTGATTTAATTGAATTTATCTACTTTATCAAAAATTATATAATCGTTACGCTGAGGATTTTTTTACAAATTCAATTTGCCTTCCTTAGAAAGTAGAATCATACTTAATCGCATTCTATTCACCTGCTGATTTCATAAGTGAAATGTCCTTGCGACTTGTGCTTTATCTGGAATGTCAATCAGTCAGTCAGTCAATCAATTGGCACAAAGCAGTTTACATATTGAGATTGTTGTTGAAATTGTGTTGAAAGCGATTTGAGTTTCAATTACGAACGACTAACTGGCAAATCGATTTTCAATTTGCGCTGTTATATTTGCATAAACTTTGCACTCAACTCTCAGCTTGTTTTGGCCCCCTCCTCTCCCCTTCTTCCCTCTCTTTTCCTCTCCTTATGCTGCGCTCAAGAGTTGCAACTTTTCACATTTAGTTCCAAGTCCTTCGCTGCAGTTTTTGTCAGTTTTTTGAATTTTATTTTGCCATTTAACAATTGTCCACGGTCTAAATATATGTGTGTGTGTGTGAGTATTGAGAGAAAAAGAAAGAGACAGCAAGAGACAGAGAGAGAGACAGAGAGAGTGTGCAAATAAAACTAAAACTAGCCAACTTCTATTTCATTTGATTTTAAGTGTGCAAAAATGTGTCTGACAGCATTAAAAAACATGGGAATTATAGCTCTGTCGGGGGCGTAGAGCATTTATGGTGGGCGTGGCCTGCCAATTTGTGGCATATTCATTTTTCATTTATTAAGTAAAGCATTCAGTAAGCTGGGATAAACTATAAGAGCTTAATTAACATGGCAGTTATTATTAGTTCAGTTATATTTAGTTTTAAATACTCTTGAATAGTCTTTCTGTTTTAAAACCAACACAACGAGTTTGAAAAAAATAATATAATAATATTAATATATTATTTATTTAGTAATTATCATATCTTTGTCAAACTCAGCAAATCATGTCTAAATTTTAATCGAAAATTGTAAAGAAAATCGTTTTACAAACGAAGATTTTGTTGGTAAATGTTTTACCTAATATTGTATTCAGTTAAGTAAAAAATGTATTATAAATAATTTATGCTTAAACAACAAACTGCAGAGTATTTCAGCTTCGACTATTTGCTTTGCTCTCTCCTACTTTTTATCTTTTTCTCTCTTACTCTAAATTCCAATTTTATGCATTTTCTTTTGAAATTCTAATACCCAGGCACGTTTTATGCTATTGATTTTTCACTGTGCTGATAATTAAAAATTCATTTGCACGGTCATTTTATGCGCATCGTTTGTCGAGCAGTTTTCTGTCGCAGTCGGCGTCTGCGTCGCAGTCGCTGCTGGCCAGTGAAGTATGCAACAAAAAATGCATATAATTAAAATACTCACACAGATACAGATACAGAAAATGCGACAACCACAACAGCAGCAGTGTGTGTATGTGAGTGGGAGTGTGTGTGTGTATAGTCTAAGCTATACTGTTATATGTAGCAACTTTAGCAGAGGTAGCAACTACATATATAGTATAGATCCTTCCTTGTGGTGCATTTTGGTCTTTATGTCGTTGTCGATGTCGATGAAATCCTCTCAGTTGCTTAATCTGCTACCAGTTGTTGCTTCCGCTTTTCCGGGTTTCATTTAGGGGCCCACGGGGTTTCCTTTCGACCACATTAAACCTAACGGTCGCCCCCGTGCACTTCGCTCGGGGAATTCAAGTTGAGCAGCGGTTGAATTTTCTCCCTTGCTCCCTTTTGAACAGGAAATGTGGTATATGGCGGTATACCAAAGTCTTTTTGGTTGCTCTTTGGTAGCTTTGTTTGCTCATACGACTGCAGGACAGACGGACGGACAGAGGCACAAAGGACACAGAGCGACGGATGGGCGGAAGGACGTTTGGTCGCTCCGTCGAATTAGCATAACCAAACGTTGTAATGAGTCTTATTTACTTGGCCATTTCCGGTGTGGCTAGTGACTAGTGGATAGCAGGCAACACGGTACACAGTAAGCTCTCATTAAATGGAAAACTTGCTACACAGAAAAAAATAGTCCGGGAATCTGGGATAAAATCAGTCCAAGTTCGGTAATCTAGAACTTTCTTAAATCTATTACAAAATACTAGATTCAAATAATGATTTTCAATTCCCTTATTGCAAATTTAAATTAATATATAATTCATATTAAGACATTTTATGGTATTTAAATTTTGAAATGTACTTCTAGTCAACTGTTCTTAGCTAATGTTAAACAAAAAAAATTAATAAATTATTTAAATTTTTTGGGCTTTATAAGAATATTTTCTGTCAAATCCAATTTTATTTTGAATTTTTTGACTTTAATATTACTTTACTTTAGATTACGATTAAAAAAAATAATCTAAAATTATTACAATTATTCAAAAATGATCAGAAAAAATACGAAATAATCAAAGATAATCTTTTTGAGTATTTCGATTATTTTTGATTTTTTCCTGATTATTTCCGATTATTTATGATTATTTCTGATTATTTATGACTATTTAGTAAAAAATAAACAAATTATTTTAAATTTTCACAATCAAAGTAGCCAAAATAATAAGAAATAATCAAAAATAATCAGAAATAATCAGATAGAATATTTTTGATTATTTTTTATTTTTTCTGATTATTTTTGAATATTTGTAATAATTTTACATTATTTCTAATTTTCTGTAATCGTAATCATTATATAATCACAACTTTTTCAACTGTGAGTTATATAGTCCCTACGATTATTTTCAAAAATAATCTAATTAATTAGTAAGTCTAATCGAAATTTAACAGGTATGGTGAAAATGCATTCTAACTCAAGAATTTTTAACTTGAATTTTAGAATGAATTTATTTTTCCTGTGTATGGCAACAAGGTCAGATTAAATATATTATAATAGAAGCCCACACATTGGGTTTATTCCCCAAGCTCACTTACTGCGATGTGCTTTGTCCGTGGGATCCCGCCGTAAAATAATGCGTCGCTTTGACGCACAAATCGGACCGGAATCGACGTCGTGTATGACAATTCGTATGGCCTCGCCATCCATGGATGTTTGCCGTCGCGGCGCCTCCAAATCCTCCAGATTGGGACCCGTAAACGAGGCCATCGGCGCTGGTATCGATGCCGCCAGACCCGTTGGCAATGCACCGCGATTCTGCAGTGCCGCAATATCCGGACTGCGAAATATCAAAAATACAAAAAAAAAAGGAAAACCCGTATGGTGTTATCATGCTGCAAAAGAGTGTCCAAAATGGTGTCCACTTACAGCTGGGAGCCGCGTCGTCGCATCCGTCGATCGTCGTCCACGCAGAGGACGGGGCTGCCCTTGTCGGGCGAGCCGGGCGACTCGTCGTTCTGCAGGTCCTCCGAGGCGTGTGGCACCCGGAACGAGGGTCGTCGAGAGCCGGGCAGCTGCACGGGAGGCATGATAACACACCCGCCCCCTCCCACGCCACCACCGCCCTCGCCCGGGGAACGTTGCAGTTGTGTGGCGGCTGTGTTCGTTCCCTGCATCAGACCAGGCGCAAAAACATCGTAGGCCGATTTTCTGCAAGAGTTGGAAGATGGAAAGAGTTACAATTACAATTGAACATAAAATGTTTACTTAGAAAATCAACATAAATTTTATGACTTTTTGTTTTAAAAATTTAAAATATTTATTGTTTATGAATTATTATTAATTTAAATTTTTCATATAGTTTTTTTTCAAACATTATATTTAAAACTGAAATTTAATGCAAATTTTACGCTCAAAGCGCTTTTGTCTGGGAAAAGAAATGTATTTTCTTTAATTTAAAATAAACTTTTCATGGATTTCTTAGAGACTGAAGTTATTCAGGAATATCAATCGATCAATAAATATTACAAAATATTTATTATATCACTTTATAAGAATATTATAATATAATATGATAAAACTTTGCAGGGTCCGAAACTGTGATGAGGAATATAAAAAAAAATACCTTCAATATTTACTTAAAAGCTTTTACTTTATAAATCATACTTAATAATTATTTTTGATTAAAATAATATAAATCATAAATAATTATTAATATTAATTTTGATTACATAAATAAAAAATAATGATTACATTTAATTTTTTTTTCTTTTGATTTTGTTTATGTAAATAAGGTTATCATCTTTCTGATAACCAAATTTACATATGTTCAAAATTTGGAATGTTTATGTTGAGTATTAACAAAGATATTCTAAAAAGACTTTTATAAACAATATCAAAGTATAAAAGTCCTTAAAGACTTATATGTTTTCAATTCAAAAATAATAGTTATTTGAAACTTTTATTTTTTTTCATCACAAATAAAAGTCTTTCGAGACTTTTATATTTTTTAATCTTAGAGACAGAGATACTGTTTTACAAACAATTTGATGTATTTAAAAAAAAAATAGCATTAGTCCTTATATGTGATTTTTTTTAAATTTGATCAATAACAGGACTGAAAAGTCCCTGATACTAAGTGTTATTTTTTTTTTAAGAAAGCTGTGCGCAAGTTAATGTCTACATTAATTGAAAGGAATCGAAGAATTTTGTTTGCCAAAAAAAAAAAAGTCATGTTCTCTATTGTTTTAATATTTCCTTGATTTTGTTTAATAGATAAAATTGATTGAATAATTAAATAATAATGAAATAAAACTTAAAATACAAAATTAAGTTATTTTTCTTTTACTATTTTATAATTTTCTTGTGTAGTCCTAAATAAAGTGCTTCAAAGATTTCAAGAATATATACAAAACATCAAGAAAATACTCTGAAAAAAGTATCGTCAGTTGCACTATTTTTGTGACATCTCTAGCTAATTAAGTGCATTGATTGTTGTTTGTTGTTCGTTGTTTACCTGCGTGGCATGGCGGGTATGCCGAGGCCAGAGCCGTCGGCAGCCATGCCCAGGGCGGGGCCCCCGCCGCCCATGCTGCCCCCGACGCCGCCCGTCTTCATGTCGTCGTCGTAGCTGTGCTGGCGGGAGACGCGGGAACCGCGACGCGACTGCATCCGGGAGAGGGGAGCACCGAATGCGGGCTCCAGTTCGCCAGGGCCGCGTGGCGGGCTGTTGGAGCGACTGGGCGCCATGCTGCGACCGCCTTTCAGCTGCTGCAATTACCAGAGAACAGGAGAACAGCAGAGAATTGTAAAACAATGCCTCAACAAGGCAAAGGACTTTTATGTCCTTGACAGGAATAAAGCGGAGAGAGCAACTTACACGCTCCAGCTCCTTGAGCGATGCAGGTGAAACATCCGAATGGCGTCGCAACTCCGGACTGCGGGGCGGGGCCAAGGCGGAGGCGCCATTGCTGGGCGCCAATGTCTGTGTGCTGCTGCCGAGCTTGGCATCCGAGTGACGACGCTGCAGCGCCTCCAGCACGGGCACGTCCAGCGAGGAGTCTGTCGAGTCCTGTGGAATGCACACACGGGACGCCATTTTACGGCGACACACGCTGCAGCGCCACATATTCTAAAATAGAGAGAGAGAGATAGACAGAGAGTGTGAGAGAGAGTTATTTATAGTGTGGGGAAAAATCAATGCTAGCTAATATCAAGTATACGCCACGTTAATTAACATTAACAGCTAAGCGCACAAAATTCTATTTGTGGCAGCTTCGTATTTATTAGCTAGTTAAAGTTGTTCAACTGCAGTTTTTATTGTTGCTGTCGGTCGGAGGGTAAAATTAATTTTAATTACATTGCGCACAAAAGTTTTCACCTAGCTTCACAGCGAAAAGTAGAATGTTAATCTCATTATTTACATTTTTAATCAAATATTTTTAGCTACACTCTTACGCGCTTTTTTTAAATCTGAAATTTATACACTTAAATTTTTTGAATATAAATATTTTAGGATCTAAAATGTATACACTTAAATTTTTGGTATATAAATATGCTAAGATTAACTTTGAATAACGTTTAATTAAACCTGCAAATTATTGTAAATATTAATATTTTTTCATGTGCAATTTAATTTTATACAATTTTTGTATTAATTTAATTTGATAAGAATATGTGTTTTATTAAAAGCAAACATTTCTAATTTTAAAATGAATAATTCAAACATGAATCCAAAAATATCTATCGAAATTATCTGCGTAGATTTCAAAAAGTTTCAGTTAGTTTTAAAGTAATTCCTGAAACCGATTGACCATTTAAAAAAATATATTAAATATTAAATAAATAAAAAATTTCACTTAAATTTGTATGAAATTTTAGTGAAATTCAAGTAAAAAATGATTTCTGTGGCACCCCTGATTATTTCAAGAAATTGTATTTAACTAAATTATAATCATTTTAGATTGAAAGTTGACAAAAGTATTAATACTATACTAAATAATTAATTTGAGCTAATTTAAGTATGCAGCATTTAATATTTATTATTAATATGTTGCCCATTTATATTATATGCTAAGTGTGACTGTAATTATTGTAATTTTGTCCATGCATTTCTTTTTCTGAGTGTGACAACCGCCAGCTGTGTAGAAATCTATTGCGCTGCGCAGGTGGAAAGAGACCAAGGAAAAAAGGTAGTAGAGGGAGAGTGAAAACGAAGCTCAATCACATTCGCAACACGGGTGAGGTGGAGGACATTGCACCACCTACAACCACCCGGAACTACCCGTAACCAGCTGCAACCACAGCTAAGCTGAAACAATGCCCGCTACATTTTCACCTGCTCGTAGAGTCATTTCACCCGCAGCGTCATTTGTATATATATATGTGTGCGGTGTGTGTGTATTTGTGCTGTGTATGTGTGTCGTGATACTGCACCGGAAGTTGCGCCATTTTAATTAAGTTGCCGCCAGTTGGCGTTAGTTTTGCAGAGAGTGTGTCTATAATCATGACCATTGCTGTTGCTCGCTGCTTTCGGTTTATTGGTCTTTTTCTCCCCAGTTGCTATAATTACAGTTACAGTGAAGCTGCAACGGCAACAATTGTTTAAAAGCAGACAACTACAACGTTGTGGATTTAGTTTTGATTCGGATTCGGACTCTGACTTCGACATTGGCTGACAGCCAGCTAAATAAAGCTAAAGAAATCTCAATTGAAAGCCTTTTCGAGTCGATTTAGCTGATTTGAAATGCATAACCAGGAAATCGATTTTGATGAATGTGAAAGAGAGAGAGAGAGGGCGACAGAGCGTTACACACACACAGGAAGGAAGCCCTGAAGATTGAGTTTATTGAGTGGTAAATCAATTTCAGTTTAAAGCAACAGCTCTGAACTCTTGAATTTTAAATAGACACGAGGAGCATTAGACATAAGTACTTATTAAAAAATGATCGATGATTTTTAGCAAATGTAACAATATTATCTATAGTTTAATAAGAGGAAATCATAACATTTAACAAGTGTTAAAAAAACAATGAATGTCACTGAATAAAATAGAATGAAGTTTAATAAAATCCATAAAATAATAATTTTTAAAACTTTAAATGTATAGTAACAATTTTTTTTTATCAATATTTTATGAAATAAAAAATACAGTCGAACTTCCCTAACTCGAATCACCATTATCCACGAAAAAAGTTCGAGTTAGGGAGACTTCGAGTTAGGGAAGTAGAATTGTATGAAATTTGCCTAGTATTGGCACTCGATTTTGTTCGAGTTAGAGAAACTTCGAGTTAGGGAAGTTCGAGTTACGGAAGTTCGACTGTATTTAAATATTATTTGCTTAACAAAAATGTAGTTGAAATTCATTGGTTTTACATAAATATAATTAAAAAATATTTTTAAATAATTTTTAATAATTTAATTAAACATTAAATTTTTAAAAATTAAAAATTTGTATTTAATATATGAGACTTATTTACTTGGTGAAAAAAAATATTATTAAACATCACTTACATATATGGTTTTTAAAATTTTATATTGTCATTAAAATGTTTCATAAAAAGTGTATTTCCATGTACATAATTTGTTTAAGAACTATCTAATCAGCAAAATAAACAAATGATAATAATGATTTAATAACATGCTGTCTTCATCCTCTGTCTTTATAATGACATAAAAACCCCAAATGATTATGAATAAACTTTTCTTTCATTCACATCATTTTGAAATCTATCCTGAATACCACAATACATATATTCATAATCGTGTCACCGATAGCTCAATTAAAATAACTTGCATAATTTAAATAACAATTGGTTATTGCCATTGTTAAGCACGCATAAGTTTTGCATTGGTTTGTGCATTCAATTATCTCGTTTTGACCAGGACCAAAAACCTCAAAGCGTCGGCTGTTCATGGCTTATGTGGACAGTGGCCTGGGCCAGGGCTTGTGGTCTGGCCAACAACTGCCAGCAACATGTGCAGTTCAAATGTTGGCCATAATTACGCGCCTGTGGACAATACACGTATGTGTGAGTAGTGTGTGTGTATATAGGGGTGTGTGTGTGTGTGTGTGTGGAGGTGTGTTTGTGATCCGCCCATGAACATCAATTTCAATTAACCAAAGTGTGGCCGGAATGACGGACGAACGTTAAATTTAATGCGCAAGGCGTTGCCAATTTCACTTTCCACTGGCCAACAACTTGAAGACAATGTGGTGCTTGGTGGTTGCTTGGTGGTGCCTTGTGTTGTTGTACATTGTTGTAGCTACATAGATAGTTACTGCCCACGATATGTGCTTGTTACTGTTGCCTCCTGTCAATGCTCATTATGTGTGGCATTCAATCCTGATGGCGATGGCTTCAAGCTTCAAGGAGACTCGTTTATTGGCCATGGGTGTAGGTGCAACTGGTGCAACCTACAACCACCAACACCACAGTGGTTGTTGTTGTTGTTGTGGCTGTCATTTAATCTCGTTAATCTGGCTTTTATCTGGCGGAGGGAACTTGGCTTTGTTGGGTTAACTGGCATCTGAATGTAATCTAATTTGTGTGCAGACAGCGGTTAATGTTTGCCACTGCCACGCCCACCCAACAAGGTGGTAACACGCCCCATGGCCACGCCCATGCCCAGGCAATCATTGTCATAGTTGGAAAGGTAATAGTGGAAAGTAAAGAGGCAACAATCGATGAAACTCCACTGTGCAAATTTTAAGCTTAAATTAAAATTATATGAATATTAAATTAAAACAAACTGTACTTATTTTAAGTACGTGCTTTAATTTATTAAAATTGAGCAGAATATTATTAAATTTCAGCTTTTGGCAAGGAAAACTTCTGAAATTACATTCTTCTGACTATTTTCTACGAAAACTTGATATATTGGAATTATTCGACAAGCCAATAAAATGTTTGCCAATTTTTACAATTTGATGTTAAGTCGATTGACAGATTTTATTTACATCACTATCCTATATTTGCATATTTTCTGAAATTCCTGCACTAGAGAATCATTTGATTTGATTGGTACATTATTATTCAGCAAGTTACTTTTAACTTGCTTAACTTATGTCTCTCCTTTTTTTTAGAGTCGCCGACCTGTCATATAATTAGAGCTATCAGTTTGAAAACAATTGGGTTCGATTCCCACCGTCAATTGTAGTCAAGCACGTGTTTTTAAATTCTTTGGAATGAAACGCAAAAATATATTTAAAAAAAAATATATATATATTTTAGAATCAATTGAAACTTAAGTTCCATTAAAAATTGTTTCATTTTAATCTACACTGCTTTTCAATTCAATTGGAATTAAGTTGATTTTTGTTTTATTAAAGTTTAGAAATAGTTGAAACAATTATTTGTTCAGAATATTTCCAGTTACCATAATTTTCGTTGGAATTTTTTTTACGACTAAGGGATTAGTTGGTATTTTTGCCAATACTATTTTAAGTTGGAATTCACATGCACTGAATATTTAAAATTAAAAGGAAGCATACTTCATTGTAATCCATACATATACAGTGAGCCACTAATGTCTTAATACACCATAAATTTTATTTTTTTTATGATTTTTTTGAAAATTGCTAAAAAGACACTTTTTGTATGAAAATGAGGAAAACGGAGTTAAAATAGTAATTTTTAGCAATTTTCAAAAAATTATAAAAAATACTAGCGAAGGGATTCTTGAAAATTTTTTTTTATTGCAGTCACTTTTAGAATTGTTTGAAGAATTTTTCTGCATCAAAACATTTTTTTTTAAAAAGCGATCAAAAAAGTTGAAAAATGGAATTTTTTAAAATTTAAAATGTTCGATGGGTACGTAATGTGTTAAAGAAGGTTTTGTATCATTAGAACGGAATTTAAGCGAATAGAAGATTAAAATAAGAAACCAGCATCAAAACATTCTTATTATACGCGAATTTGACAAATGTATGGTGTATGAAGATATTTGTGGCACACTGTAGTATTTAAATGCAAACTTGTTGTGTTTATATTTAGTTGTTCTTAATAACTAAACTCGCCGCAGGATAATGTGTTTATTTCTGCCAGCAGTCCACATGGACTGATGGACATTTGGCCAGTGGCATGGAAACATTTGCCACTGCATGTTGCAGCAACAAGGGGGACAAGTGAGGGGTTGGAGATGAAGAGCTTACCGCATCCTCGTGCTCATCCAGCTTGCTGTAGCTGGCGCAGTCCTCGCACACTCGCTGCTGGCACTCGAAGCACGTCTTGTGGTAATCGTCCGGCTTGAAGGATTTGAGGCACACGCGGCAGGCGCCCGCTCTGCGTCCCGGCTGGGCGAACCTGTTTGGTTGTTGCTGCTGGACTCCTGCTGCTGTTGTTGTTGCTGCAGTTGCTGCTGCTGCTGTTGATAGCTGGGCGAACCGTAGCTGCCGCTGGTGTCTGCATCTGTGGGCACCAGCGACGGACGTGGCGACATTTTATTAACTGCAACAACATTAAGAACAAGAAGAAGGAGAAGAAGAAAGAGAAGGAGAAGAAGAGATAGAACATGAATGATTCTTGTCATTGACCAGAAAAACAACCGCAAAAGCATTTAAGCTGCCCTTGAAAGCTGTGTTGCCATTTTAGCTAGTTTAAAGCCAGTTTTTAGCTATTTATTAATTGCAAAAGATAGAACATTTTTATCGTAAAATTTGACAATTTTATTAATTTAGCTTACTACTTTTCAGAATGTAATTTACTTTAATACTTATTTATTCTTTTATTAATACTAAAAAAGCAGTTGGCAATAAGTAAAATAATTTTTAAAATTAAAATAACAACATAATAAAATACATTTATGTAAAATTTAAGTTATAAACTGAAAAGAAAATAGTTAATTTAGTCAGATCAATAAATAACACAATTATTATATTCGCTGTCGACAAGAATATCTATTGAAATATAATTTAATTTAAAATCTTAATAGTCGACAAATAAATATAAGATTTGTCCGTAAAATATAAAAATTGAAGAATAAATTAAAAAAGAAAATATATATTTTTTTTATTTTAAATTAATTTTTTAAACTGTATGATTAACATTAAAGTAATCCACAATTTTGATTTTTTTTTAAACTTGTTTGACAGGATTCATTCTAATTTGCTATTAGAACCCTTGTAATTTTGACAGCACTTCTACTCTTACTTTCTCCCTCTCTTTCTCTCTCTCTCCCTCGTTCTCTATCACTCACTTCCCTTTCCTGTCTTTGATTTAATAATTAACTTGTTGCTTGTTGCAACGCTGTGACCTGATTTCATAATTAATTCATTCGCAAATTGCTAACGTGACGTTGGGCAGGCGACAAATGCGATAAATAACATAAAATAAATGTGTCCGATTAGCGATAGTCAAAACGGAAATTGCCGACAAGCCCCCACCCACGACAAGTGGGCGTGGCACACTTCAGACCAAATGAGAAAGGAATCTCGAGAAAATTCGCTGTTTATGGCACATTTTGTATGCTCCCAAGCGCGCTTGATGTTTGCCATTGTATAATTAAATTGTTGTATGATTTAAGCTGTCATTTTTTTCTCTTTAGCTTGTTAAGATAAAGTTACGCTCACTGTTTTATGGCATTGAGGCAGCCCGGGCAGCAGAAAAAGGTCGTTTGGCATTAGTTACAGTCGAGAAACAAGCACAAAGCGTTCTTTGTTCGACGCGTTGCGCATACGCACAGTTGCACACTGACTGACTGCACGTGCAGTTTTTCTCTTTATTCAGCTTTCGCCTTTGGCAAGCGAGCGCAACAAAGGTGAATGTGCCACACATACATACATATAGTATATAGTATTTTTGTTGTCAACTTTTGACGGCACTTTATGCATGTTGAATATTTGTATGCATTTTTAACTGCATTCGGAAAATTGAGTTAAAATGCAGCTTTAAATTTAATACCATTTAATTTGGATTTAAAATTCTGTTTTTTCACTGTAGTGAATGTGACTAAAATGTTGGCCACTTATTTAACTTTAACTATAAAAATGTTTGACTGTTATGATAGAATATTTATTATAAAAAGTGCAATAAATTGCAGCAATATAGTTTTAATCAATTAAATTTTGAGTTTAATTTGTTGGCCAATTTTATTTATAAACTGCGAAATTTATAAATTTAATTGGCCAACAACCTTAACTCTGAATTTAATTGAAAAAAAATAAAGCTGCAATTTATTGCACATTTTATTATAAATATGCTACAATAATTTATAAATTTATAAATTTGCTACAATTTAGTTTATAAACTGCAAATAAATTAAATTGGCCAACAATTTTAA
Organism: Drosophila subquinaria; assembly: GCA_037043405.1. Lineage (NCBI taxonomy): Eukaryota > Metazoa > Arthropoda > Insecta > Diptera > Drosophilidae > Drosophila > Drosophila subquinaria. The sequence goes on from JBAMBL010000958.1 coordinate 134,535, forward strand.
CTCTAAATTGAATTGAAAAAAAATAAAGCTGCAATTTATTGCACTTTTTATTATAAATATGCCACAATAACTGTCAAATATTTTTAACGTTAAACTTAAAACTGTATAAATCTATCTTGCCTTCAGAAACTAAGTTTAGATGCAGTCTTGTATTTTAATTTATTTTATTTCAAATTTTTATAGTATTTTGCTTTGTAGTGCCTGTTGAATGTGCCTCAAATGCTGGTCAACTCAATGTTCAAGTTTAACTCTATAAAGTTTATGTCCAAATATTGTCACAACATTATGCGAGCACAAACAACAAGCTGAGGAGACACTTGACGGGTTAACATACTATATATGGCAACTGGTGAATTGTGGATTGTTAGATGATGTTGAGTTGCTTTGAATCAACATCATAAAATATCATTTCATTTATTTCTAATAAATCTGCTATGGTCGCAATAAAATCACAGCGGGAGAGAGAATAGAGAGAGGAGTCCCAATCGAGCTCTGGTTGCCAACTAAAATGCAATAAAAATACAATACAAAAGTCAACACACTGCCATGATATGTGTGTGTGTGTGTGTGTGCGTGTGTGTGCTCAGTCTGTTGCTTCTGTGCGCCATTTATTGACATTGGATTTGTGCTGTGGACACTAGTAAAAATCTACAACTCTCGGTCACATTTATGACACCATAACAATGACAATGACAATGCCAATGCCAATGGCTTGGTAATGTCTTGGCCAGATCTGACACTGACCCTCACCCACTCTACCCCCCCCCCCCCCCTGTCCTATTCTTTCTTTTGCATAATTCAATTTGCTCAGCTGTAGCAGAAAGTAGAATAAAAATGTTGCGTATACGCAACGTTTGATGCTTTGTGCAAGCTTAAACTGCTGTAAGCAGCGGAGGGGAGCTAAGAAAAAGAGGGGAAAAGGGTTGGGGTAACGTTGGCTTAGCACATCCGTGCATTGTTATAAGTTGCGTGCACTTTGAGCGCTTACTTACTTAGCTTTGCTCCTTTTGTTTGTCTTATCGTTACCGTTACCGTTGCCGTTACCGTTGCGTATACGTAATATTTTTGCGAGCGCAACGTCAGCTGGCTTTGGCATTTGCCAAAGCGTACAAAAAAGTTTGCGCCAAGTTTAGCAGCAGCTTTATGGGCACTTGTATAAAAAATGCATGCCATAAATTCGCATGCACTTAAAGGGGGCAAAAAAAAAAAACTTTTCACCTCTAAACAGTTACACAGGGAGAAATTGCGAGCTTGATTTCTCACTAAGATAAATAACTTCAAATACGATTGTGTAAGTACGAAAATTCATGTTTTACAGCTTAAAATAACTTTAAAATTCTCTTGACTTAATTATTAAAAATTAAAGTATTTGTGAGTCAAACCATGAGTTCCAAATTTAAATAAGGAATTTTGGAATTAATATCAAATAATTTCAGAGCTTTACTTCATTCATACCTGTTAAATTTCGATTAGAATTACTAATCAATTTTATTATTTTTGGAAATAATCGTATTGACTATATAATTCACAAAAATCAGAAATAATCTAAAACTAAAAGCAATTTTTCAAAAATAATCAAAAATAATCAAAAATAATATTTTTGAGTATTCGGATCTTTTTTGTTTTTTTTTTATTATTTTGGCTACTTTGATTGTGAAAATTTAAAATAATTTGATTTTTACTAAATAGTCATAAATAATCAGAAATAATAAATAATAATCAGAAAAAAATCAAAAAGAATCCGAATACTCAAAAAGATTATTTTTGATTATTTTTGATTTTTTCTGATTATTTTTGAATAATTGTAAGAATTTTAGATTATTTTTGATTTTTTGTAATCGTAATCATTAAATAATTGGGCAAAACCGAAAATAATCGTAATTTAATCATTAGTTCGACTTTTAAACAAAAATAGTCTAATTACTAATGAATATGATTACTAATCATTATTTAACAGGTATGACTTTATTCAAGATTTAAGTTGTTCATATATCAAGATTGTAAGTACTTGCACTATAAATAAGTATAAATTTTAAGTATCAAAAGTACTTAATTCGAATTCATTCAAACTTAATTTAAGTACTGTTTTTTTTATTGTGTAGCGCCTAAAGGCCACGCCCAATTTGCGGGCACATTCCGTTTCACTTACCTTTGTCTGTGACGGTTAAGAGCGATGAGGAGAGCGTCGCCTTCATTTTGTTCAGGGCGCCCGTGTTGGAGGCCGAGTCCGTTGCATGTTGTTGTCGCTCATTCGTCTGCTCATCGGTGGCCACCATCTTTAAAAACAGAAGAAGAGCAAGAAATTTAAAGCGCATAAATATTAACAGAATATTGAACGGCAAACTGGAATTTTCATTTGTGGCGCGGGCTGCTACAAAATATTTATAGTTATTGAATTTTTATTTCAAAATGCGATATCTTTTTCTTTTTTCCCTCTCACGAAATTGACTGGAAATTGAATTTCAGCGGAGCTTTACGAGCTTAACTGCTGACCCAGCTGTTTACCGCAGCCCTGGGGTGATTTGTTAATTTTATTTGAATTTGGTTTTGCACTTTTCTTCAAATTTATATTGAGCTCATTTTGAAAGCGTCGTCATTGTTGAAAGCCAAAAAAAGTCAGCAGGCAGGTGTAAATAAGGCGCTGAGTTTTATTAGAGTTTACTTTTGTTGTGGTTGTTGTTTTTGTTGTTGTTGTTGTAACTGGACCAGGTTGTGCCTTTGGCGCAACAAATTGCCAGGGAAATCGTAAAATGTGGCAGCATTTTTTGTTCAAACTACAGAAAAAACAGCGCCAAGTTTCAGTTTCAGCCTCTAACAAAAAAAAAATGGTCGTCATTCTTTTTAATGCACAAAACAGAGGGAAGAGTGAGTGAGATAGGAAGAGAGAGAGAGAGAGCTGCTGAGAAGACCATTCGAGCCTGTGGAAACATAAGTGCTCTGCGTTGTCAGCATTTTATGAAGTGGAAATTTTCTATTTGCCAAAGCGATGGCGGCGACGAAACCGGAACAAACAGCCGCCACACATACAGAGACAAGCACACACACACAAGCATACACACACACACAATAACACTCTTGCTGTCTCACTTACTCAGAGAGATAGCGCAAATTACGCTAAGTGCTTTTGGCTGCAACGTTTTGTTCTACCTTTGCTAGGGAAATAGATGGTCGAGAGAGAGAGAGAGGAGAGAAGATAGAAGAGAAGATAAAGAGGGAAGGGGAGAGACCTCAGCCTCAACTAAGCGCCGCCTAGTGTCAGATTATGGCCGCTTTGTGCCTCAACTTGTGCTACATTTTTGATGATGTCATTTGAAGTCGGCCCCAAGGTAATATCTACATAGGCTGCGGATTTATGTGCGACTATATGTTGCCCGTCTACCTAAGAACTTGCCACCATTACCATAAAGATATCATAGTGAGCTCTACACTTGAAAAAACTATTTTTTTATTCGAATTTGCTCTAAGATTGAGAAACTTTTTTCTTATAAGTGTCAAGAAAATAATTTAAAAAAAAAAAAACATGTTTACGCCTTCCTTTTAAATTAAAAAACATTTGCAGTCAATTTTAATTTTTTAACTTTTATAATATAAATTGAAAAAAAATTCTTATTTTTTTTTATAATAAAAATAAAAAAAAATAGTTTGTATTTTCAATTTTTATTATAAAAATTGAAAATAAAATTAAAAGTTAAAATAAGAGTAAAATTATTATTTTTAAATAAAAATTGAAATTTAATTATTATATTATAATTTTTTTAATTAGATCGAAAAATAAGAGTTTTCATTAAATAACTTTTGTTTGATAATTTATATTTTTAAAATAATTCTTTATTTCATTATTTTTTTTAAATATAATATAATTAAGAGACAATTCTTTTAAATTTAAGAAATATAATTTTTAAGTTAAAATAATCTTCTTAGCATATTGTGATTTGCTTTTTAAGGGGAAATTTCTAAATTTGTAGATTAAAGTCAACCTTTTTTATAGCAAAATTTAGTTAAGATTTTTGTTCAGTGTACACTTGTTTATACTCGTATATCTTTTGTGTCTGGGCTACGCCTTTACTAGGTCCTTTAATTTATGGACTCGCTCGACTGGCGCCATTATTTCTTGGCCGTCTATGTCACAGTCTCACAGTCTCACGGCCTGTTTCATGTTGCCTCCCACATGCAATTATTGCCGTGTTAATTCTGTCATTTATTATGATTTTGTTTCCTCTCGCTGCTTCACAGCCTGGCTACCAAAAATAGTTACGTGTTTAGTGCCAAAAATTGCGGATCGTTCGACGGGAATTTAAGTGCTGATGTGGCCGAAAAAAGAGCACAAAGGCCGTAAAGTATGCTACATAAAATGCAAGTCAATATGTAATCAGAGAGGGGGGGGAGGGGAAAGAAAAGCTACCGCAACGCGAACAACATCAGGAGCTTTTAGCGTTATGACTGAATTGCAGCTGGAAATGCATATGAAAATCAATAAAAGAAAAGCGAAAAACGGCAAAGGGAAATAGGATAACGAATATGTAATACACTCACTGTCGAATGTACATTTAACGATACCAACTTGGCCTTAATGGGCTTAAAACTGAGATGTGGCAAAAAGTGTAGCATACTTTTATGGGCAGTTTTCGTGTGTAAAATAAATAACAGCAACTAGACATCATGAGGTTTGGAAAGGACTTCTCTCCGTGTGGCTCGAGTGCAACCGCAAACAACTGTGAGCCACAGAGAGTACTTTGAGCCAATTGCAATTTGGCAATAGAAGGGGCATAACCAATGCATATAGAAGCAGCTAAAGTGTGAGAATTTTAAAAGAAGTATTTTTTGACTATATAAAATTTGAATTTTTCTTCCAGCAACATTAATATATTTTTTAAAATAACAGATGTAGAAAATATGTTGCACTTTAAATTTTTATATTAATTAAAACAAAAAACTCATGTATTAAATTAAAAAAAGAGTCCGCGAATTTTATTTTGATATCAAAAATAATAATAAAAGAACAACAATGTCGATGAGTGCCAAATTTCGTAATTAAAAATATTTTCTTCACTCCTATCTCAAATTTCTATATTTTTTACCATTACTTTTTCCCTGTTTTTTGAAATTGCAAATAGATGCTTGGATATCTAAAACTAACTAGTTTTAAACACTCTTGTCTCTCAAAGTATAAAGTCCAGGAAAACTATTTAGAAAATTGCGGCATATAATTTGCAGTCTCTCTGTTGCTTTCACTTCCTTTTCCCTATCTTTTTGCTCCAGACTGTGCGTCTGCAACACATTTATGCTCTATTGATTGCCTTTGAAGTCAGCTGTTTTCTTTTTGCTCTGCACAAATTGCCAACAAACCAAGTAAAAGTCTAGCAAAAAAAACACACACACACAGATAACATGACAAAAAAACCAAAAAAAAATTGTGTTAGACATTTAAATGGCAAAACAAATAGAAAAACTTTTGCACAATCCTTTAGATTGTTGTTTTCTTGCATGTTTCGGTAATTTTGTTCATTTTTTTTGTTGTTGGCTCAAAGGACTCTACGAGAGAGAGAGAGAGCGTCACAGTGAGCGAGAAGTGTCATCAGCACATCATCATTGTCTTGAGTTGGGTTTTTGTGGCTAATTTTGTGCTTTGATTTTGTGCTTCATTTGGTCTAATCAAAGTTTCTGCCAAGAAAGAATGAATGAAACTCTTCAAACACAACTTGAGCAGTCGCTTGGCATTTGCCTAACTTATTTTCTGATACTTTTTCTTTTACTTTAATTCTTTTTGATAAACTTTGCCAAGTATTTGGTGTGTGGGCTAAATAAGAATTTCAGCGGAATTTACACTTTCCCTTTTTGACTGAGTTTTCGTAGCCATCTGCTTTGTATCTTCTTTTTTTTTGTGTATTTTTAGCTGAGCTTATGTCTAATTTTATGCCGCCCTTAGGCAGGTGTTTGCAGGACAATTGAACCGCTTTGATTGCTGTCCCTTTGCACGTATTAATGTATTTCACAAGGATATATTTTTTTCATTTCTCTTCGCTTCATAAACGGAAAAGGTCAGCATTACACAAAAAATGGAGAAATCAGTGAAGCGTCCAAAGCATTTAACGCACTTTTTAATTAAAAAGTTTTGTTTGCACTTTGGGGGCGCAGAGGAATACCCCCACTGTTTTAGCCTTGTTTGTCTTGGCGCTGATCCCTGTTTGAAAAAGGCTTAAAAGCGGATATCACCGATATACCCTGCCAAATACAAAAGGACAGGGCATATGCAGCTTGAAGCTACTCGTCAATTCATTTGCTTTCGTTGCATTTCATTTGGAAAATGCTCATTAAATTTTCAGTGAGAGCGCAGAATAATTAATTAAAAAATATATGCAGCGAGAACAAATGGATAAATAAATGAAAATGAAAATGAAAACGGATATAAAGACAGAAAATAAGCCATAAATTACGAGCAGCTGTCAATGACAATGAAATGCGCGTAGAATGAGAAATTTGCACAGATTTATTGGAAAGTTTTCCCTCTCATTTGATAAGCCACACAGAAAAAAAAGGTACAAATAAAAAAATGTTAAAAAAAAAAATTTTAAAAAAATATATATTTAAAAAAAAAAAAATTTTAAAAAATTTGTAAAAAAAAATTTAAAAAAAAAACGTTTAAAAAAAACGTATAAATAAAAATAAATCTTAAAAAAAAATTTAAAAAAAAAAAGTTTAAATGTAACGAAAAGCATTATAATTAATAAACATTTTTTAGTCTGAATTTAAGAATTTCAGGGTTGAATTCGGGAAAAATCCAGTATTTCATACTTGGTTTAAGAAAACCCGAGATTACCCCACTTCTGACATCGTTTCGGATTGAATTCGGGCTAAATATCATGGATTTTTGTTTCTGTGCACTTACCTTCTTCATGAACGTCATCACATTTGTGGGCAACATTTTGAGGCGAGTGTGTTTCGTATTTCGTTTGGTATTTAAAGTGCAATTAATCACGCATACGCCGCGTTGCGCGACTTTACTTTTTCTCTTGGATTTTATGTCAATGCGGCTTTTGTTTTATTCAAATAAGATTTTTTGTTTCTTTTATATTTGTATTTATTTGTCGCTTTCGTTTTTGTTTTTTATTTTTTTGCGTTGCTTTTAAGCCGCTTTAAGTCATTTCCATGCGCTTTGTTGTTGTGTTGCTTTCACAGTTGTTGTTGTTGTTGTTGTTGTTGTCCATTCTGTGCGCGTTCGTTTCAATTTGATTGAAAACAAATGGCCATTTTTCATACGCCATGTAAATAGGCATTGACATTGTATTCGGTATTGTAAATTTCAAGAGATCCTTATATAGCATGCAACATGTTTTTCCTACATGTTGTTGTTCTCTTTGATGTTGTTTTTCCTGTCAATTTGATTGATTTACGAGCATCCAGAAAGCTTCGCACTCTCTCTTTTAATTAACATTCGGCTGGAACGAGAGCAAAAGAAATGGAAAATGGGTTGAGAATTATAATTAGTCATTGGGTCTAGGCTGGAAAATTGCATGCGGCAAATTGCGACTTTACAAATCCCCACAAGGCTTACACCGTACTTAAGGCTCAGGCCCATAATTTACACAGCGATAAGCATCAGCGACAGAGTTTTGGGTTGGCTAACCCACACAAACACACATAGAAACACACACACACACAATGACATGGCGCTGAAAAGTCAAGCGGCAAAAGTTTATAAGGCGGAAATAATGTGAATGTCGCGTTGCATGCAAAGTGACTTGAGGGCTATTGTGAATTGTATATTGTGAATTGTGAATAAAGCTGACCGTTATAATGGCATCGTTATAACTTACAACTAGGTTAGCACAGTTAACGCTTTCACTTTGCGTGTCAAAATATCCGAAAAATTATATAGAAAATTCTTAAGAAACTTTATGCTTGTGTTTTTTCCGGCTGCTTAATAAAGAGAAAATTATTTGTACACTGATAAAAAGGGATTTACAAATGCGTTGAGATTGATTTGATAAATTGCTGAATATTAGTTGAAGTTGTCTTTTATTAAAAAGTAAATAGTCTAAGCAAATATTCTTGCTTTTAGATGTTTTTGAATAAAAAGGAGAAAATTTAGATTTTAGTCCAAAACTAAAATTCACTTGCATTTTTTTGTTTTTTTAACTTTAAGCAGGGACTGTAATCATTAAAAGTTCTATTAAACAAATTATGAAATAATGATTAATTTCAAGTTTTATTGATTTGCTCATAAAATAATGATTACATTTGAGTTATAATTTACTTCTCAAACAATAATCATTATTTTTGGGCAAAAAAATAAAATCTAAGAAATAAACACTATTTTATGAGTTTAATTCTATGCTTAAAATAAAAGTAACTTCGACTTTTTCTTAGCGAATAAAGGCAAAATGATACATACTCCTAGTCCACAAGCCAAGACAAACAATAATTATAATCTATTAAAAAAAAAATTTCTTGTGGAGAGCATCAAATCTAGCTTTGTAGAAATTACAAATTGTGTTTTATTTGGGCAACAAATAAAACTTATAAAATAATGATTAATTCTTAAATTTTATTTTTTTGCTCAAAATAATAAGAAGTAAATTATAACTCAAATTTAATCATTATTTTGTGAGCAAATCAATAAAACTTGAATTTATTTTAATAATAGTGAAAATGCATAAATGAGTCATAAAGATGAATATTTATTGATATATTTCTCGCTGTCGCAAAGTTATTATAAGTGAGTGACTTTTTTAAAAATAGAAACAAATAATTATTATTTGCAGTCCCTGATTTTAAGTATTTTCATCTTTTTCTTATTTAATTAAAAATTAACAATAAAATTATCAGTTAATAATTGAAAGTTTATTGCTACTGGTTTGTATTTAAATCCTGTTAAAGTACTTTCAAAATCGAATATTAAAGACGCATATTCTTGGCTTAAAGAATCTTTTTTTTAATCTGTGTAAATAGTCCTTTGAGTGAGAAAAGGAGAGGGGGGAGGGGCACTTAGTTTGCACCTGCCACACCTTAAGCAGCTTTAAGCTAAGGTATCCTTTTATTTTTAGCTGACACTGTCACTGTGGCATTGTCATCAGTTCGAGTTGTTGGCTTGGACAAATCCTTGAGATCCTTGCTCATAAGCTGCACCCACACATAGAGAAATTCACATCTTCCAGTGCTTTGTACAGCTTATGTCGAATTCTCAGAAAATCTCATTGCCTTAGCTTTACCCCTCGTTGTCCTTTTTTTCCGTCTCCCGCTCCCTCTCCCTCTAACTCTATCATTTCTGTTAACTGCTCAGCTCTTGGCTGGCTTTGACTTGGCTGCAGTGTTATTAAATCAAATGACCCACATAGCAATTGAATCGCTCGATTTGCAGGCAACTCGAGTGCCAATACTACGATCCTGCAACATTTGCAATTCCACAACACACACACACACAGACACACATACACATGGACAGATTAAAGACTATTACTGCTTTGAAAGTTCGCAACTTGTGTTAAAAGAAATGGCCAAAAGAAATTTCATTTGAATGCATTCATTGTTGGGTTATTTCAATCTTTTTTTGTGCTTCACTTTCATTCACTCTGTCGTTCTCTCTCTCGCTCTCTGCCAGACCTAAAGTTCATAAAAAGCCATCGAAGCACAGTTAAAAAGTTCGTTGCCAAACTGTCAACTACAAGGGATAAGAGTTGGCGAATTATTTGTGGGGTTCATGACATGCTGAATGTTTACGCTAAATGAAATTTTTGACTTGCTAAATGAGTTGAGTTGGCTCAACTTTTTTAAACGCACAAAAAAAGTGAAAGACAGAAAGAAAGGCAACGATTTTTAGCTAAATTAGTTGGCGCTTGAAACTGTCAACATGTCAGCAACAGGAACAGGACGAGTTGCAGTCAAAAAAAGGAGAAGAATGGAATGAGAAAGGGCTAGAAAGGGAAAAGACAACGCTGCAATGACAGACTGACAATTTTTTGGGCGGCGTCTGCCCTCAAAATGTAAAGCAAACGGTTAGAAGTGTTTGTATGTTTGTGTTTGCCACGCCCACCATAGCCAGAGCACAGCCCAGTCATCAACAAGGAGATGAAGATGGCGGTAGAGAAGAAGAAGATGGCAAGGATGCTCCTTCTTCTATTTGCTTTCTGCTTCTGCTTCTCCTGTTGCTGTGTTGCTTACACAAGCTTAACGCGCTGTGTAGCAGGATGTGCTCATAAATTTGTGCTTTGCCGATGCTGCCAAAGGCAACAAGCATGAAATCACACATACAAACACACACACACACATACTCGTGCTAGGATAACGCACTGTGGGAACTTTTAACATTTTTCTGGCATCACTTACAAACTCAAGAATGAAACAAGATTTTTTATTTGATTGTTTTTGGCATTAAACGTTCACATTCCGCAGGAATTGGGACTCAAAAAAGTAAAGCTTATATTTTCTACTTATTATTTAAAAGCTTTTCTGTTTTCCATGAAATCCGAAGCAAAGAAGTATCAACATCTTCATATTATATCATATAGCTTTCAAATAAACAATCTGTCAAAATTCAAGATATTTGGTGAAAACTCGTCAGATATGAGTGATACTATATATACCCCTGACCTACTAATAAATAATTATCCAAAGCGGACTACTAAATTAAGCATATACACTACTGGTCAAATAATAAGTACACTCTTTTTTTACTTTAACAGCTATTGTAAGTCAAGTCTTCATTTTTAAAAATAAATTTGAAAAGTTCGTTTAAATTCCGTTTGAATGATGCAAAACTTTCCTTAACCCATCACGTACCCATTGAAAATTTCAAATTTATGTAAATGTCTACTTTTTAAACTATTTTCCTCGATTTAAAAAAAAAATGTTTGATGCAGAAAATTGTTTCAAACAATTCATAGAGTGACTGCAAAAAAAAAAATTTTCAAAAATCTTTTCCCTAGTATTTTTTATAATTTTTCGAAAATTGTTTAAAAGGCACTTATTGTATGAAAATTACAAATATTTTGGACATTAGTGTAGTTGCTATAAGCAAAATCGAAAAAAAATATAGTTTTTTCCCAATTTAAATGGTAAATTTAGAGCTTATTTTTATCAGCTGATAATTATATAAAAAATGTTCAAAATGGAATATTTTAAATCAGTTCGCTTTTTAAGTTATTGTCACATTTGAAATACTATTTCAGAATTTTTTTTGATTTTCAAAAAGAAAGAATTATAAAAGAATTAACAACTGTTTAAAAGCTGCTATATTCACATTTCTTTAATGTAACAAAGTTCTTTGAGCTTTTCAAATGCATTTGCATTAAAAGTTCTTTAACTTACAAACTTGTAAAAAATAAATTATATCCAAAAATATAAACAACGTGTCCACTGTGCAATGTCTGGCAAAGTTCCAGCTAAAATTTTGGGCAGAGCATACGGCTTGGCACATAGTTAATTAGCGCGAAATTGAGGAGGGTAGAGTAGGGAAGAGAAAGAGGAGCCAGGGGCAGATTTCAGCCTCGGCCTCGGGCACGGAAAAAGTGTGGCTCCGTTTCGTTTCGTTTCGTTTCGTTGGCGTCCTTTGCATGCTAATAGGTAACTGATCAGCCCTGCCAATTGCGTTAACGGTCAAAATGTGTGGGAATAATGCGAGCATTAGCCAAAATCAAACAAGATTTATCGCCCACACAATTAATATGTTTGCTGTCACTAGCGAATGTCACGCACATGCGAACGAAATCGAAATTGAAACGTTCGATAAATACACAAAAAATAAAAAGAGAGAGAAAAGAAAAACAGAAGCTGGCCCAGCAAACACTGTGTTAATTTAGTGTCGTAAGTGAATTGTAATTTGAAACTTTGGAAACGTGCAAAGGACACAAATTAACAGCTAAAAAGAGTACAAAAACAAATAAATGGTCGGGAAAATAAGTGCAAATCAAGCATGAGGGCAAAAATAACTACAACAAGCGCTCGAATTGCAGTTGAGAAATCGCAGTGCAGTTCATAAATAAATTAAGAGTGATGAGAGGAGGAAAGCAGAGGGAGCACAGCGGGTGCAGAGTCTCATGAATGGCATGAATGAAGCACTGTCAACAATGCCAAGCAACTGGGGGAACAACACGACACAACAGCAGCAACTGAATCGGATGGGAATTGGAAGAGGGAAGAGGTAAAGGAATGGGATTGTGTAATGGGGGAATTTCCAGTGCAACTGCAACGGCAACGGCAACTGGTTGCCTGTTGTTTTGGCTTGTTAGCACTGTGGCTGATGCTGTGTGGGCGTTGTGTTGTTGTGGTCAAGCAACGGGATAAGATGAATGTTAAATTTCTGTTGAGCTCTCTGTCAACTCGATGGCAAAATGGGGGGTGGAAAAGCCGGAAAAACAACAAGTTAATGGCATGTAAATCAAGATGCGTTCGCCTTTGACATTTTGCGGGCCGATCAACTGCAATTTGTCTATAGATAATGAATTTAAATTAAATTACTGCCGGCTGTTTGTGCAATTTGTGCATAGATATTATTCAGAATAATTAAAAATTAAATTCAAATATTGTTCAGAATATATTAAATTGAAGTTGAAGTGTTGTTATTAATAGTAAATTTAAAAAAACAAGATAAGATTAGATTAATATAATTTTAAATAATAAAAGATTTAAAATTATTCTGAATGTGTATCGATGAAAAATGTTAAATTAAATTCATATAGTATTCTGAATAATTTAAAATTAAATTAAATAATATAAGTGTGAGTAATTAAAATTAAAGCCTAACGATTACCCTTAAAATTTTAACCCATTTTCCAAATGAAAAAATTTGACAATCAAGAAAATGTGTACTTCCATATTTAAATAAAAAAATTGAACTTAAATTTATTTTTAAAAAAATTCAAGTTTTAAAAAATTTGAATTTAAATTTAATTTTTAACCTCATATTCTATTTTAGAAGGTCCAAATTAACCTTTAAAATTGGTTATTAACGAAAAAAGCACTACTTTTTATCGCGGCATAAAATGGATTAACCTGAAACAATATTTAAAATTTAATATATGTATCTGTAAGTGATTAAAATAACTAATAACTAATTTATAACTAGTTTATTTTTTATTTGAATTAAAAAAATTGTATGTATATATTACACAAATTAATTTAAATTAAATTATAAATATAATTCCCTGCTGTAAATCCGCTTAATTCGCTTGGCTTGGCAAACGAGTCAAGCTCATTAAAAGTAGTAATTAAAACTAAACTAAGTAAGAGCATGTAACCAACTTAAAACACAATTTCATACATGCACAGAAACAGGATCAATGTTAACACAAAAAGAGAGGCAGTAAACGGGAAAGTTAGAAGGCTGCCATTATTAACCAACAGGATTTTTAATGAAGCTGAAAGCGAGTGGAAGATGGAGAAGGATAAAGGAGGAAGAAGACAGAGTCTGAGTCAAGGCTGGCAATGAGGTAACATAGGCAACGAGTTAAGCTGCTCTCATTGTCAGCGCCGTTAGCCTAATTCACACAACCATGTCCAAAACCTGTTTTACATGGCGAATACGTAATTTGACAGCGCTTAAAAGTAGGCAACAGAAATCAAGGCACGACTTAAAGCGACTAAAATTAAACATTTAATTGCATAAAGTAAGTAAAGCAAATTACAATGTACGACAAGTAGTAGAAACAACCGAACAGATTGATGTTGTTTTTTTGGGAGAACAGCTGCCACTTGCCACTTGGCACTTGAGATTGGCAATGCGGGGCACGTAGACGCCATCCAAATGAAATGAAACTACGCCCATTTTGGGCGATGGTTGCTGCGTGTTTTGACAACAGCATTTGAGACAGAGAGAGATAAAGAGAGAGAGAGAGAGAAAGAGACTGTAACAAACACAGCGTTTAAACTGACTGCTTGGCTAAAAGTCAAGCTCTCAAACAGAAACTCAATTATTCAAATGCCGCCCAATATAACTGCGTAGGCGTGCCACAATCTACATGCCACATGTGGCACTCGCTGATACCCGCAATTTGGCATTTAATCAGCCAAAAATCAAAAGTCGTTCAACGAGCATCAAATCCCAAAAAAAAACTCAAGCTCAACTCAAAGTTCAAGTGTTTGTTGTGTTGTCACTTGTTGTGCGTTGCTTTCATCTTAATTGAAATCAAATCAAAGTGTTTTTTCCACTCACCAAATGTAATTGTGTGTGACGCGTTCTTTGTTCTTGCCACGTACTCTCAGTTTATTGGCAGTCCATTTTGTATTGTATTTGTATTTTTACTTTTATTTTTGTGGATTTGTCAGTCGGTCTGCTAATGACTTCCTATTGTTTCATTTTCTGATTTTTTGCTACCAATTTAACACTCAATTTACTGGCTGTTATTGTGGCTTATTGTTGCATCAATTATTTATGCGAGATTTTCATTTGTGTGGGGAATATATTGTGCTCTTTGTTTACCTGGTAAAGTTTATTTGATTATGTGCCCAGAGGAGACAAAATTACGTGCATAAATGTCAGCTTTTAGTGCACATAGTCATAATACGCATACGCAGCGTTGGCACTCCATGAAAGTGCAAGCGCAAATTACGCATACGCCGAGTGTGCCAGTGTACATTTCAAGTCACGGCAATAAAACCGGAAATCATCGGAATATGGGCAATAAAAAAACGCGTAAAACTCATTAACTTGGCTCGCATGGCGAAATGTGCAATGCGGTTGGCCATTTTTTGTCTGCATGACGGCACGCAACAAACGAAGCGTATGTCCTCAAGGATACATTGAGTGCTGGAGTCCTTGAGTCCTTGTGCGTGTGTGTTGTTGTGCGTGAGAGTGTCGCATTTATGATGATGTCGCGCCATGAACGCACATTAGAAATGCGTGAAATTCAACAGCTAAAAATGGGGGACAACAACTTAAACAATTTCATTTCTGATTTATTTGATTTAATTAGTTGAAATTGATGTGGCATAAAGTTAGGCGCGACCTAGTAAATTAAGTCCAATGGCAAAAAGCAGAAAAATACAAACTCTTAAAAGGGTTTTAAGTGACGCTGGAATTTCAGCGCAAACAAAGTGACCGCAATTAATTTTAGCCACAAGAAGAAACAATAAAAATAATGATAATGCCTGGGGGGGCGAAAAACAAAATAAAGAAAAGCGAGCCAGGGTTGAAATTACATTTGTGTGCGGTTTAAAAAAGCTAAAAAGGGTTAAACTGTCTAAACATATCGAATTAAATATGCAGTAAAATTGTGTGAAATATGCTTGTGGTAAAATCAATTACAAATGTGAATTGCGAATTGCGAATGGCGTGTGAAGAGTGGTGAATGGAGAGTGGAGAGTGGAGAATCGTGAGTGCTGAATATCAATGTCAATGTCAGTCTCAATGTCAAGCTGTCGCCCAACTAAACAAGCTAACCAACTTTGCCAGGCCTTTGGCAGGCAGCTCAATGGCCTCATGAACTTTTTGCAGCGCATCTAATGCGAATTCAATGTCAGGCTGGATCTGGTTCTGGCTCTGGCTCTGATGCTGGCAAGGACGACCTCGTTTGACAGTCTGACAGTTTGTCAGCTGCTGCTGCTGCTGCTGGCTTTTGATGCCCAAAGTCAATTAAAAATATGAACGACAACTAAATAAATTTGCATTAATATGCACAAGAGAGAGTGAGTGTGGAAATGTATGCAAATGAAGGACATTGCAGTTTGCGGTGTGTGTGTGGAAGGTCCTTAAACAATCCAAAGCCTCGACCTTAACCAAAGCGATAGAAGGCAAAGCTAGGCAAGGCTGCTGCAATCCACTTACTGAGCGTGTTATAAATGTTAAATAAATATTTAGATAGGTTTTGTTTACTTACACTACTATATTCATATTTTAGTGTATTCATATTGTTAAATGTTAATGTAGTTATATTAATATTTACATTTTAATATATATTTAAATTTTAATAAATTTATATTTAAATTTTTTATATATTTAAATAAACTTTTTAATATTTTTATATTTTTATAGATAAGTATATTTATTAATATTTAATAAGTAAATAAATATTAAGATAGGTTTTGTTTACTTATACTCATATATTTATATTCGCACCCTTCGTGCTGCTTTCGTCACTAGCGCGGACTGCCGTCCGCAGTGATTTTAGTGTATTCATATTGTTAAATTTTACTGTAGGTTTATTAATATTTACATTTTAATATATATTTAAATTTTAATAAATTTATATTTACATTTTGTATATATTTAAATAAATTTTTTAATATATTTATATTTTTATACATAAGTATATTTATTAATATTTAATATTTAAATAAATATTAATATAGGTTTTGTTTACTTGTTCTCAAATATTATTATTTTAATATATTAATTTTGGGATATTTTATAGTATTTATATTAATATTTAAAAGTATTTATATTAATATTTACATTTTAATATATATTTAAATTTTAATAAATTTATGTTTACATTTTGTTGTAAAAATGTTGTAATATATTTATATTTTTATACATAAATATATTTATATTATTAGTTTTTTTTAAATATTTTTTTTTAATTATTTTTTGAAACATTTATTTTATTTATTTTTTTTAATATTTATATTTATTTTTAATACATTTATGTTATTTATTTTGTAGTGAATTTATATTATTTATATTTTAATGTTTATATTAAATTTATTTTTAAATATACTTATATTAATATTTTCAAACTGTCAAGTCTCATTGACTAAGCTGCCAAGAAATGTACTTTTGTGTGCTGCTATCTGAGAATCTGTCTTATTATACTATGCACACTCAAAATACACACACAAACACACACACGCACTTGTATTGGTGTGTGAGTATTTTCCTACTCAATTCTCATGGCGTGACTCTTTGTCTCCCTTGAGAACTGACAAAGTCACATCCTTGATGTTGTCTTCTCGCTCTATTTTTGTTGTGGCCTCTGTCGCGCGCTGTTGTCATTATTGTTATTACTATTTTATTGTTGCTGTTGTTGTTGTTGTTGTGTTTACTTATTGTACACATTGCAACGTCACACATGTCTCGTCTGTCCGCCCGGCCTTCTGTCTGTCTGTCTGTGTCCCATACTACATTTTTCTATTTTATTTTTTTTTTTTGTCATGCGCCACATCAAATACTCGAGCGTATAAATTGCATTTCTTGTTTGTTTCATCTGCTTATACCCTGGAACTTTGAGGAGAATGTATCCATTTAATTCAGAGATCCAAAAATAAGTGGTATCAAATATAAAATTTTGGGATGTAATATCTTTGAATCTGGATAAACTTTAATATTTATTTAATTCATTATAATTATAATACAATTATTATTGTGTTTTTAGATCAAAGCTTAGAGTAATATTTATATTTATTTTATTTTTATTTAATTTATTTAATTTATTTTATTTATTTTTTTTTATTTTTTTTATTTTATTTATTTTATTTTTTTATTTATTTTATTTATTTTATTTATTTTATTTATTTTATTTATTTTATTTATTTTATTTATTTTATTTATTTTATTTATTTTATTTATTTTATTTATTTTATTTATTTTATTTATTTTATTTATTTTATTTATTTTATTTATTTTATTTATTTTATTTATTTTATTTATTTTATTTATTTTATTTATTTTATTTATTTTATTTATTTTATTTATTTTATTTATTTTATTTATTTTATTTATTTTATTTATTTTATTTATTTTATTTATTTTATTTATTTTATTTATTTCATTTGTAAAACATTTTTTGTTTATATTTTAAAATTTGTCTCCCGGATCTATCTAAAACTGAAAACATATTCAAATTGACACTGACATTATTTTAAAATTGAATCCAGGATATATAGGATAGAAGTACGCTCGTCTAGAGTTGTTTGTACTTATATACATGCAATATTTATCAAGCGCTTGTATTGTTTGTACTATTTACTTGCATCGCGTAGACATTGTAGACTCTCTCTATCTCTATCTCTCTCTCTCTCTTTCCTTTCCTCTCTCTTTCTCTCCGTGTCAGCGTATGAAGGTCAAGTGTCAAATGCAGCTGGCAGACAGATACAACAGATAGACGGGCAAAGTCGACAGAGAAACAAACAAAGTGACAGATGGACAGAAAGACAGACAGACAGACAGTTAGCTAAATGTTACTTGGCTTTATTTTTATTGTGTTGGCCGCAGATTTTGACTTGTGCTATTTACACGACTCAAATTCCCCATTCTGACTTGCGAATCCTTTGAACATTTTCCAAACATATAACGTACTTTTTTCTCTTGCCAATAAAACTGTCAGTTGCGCTTGGCTGAAACATTTAATACGTGTAATTCATTTGCTGTCTCATAAACAATTCAAGCGTAATTCAATATTTATACCTTTTAATTCGATTGTTACGAGCTGTGAAATAAATTTATGACTTTATCCGCCGACTAAACTGACAGCTTAGATAAGCTAAAAACTGTTTTATTTTAATTATAAATGATGGCCAAAATGTATTTAAATTGGCAACTAATGCGGCCACGTATTTTGTCTGTTTTTACCAATTTAATTATGCATCTATTCAACGTACAATATTTAACAGTTGCCATCAATTAGGCCGAGTGTTTTTCGTGTAGAGTCGGCAGCTAATTGTGATTATGTGACGCCATTAAAATCAACATCAATCATCATAATTTATGATGTTATTAGGAGACGAGACGACGACACAAGCACAAACCAATTGCTTTTGATGTTTTGCTCACAAACACAACACACAACGTGTCGTATGCGCAATGTGAAGAGCTGACTTCACATGTTGCGCATACGACGCGTGGGACGCCTTGAAGTGACTTTGGCAAATCATTTTTCTTGTTAATGCATTTAACATGGTTATTAATCAAGCACACACACACACACACACACACAGCTGGAGTTAGGACCAAAGTCATTTTGTTATTGAATCCGGCAATTTAAATGATTCCGCAGGCAATGGAAATGGAAATGGCAATGGAAATGGCAATGGCAATGGCATTGGAAAAGCAATAATTGCTGTGGTTTTGCCTTGGCACAAAACCGCACAGACATTGCCATTACTCAGCCGCATTTGTGTCGGTTAGCCAAGTTAGTAGTAGTGTCTTTGGTCGGCTCTCAGTTTGGGCTTGTGGCTTTCTAACAGCCCGCAAAATGTGTCCAGGGGTGCAAGGAGTCAAAGATTTGCACACTCTAATCCCCAACATTTATAAGATTCCCTTGCCTTTTTTTAGTACATATATATTTCTACCTTTTGTGTCAACAAATTACCTGTGCGATTTGATTTCATTTCCGTTGCCATCGACATCATCATCATCATTATCATTATCATCAAGCTGCTCGATTTGTTTCGGTTTATTCAGTTGCTGGCTTCATTTGCTTTCGGGAATTAAACTCGCTGCAAATGAAAAATGTGTATAGAGTTGATTTAATACGAGTGTGTTTTTTATATATATATATATATATTCGCATGGCATTCGACAGCTGTCGCATTTGGAATGTGCTCGTAAATCAAACATTAGGTTCAATCAAGCGCAAAGTACTCACAAACTAGAATATTTCAATTGCCAGCTGACAAAACTCCATTAAAACTTAATTAACTAAAATATTTTGCGGCACTTTTCAAAATATTTTCACAAATATTTTTACACTCAAGCAAAGAACTCAATCAATATTTTAGTGGAAATATTTTTAAATACAAGTTGAGAAAGGATTCTTAAAGTAAAATGTCAATCAATATTTTAGTGAAAATATTTTTAAAATACAAGTATTTTCATTTTCATGAGCATGTTGTTGAGAAAGAGTTTTCGAAAGTCAAGTGTCTGGCAAAGTTGCCGCAAACTTTGCACTAAGTCATATTCTACAAGGCAAATATATTTGCATCGTTAATTTCTTGACTGACTCGCAAAGTTTTCACTCTCGTAATTATGAAAGTTGGTCAGCTGAGGCGGCCAACTGGGCCAACTGGGACTGCGGTCTTGGCCCATTGGACAATGAGTAAAAAGCCTTAAAGTATGTATGTTTGAAAATGTATTGTGGTTTTGCTAGTGTTGGCACAATTTTAGAGGCACTGTACAGCGCTCATTATGTTTCAAGTGGCATTACAAAACAAAACAAAGTTTTTGACAATGGCAAAAGTTGATTTAAATTAGAGTAAATTATAGTAGAGAATGCCCAGCAGCAGCAGCAGCTGTCAGTGTGAAGTTCACTTGACGTTTTCTCCCGCCGGAAGTTGTCAATGTCAATGGCAGCAACAACATCAACAACATCGACAACAGCAACAAATTCTCTTGGCAAATTGCACACGAAAAACAAGAGCATAAATTACACAAAGGCAATGGAAAGTTGTGCGCCAAGTCTGAAGTTTCATCCGACTCGTAGTTCGTAGTCGTTCTTGTATTTCAAGTACAAGTACAAGTACAAGTACAAGTCCAAGTACAAGTCTAAGTCCAAAACCAACTCCAAGTCCAAGTCCATTTTCGACAGCATCAAAATCGTTGAAGCACACGAGCTATAACTTTCGGCTAACATGTCTAAAAGCACGATACGCGTATGCATATAGCCAGGCCCAAAAATATTATGAAGCACTGTCAGACAGGCAGACAAGCGGACAGCCAACCGGACAGACAGACAGACTTCCTGTACGTGCCAGCCAAGAGTCGATTGACTGACGGACGGACTGACGGACTGACGGACTGACAGACTGAACAGTTAAGCGTCAGTGTTGCCACTTTAGTTGATATCTTGCCAAATTTAGCACATTTAAAAATGTAAAAAACTTTTTTAATTTTTTTTCAAAATATATAATAAAAATTAAATTGAATAAAACAAAGCATTTTATTAATATTAATTTTACTAATATAATAATTTAAATAAATAAAAAATAGTACTACATATTATTTTTTTTAAGTTTTTAACTTATGGCTGTGGATTAAAGTGCCAAAATTTCGATAGCTAAAATTAGGTAGATTTAAAAAAAAAGTAAATTAAAAAATTAACGAAGAAGCACGCTAAAAAATTTCTTTGTTTATTTTTTAATTTACTTATTTTTAAAATCTTCCCAATTTTAAGTATCGAAATTTTGGAACTTTTAAAATAAAAAACAAAAATAACTCTTACTTTTTTATTTTTATTGAAAAAATAAAAAATAAGTGTTACAGTCGAACTTCCCTAGCTCGAACTTCCCTAACTCGAATTTTCTCTAACTCGAACAAGGTCGAGTGGCAATAGCGAGGAAATTTCATACAATTCTGCTTCCCTAACTCGACGTCTTTCTAACCCAAACTTTTTTCTCGGATAATGGTGATTCGAGTTAGGGAAGTTCGACTGTATTTCAAAATTTTTAATTAAAAATTTAATTTTAATGATTATTTTTGACTTTTTAAATAAAAACTAAAAATAATTGATATTTCGTAACTTTAATATATAATTTTGAAAATAATTGTTATTTTGCAATTTTTATTTTAAAACTTATAATATATATTATATAATATATATTATATTTTATTTTTTTAATTTGAATTTTATAAGAACTTTTTTTCAAATATATTTTTTTATTGAAATTATTTATTTTGATTGATTCTTAGTTTCTTTTTAAGTTAAATAAAGTATTTTGAATTATTTATAATATGAATTTTTATTTATTTAAGGCAACTTTTATACAGATCTCGCTTATTTTGACTGTCAAATTCAGGCAACACTGTTAAACGTGGTTCAGAGCCACATAGCCACATCACTTCACTTCCTCTGCTAACTTGTTTTTGTTCAATCAACAATAAAGCTATAGCTATAGCATTATAATGTTGTTGTTGCTGTTGTTGTTGCTGTCCTCGTTCGTTGTTTGTCTAAGTTCAGTGAAGTGTGCCAAAGATATTTGCGCCCGATATGCGACCAATTTCAATTCCAAGTCCAAGTCGAGTCGAGTCGATTCGAGGCATGTCCTCGCTCGACTCGTCTCCCATCACTTATGTAGACATAGAATATGCGATTACTTTGACGTAATAGAGTAATAATCAAAATCCAAAGCAGCCTGGATAAAGGACAGCCTTTTGAATTACAATATTACTGTTTTGCATCTCTGTCCTAATGAGCTGAATCTGAATCTGAATCTGTTCCCGAACTCCGCCCGCTGCTTCCTGACAACGGAAGCGAAACCGGAGACACGTGTGTGCACAGAAATTCATCAAGAAACAGATAACAAAAGAAAGTTCGCACTCTGAAATCTGAGCTGACATATAAGATGGCACTTGGGGATTTAGGTGCGACTTTCTAAGTATATAACATACATACAAACACACACACAAACACACACGCAAAAGGCATTTATTATCTTTTCTACGAGCCTTAAAGTGTTTAAACATTGGACAATAAAAACCAGGCAAATTATTCGCGCGGCAAAGTTATTAAAAGCTCGGCAAACTCGACGCTTCCGAGGACATGAGACAAAAAAGCGTGTGATGGCACAAAAGTTTTTAATCTAATGATAAGTGATTAGCACGTCCACGCGCCGAAAGAGATAGACAAAGGATGGAATGGAGAGAGGGAGAGAGAAAGAGAGAGAGAGAAGGGGAGAGAGAGAGGAGCTGTTGCAGCTGCAGCTGGAAATATTCAACAGAGTGTGGCATAGAAAATAAAACGAAGCGCAGGCACAAGCAATTTCCTTTTTAAGCTCAGTATTAAGAGCATACAGAGGATTATGCATTTATGACAATGTCTGTACTATATGTGCTTCACATTTTTAAATTTTTATAATACATTATATCTTACTATATTATTATTTTAAACAATGGTTAAGCAATAATTTAAAAACAATGTAATAAAAACAATATATGTATATTGTAAATAAACGTTTTAATTAAAAGAAAAAAAATAAAGTACTCAGAGGACACAGAGAATTATGGACTTATGACAATGTCTGTAAGCTCTTGATATTTTTAAATTTTATATATTATACTTTATTTTTTTATTTTATTATAATTTAAATACATAAAATTCATAAATTTTAAGAATGTAAGAAAAACTATATTTAAGCTTGAATTCATGTGGACTCAGCTATTTTTTTTTAAATATTTCTGTTAATTTTTTATTATGTTTTAAATATTTTTATTTATATTAATTAAATTTGAGCATAGAGAAAATATAGATTTATGACAACGTTCCGACTGTTCATATGAAGACCTAGATTTCAACGCTCTTTTATTTTTTTTTGCAAATATTAAAATAAATGTTAAATATTAACAATTAAATTTTGTTAAAAAAAGCAATAAAAACTGTATTTTAGCTATTTTTTTTTTAAATTTTCTCTTAATATTTTATTATACTTTAAATATTTTGGTTTATTTTATTTATATTTGCAGCATAGAGAAAAAATGGATTTATGACAACGTCCAGACTGTTCATATGAACCCTAGATTTCCACATGCTTTAATTTTTTTTGCAAAAATATTAAAAACTGTTTAATAATTACAATAAGAAATATTTTGAAATGTAATAAAAACTGTAAAGGCAAAAAGTGTAGTCTCAATTTTTGGTCTTAAATATCTCATTTAATATTCCGTAATATTTGAAATATTTTAACGCTGAATAAATCGAATCGGCTGCAAACAAGCGCATACTGGGCATCGAAAGTTTCATCACTTCAACAGTAACAAATTTAGCTTTGCTTCTTTTTAGCCGCACACAAAAACTTGATTCATGAACCGCTTTTTTTCAGCGTGCTTTTGGCCAATGTCCAGTTTTTTTTAGTTTTCTTTGCCGCTCACATACTCGACTACCGACTATAGTCAGCGAGGCGTATGTCCTTTTTTTTTGAGGGGTTTGCTTTGGTTTGTTTTGGACGGTGGCTGTGGCTGCTGTGCGTTGAAGGCAAGTTTCACAAATGATTTCACATTTTTGCATAAATAAATGTCAAGTGTGCGCTGGGGCGCGTTGAGAGTTGCTGACAGCTTTCTAATAAACCCAGTGGAAAAAAAAGGATAATCAGCGCACAAGAAGGATGTGACGCACACACACACACAGCCCAAGCAACAAGTTGTCTGTCTGTCTGTGTGTGGGTCCACTTTGACTTAGCAATAATAATAATAATAATAACCTTGGCTGCCATGACTCCTCGTATTTTTCAATGTGCGCCTCAAGAGCTTGGGAAAATGAGACTTTTTCTCATATGAAACTGACAATTTCCAAGGCACTCGACAGAGGCCGCCACAAGGGCGACTCTCCCTCTATCTATCTGTCTCTCTCTCTCTCTTTCTCTCTCTGTCCCTCTCTAATGCTAGGTCTATGTGCGTTCTTTGGTTATTTTAGGATTGCCTGGCAACGGCGTTGGCAATTTTAATAATGTTTACTTAAGGCGCAGCAGCCTAGCTATGTGTGTGTATGGGTGTGTAAGGATGTGGGTGTATTTATGGGTGTGTGCGTGTGTTGGCAAATAAATAAAGCAGCAGCAACAGTGACAAAGACAGCGGCAGTCAAGTGTAGCACAAAGAAGCCGCAGTTAAAAAAAAGATAAGTAAGAAATGCAGAGTCGAGGTGCTCGACTTTTAGATGCCCAGCAGCTGCAGCTTTTTAAATGAAATTAAAATGTACCAAAAATATATTTAAGAAATATAAAATAACAACATATTTCCGACAAGTAAAATCAAAGCTTAATCAATCACACGAAATGTCTCAATGATCATGATTTGTCTTCTTAATTAAGTCGGCATTTTAATTTTATTTCATAGGAATATTATTTTTTTTTTTATCATTTCAAAATTTTTAATATTAGGCTTTTATGTTTAATCAACACATTGTGTCTTAATTAGTTCAAATTAACACTTTAAATTTGATTTCTAAACTTTTTTTTTCCTTGTGAAACATTTTCTGAAAACTGGCAAAAAAATTTACTTATAACAGTGCCAAGATCCAAAATAACAAATTCTCGCCCCTTTTTAAATAAATGTGTTTTAACACGAAATGATTTTATTATTCATAATTTATATTTTAAGTTTATTCTGCATTCAAATTTTTTTTTGAAAAATTCAAAAAAAAATTTTTTTTTAATTTTTTGTCATTTCCAAGAAAAAGGCAAAAAATTGTTATCGTCACCAAATTTGGCTGCTTTACTCTTATAGTCTCTTAACAGTCACTATCACAAGCTTATAAGCTTTTGTACACTTTCGGAACTGGGCTAAAAAGTCTAGCATACTTATGCGGGCTAGACAAGGACTCGCTGGTGGCCGCCTGCAACTTGCAACTTGCCACTTGCCACTTGCCACTAGCGACTTGCAGGTGCAGTGAGGCATGGCAAATGACAGCTGCTTATGTTGTGGCATAGTTATAGCCAAATGCCAGCAGCTCGTAAACTGCAGCAAAAGAATGCAACACAAAGTGACACTTAGCGCCAGGTGGAGCTTGGCAAATGATGCTACCTGACCAACTGTAAATCTTTGCCATTATCTGTGTCTATGTGTGTGTGTGTGTGCCATAAAAATGTTAATTTATGGCACGAGAGCTTGGAATAGAATGCCAACTCTAGGCATAGCCTTCAAAAGTCACATTAACCCAGGGCATTTATATATAAATATCCACTTTGAGCTGCAGCTGTTGCCTAATGAGCGGATTAAGTGGCTCCAACTGCAATGGGCTCTTCCTTTCCTCCTTTCTTCCTATTCCTTTTCCTTTTCCGTATCCCTTTTCGTTTCCCTTTTTGTGTCTGCCGGGCAACCCTTTTTGCTGACACGAGACCTTCGGGCAGTTACTTTGACAAATGGCTGCCCTTGAAGCGAATGGAGATCGAATGATGACTGAATACTTAAAGTTGCTGCTCTCGACGTTGCGTATACGTAATACGAGTGGCATAGAAATATCCTGGAGTGTGCATTATATAACAAACAACATTTTTGGAATGTCTTACTTATTCGACTGGGCGAGACCCTGTACTTTTTCTACAAAATTTAAAAAAATTAAATTTAAAATATAAATGATTCATATGATAAAAAATGTTATTAATGGAGATATGTATATAACATTATATAACAAACAACATTTCTGAAATGTCTAACTAATTCGACTGGGAGAGACCCTGTACTTTTTCTATAAAATATGAAAAATAAAATTTAAAATATAAATGATACAAATAAATAAAAAATATTAATAATGGAGATAAGTGTATAACATTATAAGTATAACAAACAATATTTCTGGACTGTCTAACTAGA